>JAGTXR010000436.1:0-271787 GCA_022606575.1 Glossosoma conforme
CAACAGTTCGGCAGTCGCAGCCGGGCGCGCCTCCACCTCCGTGTCAGAATCAGAATCGGGTATCTCCACTAGGATGTCTTCACATGGAATCTCAGTGGAGACAAGCGGCATGTTGTTGCGCAGGTTTGATATTAGTGACTGAAAACAGTCCATATTGATACGAGAGATTCCCATTAACCGGTTAATATATTAATAATAGAAAATATACAAGAAAAAAAGTTAATATATATGAAAAGTGTTGGATTGGCGCCCAAGAACTGGCAAACGAAGTGTTGGCCAACCCCCTGCAAGATGGACTGATGACATAAGAAGAATAGCCGGAGTGGCAGAGTTCGAAGAGGATGGAGACTTATGCAGGAGGCTTACGTTCAACAGTGGACGGACGCAGGTGGATCTACTATGCAGGCGCTCGTTGTCAGGATGTTTTTTTTAATATCACCCACCAAGATGGCTATAGAAGGAATAATATTTACCTGCATGTTAAGTGTTGCCACATTGATCCATTCGATGCAAGGCATGGGCCGAGGTTGCCCCTTGGACCACTTGAGCCGGCAGAGCTTCACCACGTAGCTGGGACACAATTTGAGCGTCTTCCCGGAGGCCTTGCAGTCCGGGCAGCGCGGATTGTTGCACAAGGGACCGGTCGGCTTCTCGGGCAGAACCACTTTGGCTTTATCTTTACCCAATTTCGGTTTAAGCAACGGTTTCGGCTTGGGCAATGACTTTGTGTCCATTTTTTCTGAAACAAAAAATAAATAAAACAATTCAATCTTTTCACTCTGACTAAACGTATAATTTTATAATATACGAATTCATATTGATACATAAGCAATGTTAGTAGTTATGTTATGATGCGATTGAAATGTACAGTCAATCATCCTTTAATGCACGTTTTTTTGATTTGTAATAGAGATTTTTCCTGCAGTGCTTTTGTGGCGATTTTTAATATAACGGTTCTTTCTATGTTGTTGTTTTGAGTTAAACCGCCTCTGAGAACTAAATAATCTATGCCCTAGATTAAAAGAATTAAAAATATATGAATTCAGTAGAAATTACCATCTCGTATGACATTTATTTTTTAATTAATTAATCAGAGAAAAGAAAATGGTGATTATGAGATTTGAATCGCAGACCGTTTACCCAAATTTTGCTCATTATACACACGTTGACTACTATAATATTTCATCTTAATATATCATTTATAAGCACAAATATTGATAGTTTACTTTAGTAAGTAAATGTAGGATGGACCCAATAATATTTGGAAAAATACAACCATTATACGTTCAGTAATAGGATTTTTTAATCAACATTCATGTATGCCGCGATTTTAATAAATAGCAAGATATTATAATTTTAAATAAATTTTAATTAAAAATTAACAAATTAAAAATATTTAGTTTGATTCAATTTATTTTTAATGATTACATGTTTCGGACTCCTGGAGACTATCTTCAATAAAGTCCTCCAGGGAGTCCTAAAAACATGTAATTACAAAAATAAATATGAAACAAAAACTAAAAAAAAAGGTTAATTTTTTAATTAAAATTAAAATTATGCAGTTTCACCAAGTATTGTCAGTTCATAACCTTAATATTAAAGCAAGATATTTAAGCTGAATATATTACATACAACTAAAGTGACAAATTATTACATCTCATTACAGGCCAGGCATGAGGTATGGGAAACGGAAAAACTTTATTCCTTTTAGATATGACATTTCATATTTCTCAGGGATATTCCTAGATTTTACATTTAAAGTTTTGTTGTTTTTAATATCTGTCTGTGTGTTACACTTGAATTATTAAATAATACCTTTCTTATTCAAATAAACAATTTCTATTTCACCGTATCCGTTCCCCTAAGCTCCCGCTTTAGTATGATGGGTGAATAATGCTTAGTATGTAAACTGTACCTTTGAGAGCCAACTCGGTTTCCCGAAGCAAGCTTAGCTGCTCTTCCAACTCCCTCATCCTCTTTCTGGAGTCTTCCTGAAGATCCACCTTCTCATCCTTTTTCACTTCTTCGACGGGTTTGTCATTAATTTTATTTTTGTCATCCAATTTACGAATCTTGATTTCTGAAAATACGAATATTGTGAATTTACTAGTCTCGGTCATCTCTGTGTTAAAAGGACATCACACGGCAAAGTATTGTTTTTTTGCTCATTATATTTTACATACACATTATTACATTTATACTCAAACTATCTCCTCAATATAGGATAAATTACCAGTGTCGTCATCAGATGACGGAGCTTCTTGCTTCCTCTTATTGCCCTTGGAATCTTCCGGAACCTCAATATCATCGGAATCTTTGGTCTCCATTTCATCAATGGGCACGGCTGGGACAACTAAAATGCAAGAAAAATCATGTTTGGCATACAAGTATACAAATCTCTGTATGGCATATGGCCAGAACCGTAAAGATTGGAAGTCAGTCAAGGCTATCTTCATCCGGAGGCAGTTTGAACAAGTCTCCGTATTGGCTTCTAAAGCACATGTCCACCAATAATGACATTCGTCAGTTCCTCATCCCAAAACTCCTCCAAATTACCAATAACATAGAGTTAATAGACATAACACAATGTTAACATTTTTTTAGGACTATTTACATTAGCATATAATATATAGCATATAATATATAGCAAATAAAATATAAAACTATATATTATATTTATTAACTAATATATTTTAATATTCTAATATCTATTGAAGATTTATTCTGACTCAACAATTGATTGTGTACTTAACAATTAAAGTTATTGATTCATAGGTGACTCTTGAGTATTAATTTTTCAACAGCCTACGATTCAGTTAAAATAAATAATTGACATTGATATAAAAGTAGATCAAATGTTATACTAGAGTGGGAACATAGTATTATTATATAAGCTGATTTAAAAATATTGAGAAAGGATGCGACAAGGGGTGAGACAAGGATGCTCTTTGTCGCCTGTACTCTTCAACGTATACATACAAAATGCAATAAATTACATCAGGGAAAAAATTGGCCATAGAGAGGGGGTTAAAATACATGGCCAAAAGATTGATATGATAAGGTTTGCTGACGACATTGCTCTGATTGCTGAAACTGAAGATGAACTCACGGAAGCGCTGACATCCATGGAAAACATATTTAATTCCAACTACAATATGAAGATAAACAGCACAAAAACCAAAGTCATGAAAGTAAGCCGCAATGAGCAGCAGAAAATTAACATATCAATGCTAGGAGTACCCCTAAAAGATGCAAAAGAATTTGTATACCTTGGAAGTACAATCACTTGGGATGGCAGAACAAAAAGAGAAGTCAACAGTCGAATACATCAAGCAAGGCTAGCTTTCAATAAAAAAGCCAAAATTCTTGAGTCAAAGAATATTTCTTTAGGGCTCCGCAAGCAACTTGCCAAAACACTTGTTTGGAGCATCTTAATGTATGGCTGTGAGACATGGTGCTTATCTGAAAGTGATAAAAAAAGACTAGAGGCCTTTGAGATGTGGTCGTATAGAAGAATTCTCGGAATTTCCTGGAGAGACCACGTCACGAACAATGAGGTTCTCAGAATAATCAAGGAAGATAGGCAACTAATAAGAACCATCTCAGAGAGGCGAGCCCGATGGATTGGTCACATCATGCGCCACGATGGTCTCCTTCACGATATTGTGGAGGGGATGGTTGAGGGTAGAGACTGTGGAGGGCGCCCTAGATGGATGTATTTGCAGCAAGTATTCGAGGACATGAATTGTAACGCTTATGCTGAGCTGAAAAGGGTTGCAGAGGACCAAGAGGAATGGAGATCGAGATGCAAGATTCTGTTGCTGCAAACCAATCCACCGGATTGATACTACGAAGAAGACATTAGCATTGGTGTCTGTTCTGCTCCATCTATGTCACTTCTGCCAAATCCAACATTATGTTATTTTATTACGACCTCATAGCACAATCAAAATACATATAAATAACAAACCATCGGATGCCTTTTTAGAGGCAGGATCCTTATTTAGGCCGCTCTTTGCTTCTTCAACTTCCTTGTCTGTCTTCAATTCATCAACAACTGTTACTGGAACCATTGGTGTGTCTTCAGTTGACACTACAACAGTGGAATCAACATCTTTCAAGTGACCACTACTCTTTGATCCATTGTCAACTGTCTTAGTTTCATCATCCTTTATCACATTTGGATTTTTAACATTTGCCGTGTCACTTTCGTTCTTTAAAAGAGCATCTTCTTGTTCTTTTAACATGTTATCAATTGATTTAACATTTGCTGTGTCACTTTCGTCGTTTAAAAGAGGATCTTCTTGTTCTTTTAACATGTTATCAATTGATTTAACATTTGCCGTGTCACTTTCTTTGATCACTTTCGAGAATAACAATAACTGAAGTTTAGATGGGTGTTTTTAAGCCTCGCCTTACTATGTTAAAAACTTCCGCGCGTTCTGATGGTGTGTACTCGTTACACTTCTGATTTAAATGGAATAAAATGAGTTGAAATTCGATGGGTCAACACTGTGAGCGTCTTCTTTTACCTTTTTCACTCCATGTGACGGCTACTCAAGAATGAATTGTATAAAAATTTAGGTACATATTTATATTTTTAATAGCAAATATATTAGTGAAAGGTTTGAAAGTAAATATTTTAAATTTATGTCGTACTTTTGGTCAGCAAAAAATGAACGCTGAATGACATATTAGTAGAGATACGTGATTTGCGATAAATGCGAAATAAAAGCGATAAAAGTGATATATGCGAAATTGTTGCGAAATTGTTGAAATATGCGAATAGACGTGAAAAAAATAAAAACGCAAAACAATTATTCAAAATATCGATTCTCAATGTCTATGGTCAGTCTTCCGAAATCTATGCTTAACTTATTGTCTGTAGTCTATGACGCTACATTTTACATTCGCATTTTTTGAGGTTATGTGTTGTTGACATATGCACAGGAGCATACGTTCAGAACTGTTTTCTTCCACAAATTAATGAATTATTCGTCACAATATCACTTGGTGAGTTTACATGTCAAATATTATTATATTTTACCTATTACAACGTTTATTAAATATTAATATTATATGTATTTTTTCAGTTTCAACAATATGGGTCGAGCAAATGTTGGAATTAAAGAAAGAGCTGCAGCATACAAAAAATATGGTTTTTATATAAATGATGACAATAACTTAATCTGCCGGCATTGTAATTGTCAATTAGATTGGAAAAAGAAGGATAATTTAAGCAAACATTTACAATCAAATAGCCATAAAAAAAGAGCTTCAAAACCTTCCACAAGTCATACTCGTCAATCAACAATTCCAAACATTGTAGTCAAAAGGCAAGAAAAATCTGCATTTATAAAAAATACCGTTAGCATGTGTCTTAAAGCTAACATACCGCTTTAACTTATTATGATACTTTTTATTTTTTCTTCTCACTGTATTTAATTTTCTGTGTTTTTTAAATTGTCTAGTGTTAAGTATGTTAACTAGGTTTAAGTTTTTTACTCATGTAAAAAATAGAATCCTATTCAAGGATTCTATATAATATATATCTTTGTGTTTTTAGGGAACTTCATGTAATATTAACCAATAAAATTAATGTAACTTAAGTAAAAGATAACTCTGTCTGTTAACTTAATATATTTATATACTCAATTTATAATTTTATGTGCATGTATCTCAAGTTTAAATAAAGATTTATAAAAATAAAAATGTTATTTAAAATAAATATTTTAATTAAAATAATAAACGCTAAATAGATGCTAAATTTTGTTACTTTATTTGCTCCAAAACGCTAAATTGTAACATCAAAATGCTATTTTTTTCAAAAATAGATGCTAAAAACACGTATCTCTGCATATTAGTCACGACCAATCGATCAAGTAACGGAATGGTCATGGATAAATTATTCTCACGCTGATAATTACATAACATACATAGCTTACATTACCAAATATTAACTTATAAAATATTGAAACTATTGTGCTTAAAAAATGTATTTCACTGTAAAAAATATTTTTCTTAAGTAAAAATTATGATATAGATTTTTATGCAATTAAATTGTACCTAGCGGCTTATATAGGTATTTTTTGGTATTGATTACAATTACTTTATCGTTATTTATTTTGGTTATTTTATTTTGTTTTATAAATAAATTTAGTTAATATATATTTATATAATATTTGTTCTTTGCATATATATATATTTTTTTTATTTTTTATATCAAATATGTTTTCCACTTTTTCAAAAATATTTTCAGTGACTGTTGTCATCAAAATGATACATAACATTTTTCTTCATAATGTATATACATATATTGTGTTCGACTGCCTAGTCATCTTTAATCCTTACTCGGCAGCTACAGAAGTCAAGCTAGACGAAGAAGAGGTGCACACTTCCAATACGGTTCAAACCGTGCGACACCCGCATGCTATTCTCGCCCTCATCAAAGCCATTGTGAAAGCTTCCAGACATCCAGTCCTACGAAAGACGCTCATCTGTGGAATTAATGCGTTACATTGTATTTAAGTACGTTTTGTAAGAAGAATCAAATTGAATTCATAATCAAATTGAGGGGCTCCTTGGATAGTTCATTCCGAGGAGTCCTCTTCGTAAACCTCACTTGAAGTAGCGGCTTCACTGATGGCAGGCTCGGAGTCTCTGCTGTCACAGTTGAGCGACGGCGAGACAGAAATAGTGACGACTTCAGCAAAGGTAGTCAGAATTTTTTTGCTCACTTGAAGCAAGCGCCTTCTGCGGGAAGACGGGAGACTTGTTGGGTTGAGTGGAGAGTCCAAAGTATCCTCCTTTCCGGATCCAACAGCCTTTAAGAGCCGCTCCAGCAGCAATCGTGCAAGACTATCAAATGTGGTTATTTAAGATTGAGCAATTATTATTCTAAACTTGTATAATTTTACCTTAAATAAAGAACCTATTTAAAAAAATGTCATTTAAATTAATTCATCTTACCTATAAATGACTGGCTTAGGAAAGCCTAGTCAGTCACATTCTCAGTCCAAAACTTCAAGTACTTCTATCTACGATCCTGATCATCACTCGCTCGTCTATCCGTAAGTACCTTGTATATATTTTAACATATTTTATATGAGTTGTATTGTTGTATCAGTGAATTTGTGTAATCTTCATTAAATAAAAATAAATTGAAGAGAACAGTCGCTCAGTAGAACATCGTTCTGCTGTCGACCTTTTTTAAAAAAGTTAACTTTTGTTAGTTCATGATGGTATGCAGACAATACACCCTGCCTCACATCCTCCTAGATCACTTTAGATCTCGACTCCAATAAGGTCTTATCCAAGAGACATATTTAAAAGAAAAATGGTAACTTAAAGTAAACTCGGAAGCTATACTATTTATTATTAAATAAAGTGGTAGAAATTACACTCCTAAAATTATTACAAATTCTGGATCAATTGAATGGACAGAACAAGTTAAAATACCTGGGACTCATCCTTGACTCACGGACAGAAGCTGCCAGATGCAGAGAGGTCTTTTTGCTTGCCTCTTACCCCTATATTCTACAGAAAATCCCACATGTAGCATCTTAACAGAAACATCAACCTACAATCACATACTCAGCCCCATCCTGTCCAACAACTGTCGCTCCAACTTTATCAAACTGCAGATTATTCCGAACAAAGCCACCTCCTCGCACTAACCTCAAACGTCTCCATACCCGACGTAATATTTCCACTATTCAACAACACTTTTAAAAACTCACAATTCCTACATTAGCACTAAAACTTACTCTAATCCTCCATGCAATAGATTTTTCCTGCCAGTCCTCCTCATCAATGGAGTCTCTGGACTAAATTCTTAAATTTTGGTTTCTTATGTATTGTTTATAATTATTTAATTTATTTTTTCCTTTGGTATCATTTTCTTTTGTTTTATCATCCACACATCTGAACTTTTATCAGTTATTAAAACACTTAAGCCTCTTAAGCTCCTGAAATTGGATGCAATAAGAAACATCTATTAAAAAAATCTCCCCCATTAAGTAATTAATAAAATAAAATAAAATTGTCTTGTCTTTTCCTGTCTTGGGAATAAAATATTTTTAGTGTAATATAGTTTATTTTTATAATATTATTTTAAAAGTATAAATACTGTCAAAAGAAAGGACATCTTACATTAAATGATATAGTATTGTAAATTTATGTTTATTTTAACATGTTTATAAGTTTTAAAATAACTTAATATAAATTAATGTCATCTTGTATACTATCTCCAATGAATTTTTGATTTACCTTCTTTGATACAAATATTAAAGTATGGGGAAAAAAATATTACGCTTGGCAACAATGCGTAATGTCAAAATCTATTCCCATGTTTTGCCGTTATTTATTTTCCGCTTCTTGTTTTGAAATATAATACATTAGTCATCATTCGTTTTAAAGTATAATTAGTTTTCTGGATAATCGAATCGCGGAAAAGAGTTATTCGTAGCAGTAATGGGTCGCCGCAAGTCAAAAAGAAAGCCGCCTCAAAAACGAAAGGCTATTGAGCCTCTTGACCTACAATTCAACTGCCTGTTTTGTAACCACGAAAAATCCTGCGAGGTGAAAATTGAAAGAGGAAGAAATACTGCAAAAATAACTTGCCGAGTCTGTTTAGAAGATTTTCAGACTACTACCAATCTTTTGTCTGAGCCTGTGGATGTCTACAACGATTGGGTTGATGCTTGTGAAAACGCCAACTAATTTAATTTGTTTATTTATTATTCACCTTCACATAAAATAATTTTAATGTAAACAAATGTTTTACGATAATCAGTTGCGATTTTGGTGCAATTGAACCTAATCTAACCCAAGTCAAACAGTTATAGATTAGAAAAAACACATTTGTAAACTGAATTTTACTCTATGTCAGTTGTTCTGTCTTTATTTTTCCAACAAAGTGCTAAGAAAAAGTGTGATAATTGGCCTTTTAATGAGATAATGAAAAATCTGATAATGTTGAATCCTACTAAGGAACACTACACATTACAAATAACATAATTTTGATTTTATTAAGCTACTCAACAGGGAAGTGTTTTCAAACTGTAAACTATGTATTCATTGGAAATTTGGGAAGTAAAGAGTTTTGGGAATGATACATCTGATAGAGTTTGATTAACTGTGGAGACCAAATCATTTCAATTGAGAAGATTACGATAAAGGCAGATGTTTTCCTACATATACCAGGGCTTAATGATAATTATTACCTTCATACTGAATTTATTTTTGTAAATAATTTACTTTGTATCATTCTTTATGAACGGAAATACATATTTTATTATGCAAATTAAAGCTTTTGTTTTATTTGTAACCAATATGCACTACTATTAAGAATTTTGAATACCTACAAAAAGATTTTTGAGAGGTATATAAACTATCTTATTAAAAACATATACCCTCTAAGAATGAGCATGACTATATGGTCACAATGATTACTACTGAGTACTACTTATACCTAGTTTAGTCCTTTTTCTACATGAACATCGTAGCATTTACCCAATTTTAGTTTAGAAGGTTAATTAGTTTAGGGTTCTACCAGTTTTCCTGCAGACGGGGCAATGGAAATAACTACCAAATATCCTTGCAATTTATTTTGTTTTTGGTTAAATTATTTTCATCATCAAATTTTATAATATGCACCCAGTAAAGACAAGCATGACCATACAGTATATATATATACATGTTGAATAAAGCATTGTGCATTTTTTTAAAGATTTATCAGATTACATATTGAAAGAATATATATTACAACTATTGTACTTACTTTTACCTCCGAAGACAAAAATAAAATAATTTATTATTAATTAATTCAACGAATAAGGGAAGGATTTGTTGGAAGAAGATTTTTGTTAATAAAATACCATAATATTAAATTCTAGATATTTAATATCGCCACTTATTAAAAATTGATTACATTGAAAATAATAGTTATTTAAAGCAACAAACATAAAATTAAGAATGTACCACACAATGGTAGAGATTCCTTAATAGGAAATTAAAATAAGAAGCAATCTCCAGGGCATAAAGAATGAAACAGATCAGGTGGCTGTACCTAGTAAGTAGATGTGAGGTTTCTTTAACTTGCTGGGTACCGAAACATGATCTTCCCCTAGACCCATGATCAAGACAACAAAAAAGTATACAAATTAAGAATGACGGCACAAAATTAAAATGGTACATATTATTTCTTATTATGTCAAAAATATAATCTATCAACATCTTTTGTACCGAGTCTTCCAGAATTCATTTATTATCTATTCATTACTACTTTGAGAATATTAAATTTATGTCTTAAAAGGAAAATGTAATTATATTAAGGATTTCTATACAATTTTTCTTAATAAACCTCAAAAGGTTTATAGTCATTTTATGAAATTTATTATATACAAATGATTTCACCATAATACCACCATATCACACTTTTATTTGATTTTTGTTGTTGATATTTTAAACTTATTTTCATATACCGTATTTCCATGTGTATATTATACAAACACACATGGGAATTGTTATTGCAAGAGACAAGAAAACTTAATTTTTTTAACAGACATATGTAAAATTATTTAGACAATTATATTAATTTATAGACAATAAAATTGAATAAAATGTGTGTCTTTTAATTGAGGAAATATTATAGAGGCTATAATAATTATTTATTTTCAAGGTATTTATGTAGTGTGTTAAGAACTTTCTTATATGTTATAAAAATATATGTTTCAAATTAACATAATTGACTTACTCAGAAAAGTTGTGCCTATTTGCTTGATAAATTATGACTTTGCAAGATACGTGATCAGTTAAGTAACTTCAAAACACATAAATTAAAAAATTTAATCCAAATTACTATAATAATCATTTCCATGAAGTAATGGATGATCACCAAAAAAAATAATTAATAACTGTCTGAAATTATGATATAATTGGAAATCATAAGTATATTAATAGTTATAAAATTATATTATTTTCATTCATTTCATCAATGGACAGTTGTCAATGTACAGTACAGTGCAGTACAGAGATGATAACATTTGTTTGTTAAAGAGTGAGAACTATTATAAAAACTGTTATTGAGTGACAACTACGTTTACACTTCAAAACAAAGATACTCTTAATGCAATCAGTCTCACTTTTATATATCCCTCCCGGTAGATCTGTATTAATTATCCACATTTAGTATTACCCCTTGGTGTAACTGAGTCCAACCACATGCAATATTATACCTTCAATGTATTTTATTTGTTAGACCGCTCTCTAAAATTTTAAAGCAGATAAATGAAAATGTAACATTTATAGATCTATCAACATTAATTATTTAACTAAAAAACTTGGAGGATAATCAGAGCATTCATCAATATTAGAATATTATTGTTTAGAACTCTACTGATTAAATCTATTGTCTTTGGTAAAATCGTATTCCGTAAATATTCAAAATTTTCACAAGTGTTATTCATTTATATGAAGGCCAAAAGTAATTATATTAGGCTGATAAAAAATTTAGACAATGATGCATCCAATTACATTATATACTTTGAACTCTATAGTAACAGGTTTTATAAAATGACACTTTCCATTGAATTGTCAAAAATAACAATACATTATCACAAGTCTGATATTACTGTGTGCAGACTGATCTATTCATCTTAACAGATGGTTCCAGCTAGTATAAAACCTCATTATAAACTAAATAAAAATAATAATTTGTATTTATATTACAATTTTATTCACAATGCAACAAATGTTTTTGTCCCAGTAATTAAAAACGTTATTAAATAAAAGTTAATTCATAATTTTCACAAATAAAAATAATAAATAAAATTAATTTATAATATGCAAAATGTCATAAATACATAATTATAAAATAAAAAGTAGTCAAGTTTAATAAAATTAGTCCAAATGACTGAACATGGCACTTTTGTGTAGATCCACAGGAGAAAACCTATGACGGTTAAGAGATCTCACCTGTAAATTCTATGCTGATTGCTATTTAAGGATAGCCCCATTCTTGTAGTGAAGTAAATGTTTCTATGTTTATTTAAAAATAATGTAACATGAACAAGAGATAAATGGATAGTTTTAAGTGTAGACTCTAAAACAGATAAAATGGCACACAGCTTAACCAAGCAATGCTCTCCCCTTCGTGTTGTAAAATATATTATAAATTGTATTATTACAAATATAATTTTTCTACAGATATACAGTGTATAACATATTTAGACTAAATACCTGAAAATTTAACAATATTTTCACCATTTTAAAGAGGCACTATCTGCTACATTCAAATGTTTTTTTATATTATTAAGTCAGAAAATTTTGTAGCGAAATTTTAGTATGTACACATTATTGAGAGCGAGTTAAAAACTTAATCCATGGGGAAAATAATGCAAAATTTTCAGGCTATACTGAAATATTGCTGACACTAAAATGACGCCACTCGATTCAATCACACATATTGAAGATAAAATACAACACAATTTAAGGTCAAGTCGATTTTTTAAAAATATTAGTTGAATACTTAAAACATGATTGTTGCGACGAAGTTCATATAAAATTATAAAATTCATAAAAATTAATTAAAACGTAATAATAATAGCAATAACATTTTTTTATATAAATAATATAAATATTTTTTAAAACCGGACAGTGGAATGTTGTCCAATGTCCTGTTAAAAGGACTGAATACATCAGAGAAAGCAGACAATTGACATTAAGGGATATATTTGTAGGAAAAACCTACATATAATATGTTAATGATGAAACATATTATTGCTATACCCACAAACATTTTATGCCTGGCATTAGACTACGACACACTGCATTCAATTTATTAAGGTGACATGAACACATTCATTACTAAAAACTTATATCTTTTAAATCTCTCATCGAGGATTAATCATTTTGGCGATTTATTTGTTTTGAGTGGCATCATATAAGTTTAGTAATATTTGATTGATCACAAGCGCTTACAACAATTAATTGGGACTCTTGTATCTCCTGCGGGATGAGGAGAGTGAGAGAGCATGTCATTCAGAGAGAGGTTAATCGCTGCTAGTTTCTGTGATGTGGTCCAGAGGAACACCCATGGCGTGTCTTGCCCACATAGCCGTGTAGACCTTCTCTAGTCCGCTGGCGTACTGCTTGCAGTCAAACAACGCGCTTTCTGAGCGAGCCACCCACACCTTAGCCCGAATCTCCTTAAGGCTGCAAAATAATAAATACAATGTCAAACACAAATCTTTTAATTGGATATTTGGTAAGAAAGAATAACAATAGTTATCAGTGTTCATATTAATACCAATGGCGCTACTGACGGAAGATGCCGGTCGTCGTACAGTATGGCGACGTCCGGAATCAATATATAAGTAATTTAAACATGTAAGGACTTTCTTTTTTCATACAATCATTATTGATTTATATTATAAAAAAATACCCATGCTTTTTAATGTAAGACTGCATGAGAAATAAACAATAACAGCGCAGGTGTAAAGTAAGAAACAATTTACAGACATGTACTATTTTTAACTGAAAAAGGAACAAATTAAAAAAATTAATGGATATTTTTTTAATTATTTATCAGAATATTATTTTATTATTTCAATATTCTAATCTACTTTTATAGATCATTGACTATTTTACAATATTATAAGCAATTAAATATACATATACTATATATAAAAATCCTTAAACGAGTCAAATCATTCAGAAAAAATATCGGCGGGAGGCGGGATGCGAACATGGACCTTTGGAACCAACCATTTTGCCCAGGTAATTATACCGCTCGGCCACCGGGCCAATTTCTTCCACCTGAGATGACTCGTCTCTGATCTTCTATATAAGTTATCATCGTATGATAGATGTCATAATAGTATATATTCAAAGTGTGTATATTTTTATTATTTTTATTATTCAATCAGAATGCATTTATTCACAAGCTTAATATTATTATTTCCGGCAGTCTATTTATTTTAGTAAGTACCACATCCATTTTGATCTATAGTTTCGGTTCGAGACCCGAGTGGTACTTACTAAAATAAATAGACTGCCGGAAATAATAATATTAAGCTTGTAAATAAATGCATTCTGATTGAATAATAAAAATATACACACATCCATTTTGATCTATAGTTTCGGTTTGAGACCCGAGTGGTACTTACTAAAATAAATAGACTGCCGGAAATAATAATATTAAGCTTGTAAATAAATGCATTCTGATTGAATAATAAAAATATACATACTTTGAATATATACTATAGCGACATCTATCATACGATGATAACTTATATAGAAGATCAGAGACGAGCCATCTCAGGTGGAAGAAATTGGCCCGGTGGCCGAGCGGTATAATTACCTGGGCAAAATGGTTGGTTCCAAAGGTCCGCGGTTCGCATCCCGCTCCCGCCGATATTTTTTCTGAATGATTTGACTCCTTTAAGGATTTTTATATATAGTATATGTATATCTAATTGCTTAACAAAATATATATTTGCTACTAAAAAATTGTTTATAACTTTTAATATTATTTAATTTCAGTTGTTAATTTTGTAGTTGAACTTAAATAAGAAAGATATAGATACTCACTATTCCCTATTGTTACCAAGTTTGATAGCAATGTCTTGGTAATCTTTCCTTGATGACGCAATAAGCTCTGGGCAGCCGAGAGTATTGAGCTGCGATGCTGCCACTCTGTAACAAAACACACTCCTGGTCATTAACCATCCATGTATAGTAGCCAAAATGTTGTGATCTCCATTGTCAAGTGAGGATTATAATTCTATTATTCTCTTGAACGCGAAACTTTTTTGGTGGATTTGTTAATCGGTTTTTGGGCAATTAATATAGACTGCAATATATTTTATAATAAACAAATATATCAGATATTGCTTGTAGTTTTTAACTGCAATCCAATATATTTTATATGCAGTTATATAGTAACTTTATTTTGAACATTACAAAACATTAGAATAAACCTGTAATATGAGGCTACAAATTCCATGTAAAGCTCATCACCGCTATAGATGCAGCAAATGGAATAATGGTTGTTCTAATACCAGACAATTAATTTTACAAACACTTTTTACATTTAAATCCTAAAGTTTTCTGTTTTGTTTTTATATTTTTTCTTCAGTATTTAAAAAAAAAAGATATACAAATAATATTTAAGCATGAATGATATATGTACCCTGCGGAATAAACTACGAAAATTCACTTTTATGCATTTTGAAGCTAGGAATACAGAAATTATCATATAAAAGGACAAAACCACTAAAGTCCTTATTAACTAAATAAACGACAGAAAGGAATATTTTAACATATTATAATTATTGTGTAAAAGGAATGTGGTCAAGAAAATTACTTCAGCACTAAAAGTAGTTTTTTGTACATTTATTAAATGTGACATGTTACACGTTTTTTCCTTTTATGTTCAGATTTATTTATTCACACGAAGTCAGAATAATATATTTTTGAGATAATTTATGTGAATCTTTTACATTTATGGATTATTTCAAGCATCCGAAGGAATTTAAGCAAATGTTTATCTCTTTAATATTAGGTTATACCCATCACAAAAAAACAATTCAATAGATATTTGAGCTTAGTAAATGAATTTGTTAGTACAGTGGGGTTATTTTAAGCATATACCTGGAGGCTAGGGTCTCGCCGGGCAGAGTAACTACAGGAGTGCCGGTCCAGAGTACGTCCATGCTGGTGGTATGTCCATTGCAGAGCGGAGTGTCAAGGCACACATCCGCTAGTTGCCCGCGACGCACATGCTCCTCTTTGGCTGCCACGTTTGAGAACAAAATACGACCAGGAGGAAGACCTAAAAAACACAAAAACATATAAAATAAGATAAAGATGTAAGTGAACCATTATGTTTTTAGATTTAATACATTCTTTGTAGCAAATCAAGCAAAATACTTTTTGATGTGTTTAATTTTCTTACTAAAGCAATTACAACCGATTCATTATATTGGTTTTCCTGCATATTTTATTATCTAATTCAATATACACCTGTGAAATTATTGAATCAGTATGCATAGGCTTGGTAAGCGTGAGGTACTTGAGCTGATAGCTGCATATTATCCTTCTCAACCTGCTTCCCACACATGTCCCTTATAAATAAGTAATATGGTCGCCACGGTGCAAATCTTGCTGAAAGATGAGCACCTACAAACTGTTGTGAATCACCCATGGCATTCTTCGAGTAACACCACCAGCAAGCTTTCTTCTTGTTAATAGGGCATTGGCAAACCTTTAGTATCGTAAAACGAGATCTAGCCTGCTCCTTGTAAAACGTATGTTATTTTTTATTTTTATTTAATCAAATATAGTAGGATACATTTAAGATTTTATTGACAGTATTACATTCATTTTTTTTTTATTGTTTATTTTTTTGGAAATTCGCTTTCCACGCCACTTAAAGGTAGATCTTGTGTGTGGCGTGGGATTCATCTTTGATTTAAGTGTTGCATAATTTATATTATTATTTTTTTCACATTTTTTACATAATAACATATTTTTTTTAGAATATAAAATAATATTATTAAAATTTATAAATTTTTATAGTCGAAATGACAATTTCAGCATCATTTACATATATATTTCGATTCTTTAATAGCCTCGACCCATCTAAGTCTCAATTTCCACCAGACACCTTTTAATGAACTTAATATAATCAATACCTTTTTAACAATATAAATATTTTATACAATTTATATAAATTCTATATTTTTTTCAAATTATAATGATGAGTTCTTTTATTTGAATTTTATTGTTAATATTGTTGCATGTAAAGTCATTCATTGGTAAGCATTAATTTTGAAATTGTAAATGATGTAGGTATGCTTTAAATTATTAACCTCGATAGTAAATACAGTACAGGAATTGTAAATGATGTAGGTATACTTTAAATTATTAACCTCGATAATAAATACAGAATTCAGCCGAAATCAATCCGGCTGTTTGCGATTTTAAGCATTTTCTCACTGATCATGCACTGGTGGCTATTGCGTTGTGGTTAGTGGGTATATTTGATTTGTGAAATTTGTTTGAATTGGTACAATTGATGCAATTTGGTGTCTCTTTATATTAACAGTTTATGTGGTTGTGATTTTGTGAACAGTGCAAGCAGGTTGGTGGTTGATCCTTGGCCAGACATCGTAGTGCTGTGTGTCCAAATTTTTGACAATGGTAACACTGCATTAGTGGGTTGCAGTCCTCAATGTTGACTCTGTTGTATCCAATGTTGATTTTTTTTCGTTCTATTAGATGTCTTCTAATCGAAGGAGTTGTCTGTATGATATAGTTTGTGGTATCCCACTCTTTCCCATCGTTGCTTTTCTTGATTTTAATTTCTTTGATTAATTTAATTTTAGTCTCGTCCTCTTCATTTAGTCCGTTTTGGTTGACTATGTTACTGATTAATTCTTCTTCAGTAATGCCTTTTTGTAGTCTCTTAATAATTAAGTTTGGTTGTTTCTTTTTAATTTCTTCAGCGGTAACCTCGTCTCCGATTCTCTTATTATTTCATTGCACAGTAATTTAGCTTCCTCTTTTGTTGCGCAGATTATTAGATTCTTTTTTCTCCGATTTTTTTGAAACTAATTATTCCCATTTTCATTTTGTTTAGGTTCACATTTTTTGCTATTTTAGTTTTAACTATTTCAGCACTAGCATTCTTTTTTTGACTCTATTATGATTGCGTGTTTTGGGTCTTGTTTCCCCGTTGTAAATTTAGTTGGTTCTTTTGGTGAACTCTTTGTGATTGTTGCATAAGATATGTTCGATTTGGAGATAATTTCTTCAATCTTTTTCATTTGTTTCTTGTTGTTATTAATTAATTCGTTTTGTAAATCAATTATTTTTCCTTGTAATTAAATTTTTTGCTTTTTTGTAATTTCTTCAATTTCTTGAATATTTTTTTCCAGTTGAATTTTTAATTTATTATCTTTTGCTGAGGTGATCTTATTGATCAGCTCTTTAGTATTAATTATTAATTCTTCCATCTCCATCGCATTCTATCTTTATTCATTTAATCACACTTTGATGTTCACTAGAAATTATTATTAAATCAGTTTTTTTTTATTATTATTGTTGCACACACGTCACTACTCCGAATTTATTGGAGCTACTGTAATGTACGTCCGCGCTCTGTAATGGTCGAACGACGAAAAAGTTATGAAACTACTAATGCCCACAGCACTGCAGAAAAGAAGTCTACTTACAGTTATCATATTTGTATAAGAGTGAGTGAAGATAGGAACAAAGCTTTGTCGCTGGAAAGCCTCAAATATGCTGTTTTAATGAAATACTTCATCCAGTTTAAAATTTTAATTTTTTGCTTTTGTTACCTAATTGTTCAGCTGCTAGCTGGATATTCGGTTCCCCGACGGCTGGGAAGCGCAGTAACCAGAGGACAGAGTTTGGCACGTGCTTGAGTATGTGCACCCACATGTGCAGTGTTGCTGGGTCAACCTTGTACAGCTGATTGAAGTTGCAATAAACCACGGCTTCATCGGGCAATCCATACTGCTGACGGGTCGTGATGACGATGCTCTGGGGAACCTCCTCACCAGTGGCCGCCCTGTTGTTAGTCTGTGTCGTAGCTAGACCATTTTGAACCAATACGCCATTTACTGATGTCTGTGAACAATTAGAAAATATCTGCGGTTAAGACTCATATTAATCACATTGAGCCCACATTAATGCAAGAATCTTAATCAATAATTGTCATCATATCATGAGATATTTCTACAGCAGTGATCTTTTAAGAGGTTTCTCCATAGCAAATAGCGCATTATAGATAATAAAAAAAGTGTGAATTTAGAGGATTGGTATGATAAAGGATCATAATGGAAGACCAAAAAGGCATGAATATACGCTTAAAGTATAAAGAATAATATTCGCTTAAAATATCTGAATTTTTGCCTCAAATAACCATAAATAAAACTATGTTTAATTTTTAATGAAGCAATTTCTTTTGAAAATTGATACAACAGTACATGACAGATAATCAATCGCAAAGCTCAATAATTTTACAAAAAATAGTTTTTAATTGAATTTTTTTTTCAGAAATATCTAAAAGTTTAATCAATTTAATCAAACAGTAAACTATAAATATTAATTATTATATTTAATATTATAACATGATATTTTATCTAGTAAGTAAAAGTTAAGTACTCAATTTAGATAAGTGTTTTATTATTTATATTATGCTTGTGGCTACACCATTGCATCCTGCGCTTGCAATATCAATCAATAACTTTGATAGAGTTTCTAAGCATTAAAGTTTTGACGTGGTTTACTGAAAATTATGATGGTAGCAATATTAAAAGACCATGCGAATTTATTCTTTCAAAACTTTTTATTACAAGAATGTTAATCTAATTGTTACTAGATCGCAAAGCGCAATAGACCGTATTATTTATGTATTTTAAGATAAATTTATTAAAATTAGTTTCCAAAATGGTTAAACCACTTAAACGTGAAGAAAAAATTATTTATTGGGTTTAAAAGATTAGGATGCTCCTAAGTACAGATAGGGTCAAGGAAATATAATTGTAGGTAGATTTTTTTTAACTTGTAGTAGAAAATATAAAGATAATAATTTTTAAAGCAAAAACCCTACCAAACATTGTGGTAGGTACAAAATAAAATAAAACTTCATTATTTTTGGATTGATCTTGTTGATAAATATGGGTTTTTAATGAAATTAATTAAACCATCAATCGCGCAGCATTTAAATACATTTAAAAAGAAAACCTTAATAATATAAAACACCTTGTTATTGTAATAGCAACATATTTATTCAAATGAAAAAAAAATGTTTTATACAGTTATTATTTGTAAATTAAAATAAATCAAATGTAACTTGGAACCCAACATTCTGAAATAATGTAGAATAAAAATATCTTAGTTAATTTTTGTAATTAGACTTTCATCAAAATATCTTTTTCTAGGCTATTTTCAGTATTTAACTTAATTTTAATATAATTGATTGAATATATTTTGTAGGTACCTGATTTCACTTTTACAATTTCACTATTTGAACTATTTAATTATATTTAAGAATATGATAAACCATTTGAATGTGATTCAACGATCAAGTCTTTTTATGACCAACTTTTGACATATTGAATAAAAGTTATTAGGTTTGACTCACCTGAACTTGTCCAGAAGCGATCATGGTCTCTATGTGCGTGGTTGTGGGCAGGTGTGCCACCTTGATGGAGAACTCGTGAGGGCGTGTGGTGCGCACTACCTCTCGTATTTCCTTCACAGAAGTGTTCTCCACGAGTGGCGACAGATCCGTGGCATTGATTACGGCTACCGTGTCGGCCACGGTTCCATCAGAATGAAGATTGTCGCTGACGATTAACCTCTCCTGAAGGTGCGGGAACATCTGCTTGTGGTCACCGACGAAGAAGGTGTTTGGCATAAACGCTAACTTCTCACTGTATTGATGAGCCAGCTCTACAGGACAGGTTATGGCATCGGTTACGAGGTAATCCATGAAACTGGCACCGCTCGTTCCTGGATATCCTAACCACATAACTTGAATAGGAGAAGGTCGAAGAGCAAATATTTCATTTCTAGCCCCCTTGGTGTATCCATTCATATTGACAAGGATGTGAACTCCATCAGAGTGTATTTTATCGGCAGCCTTCCCGTTGCACAAGATCTGTGATAGATCCACGAAATGCTCGGTCTCTCTGGCAATCTTGGATCGGAAGGCCGTGCCGCCGTCAGGACTCAATGCGTAACAGAATACTTCCACGACGTTTCTGTCGTGTAGTCCAGGAATTGACTGCATCAGGTGTGAGGTCGGGTGGTTACCAAAGTCGCTGCTTACGTAGCCGATCTTTAGCCTTCCCTGCAGGTCTGTAGGGAATTTGTACGGTGTCTTGTGAAGAACGTGAACCTTATCTATACACAGGTTGGCGTGGCGGGCCGCTATGGCCTTGCGGAAGTCATGAGATAAAGGATAAAGCATCGAGTGGTGAGGGTGGATAGAAGGTAAACGGTTCTTGTCAAGTTGTTCGGCGACAATGCTGACTAATTTTTTCATTCTCGCTTCAGAATCGGTCCAATCACATACAATTTGGAGGCAGTGTGCCAAATTGCAATAAGCATCGGGGAAGTCAGGTTTGAGTTTTAATGCAGTTCTGTAAGACTGTATTGCTTCAGGGATATTGCCTGAATCTTTATGAATGCTAGCCAAGTTGCTGTGGGCATCAGCGAATGCCGGGTTGATCTGAATTGCTCGCGTGTAGCACTGTAGAGCGCCGGTGACGTCCTGCATCTCTTTGAGGGTGTTCCCCATGTTACTGTAAGCATCAGCGAAGGTTGGCTGGATGCGAATAGCTTCCTTATAATGCATCAGTGCTTCATTTAGCTTTCCTGAAATTAATATACAACAAAATTGGCATCCTTCAGAAGCAGACTCAAGACCCACCTTTTTACTCAGAGAGGCAAAGAAGCGCATTTGGAATGATCATTCGGTCATAAAAGAGCGCTATACAAATACTTATATAATAATAATAATAAAAGAATTAATTTTTTTTTTAAGAAAAATGTATTTTGTCCTGCTATTATAATTGTCTTTGAATGTAAATTTATGAACTCGGACAATAGTTTTTAAATTTAATTAAGTGTGGCCTACAACTGTAAAGTTTTGAGTGATGATACCTTGTTGCTGTAGCACTGATGCGAGGTTACTGTGTGCTGCCGCAAACTCGGGGAATACCTCGAGAGCCTTAAGATAAAGCCTTGTTGCTTCCTCGATGCATCCTTGCTCCCGCTTGATGTTGGCCAGGTTGTTGAGGCTGTCTGCGTGCGAGGGGCAGAGGCGCAGCGCCGTGTTGTAGCAAGCCTCGGCCTCCGCCACTTGGCCCTTCTCCTTGAGTGCGTTGGCGAGGTTACAGTACGCATCTGGGAAGTTGGGCTGGAGCTCGATGGCGCGCCTGTAGGTGTCAATGGCAAGGTCAATGAGGCCCTGCTCGTAGTAGACGCAGGCCAGGTTGCCGTGAACCACTGCATTGTTTGGCGAGAGGTTCAGCGCACGCAGATATGCCGCTACCGCTCTGAAAAACAAAATCATCTTCATATAACCTTAAAAGATTGAGTTGTACATTCCTATCTGACCAAAAAGTTTACAGTTCTAAATATTGCAATATCACTTAATAGATAAAATAGAGAAAATCATAATATATATTTCCCTGCATCCTTTTAAAACAAAACAATGACACTGTAATAGAGATCATTTTATATGTTCCCAAGTAATGCATAATGGGTTTTATGATGCTGGACCAGCACAGCCCAATGCAGTATGCAAACAAAGTATGATGTGAGGGGTGAGAAGACTTTAATTGTCTTTTATATTATGTCATTAGTCATAAAATTCGCAAGTATATATATTTACTCGCGATTTTAAATAACATTTTTATTTCGTCTTTTGAGCTTTTAGAACAAAAGGAATAATAGACCAATTGACTAATTAAAACGTAAACATGGGTTACTTCTGGAGATTGTATGTCAAATAAGTCAATTCGCAAACGCTGGAAGTATAACATGTTTACGTTTTAATTAGTTAATTGGCATATTCTTGATTTTGTTCTAAATAAAAACAAAACACGAAAAAAAAAAGTTATTTAAAATTGCGAGTTGGAATACGTATAATAATGTACAAATCATACAATTATCTGTGTATGTATATTAACAAAGGGCATTTGTAGTCCCTTTTTCCATTATCGAGTACATTCCCTTTGCCTTGAGAAAGTGTACGCAATAAACTTTTTTCCATTAGAAAGCGGCCGCCAGTAAGTTACCAACACCTCGCACGCAAGTAATATAAAATACAACTGTATGATCTTATGTCCTTGGGAAGCACGCGATATATATTGAACAATGATCACTCAGTGAAAAAAAGCAAACGGTTTTTCGTAATTTTAAAAAACGAAAATATTTTCCCAGCGCCTACAAAATGCACCGAATTTAATTTACACCAAAGTGCATAAGAAATCAAATTGATATTTTATTGGCCCTGGTTTTCAACCGGTGATAAAATCTAAATTGAAGGGGAGTTTTAAGAGTTTTATAAATAGAATGCTAATTTCAAGTTTAGTTTTCGACTTTAAAGGTTACATGGTTGTTAATTTTTTGCTTATGAAATACTCGAACGTTTTTTATTATTAACATTTTTTTCTTACTAAATTTATGGGAGTAAATTAACTTTCATAAATGAGAATAAATGTTGTGAACCACTGTATTCGTTTTATGTTAATAATAATACAACTCATTATCAAGAAAACTCACGCCGTAAAGTTAAGTTCTTAATTAAGTTGAAGAATATTTATTTACTCTAGCACATTGCCGAAACTAGGGTGTTCGCTGCCAGGGACGGTCCCAACATTGCCTCCCTACTCCCTACGTCAAAGTCTACACTCCACAACTTTTAGGTCCTCACAATTTTTAATAATCAAAATACGCTATTCACGACTACTTATTTTTAGTCTTCAGATTTTTTAGAGTAAAAAATCGTCGAAAAACTGTCCACCAAATAGAATTAAAAAGAAAACATGCACCCAAAAAATATCGAAAATTGACTAAACCGACGAAATGCCGCCCCACAGAAACTGTTGCCCGGCGCGCCCCATCCTTATTTACGGCTATATGTTAGCAAATATTTCCCATCCACGTAATGTTTTTTATTGTTTAAAAATAATTTCATTTTGCGGGGCAGGAAAAAGCCAACTTGGAGAGATTGATAGTATCCTAAGTAAATGCTGGTTTAATACGAGTATATCAACGTAAGAAAGTAGTCATTTAAGCTTTAAAGATTCTATAACCAAGACAAGAATTGATGGTGAGCATTATTCTTAGAATCGTATTCCTCTATGGTACAAAGAGAACAAGACAGAAAAAATACATGGGTATGTCTTCAATTGAAATAATGCACCGGTGGGGTGGAATTGGAGCGATTCCAAGTGGTTTTTTTTACTTTCAGCGATGTTAGTAGTTGAACAATAGAGTTGCTTACAAAATTATTATTCTATATTTATGTAATACGCGAGAATATCGACAGAAGATGTGAGCAAAGACTTATCTGTGGATTTTATAACGTTTACCATTTTTAAGAATGGATAAGGGCGTTGATATTATATCATCTATTTTTACGAGAGCTTATTATAAAAGGGTGGCGTTCGCGGGAATACTTGCGGCTACGAGCAATTTTGATTAATAAGCTTATAAATTGGCATTTTTACGGGTCAGAGATCAAATTCACACCAACCGGGCGTATTCATTAAGAGATTATAAATTTATCAAAATTATTGTCAATTTTTAATCTTTATCTGGCTTTAAACCCACCATCTCTGGTATGGTAAGCAAGCGCTTTACCTTTAAGCCACAATCAGAAGCAAAAACAATGCGTCATTAAATGTGACCTATGGCAGGAATGGATGGAGAGGAATTAATCACGATATGAGAACTTTCAGAGGACTACACCACAGTGAGAATGAAGATTGTTACAAAATGCATGCATTACTTTATTTTCCATTGCATTCATTTTGTAACAAATCTTCATTCTCTGTTCTCTGGTACCCCGCGAATGAATAACCCGTTTTTTTTTATATTTGTTTTAGATCATCTAAATCTGTGGCAAATTAGAACAATGCTGGCTGTTCTGTATATATATATATATATATAATGTATTCGGTGTAATACTTGTAAGAGGATCTGACTTGGGACAAGGAGAACTGGCAACTGTCGGAGTTAGCAAGTTTCCAATGGTGCAATAAATACTTGGTGCATCTCCATGATAAGTTTTGCCATACTCTGCACGGAACAATTGATTTCAGTTTAAATTCGCATTTTTCAGTAAACGGTCCAGTTTACAGAGCAGCTTTTCTGAATCGGTGTCGTAGTGGAGAATGAATTCCAACAATAGTGCTAACCTATTTGATGTCTCTACTGATACTGCAGGTGCAAAAACTTCAATATTGAGATCCCAGTAGCATTTTTGCATAACAGATTATGAATCTTTGCGGTATGGTGCATTATAACAAACGAGTATTCGCTCATTATATCATCACCCGTTCGAATTCGCTTGGAGTAAACAGTAAATACGTTTTGCAGCAGTTTAATCAATTTTAGCTATAAAATTCTTACTAATTTGGCATTTGATCGAAACAATACTAAATGAATATTTTAGATATTGTTCTAGTTTTATGTTCATTAGATCCAAATGCATTGTAGAAGGATCGTGGATCTGTAGAGTGGTTTGACAATTTGGTGGGGAATTATTCTTCTCCCTTCTCTTCTGTCTGCAGTCTCCCATACATTGTGTTCACATAAAATACACTTAAGATAGGGGTTGTGAACCTTTTGATCTGACTCTTGAGCCAATCAATGCAGCCGTCGGCGGGCGCGGCCGGCAGGGGTCGACGTTTCGCCACAGGGATGCTGACGATGGTGTACACCACCACGCACTGGTACTCCATGGCAAGACCATGTCCTTAGAGCATGGTACTTTCAGAGCAAACCCTCGATAGCCACATTATATACACAACAATTTGAGTAAACAGGTAAGAGTCAACTATTTATGCATTTAAATCTCGTCACTATGTATAAAATACTATTGCACCATTAAACAACAAAGCAACTATTTATTGTCTGACACAAGTTTTTATATATATTTTTAAGTTTAGTATTATCACTGTTGTGCGTATCTCTTTATTATTAATATTACTTTATAAAGCTAACGGACTTGCCTAATGAGAGGCTTTTATTTTCAAAAGAAAAGACACTTGACTACTTACAATATTATACATATCATTTATATGGGACGATTACACAGATCTTTTTATTATTATTAATAATAATTTTAAAAGCTTAGCTTCCAGATTTAGGAATTATTTTACCAACTTATTTTGAATCACGCAATAATTTAAAATAAATTTTTAAAATCACAGACCTCACCAAAAATAATTCCAAAACAATAAACCATTGGGTCGTATAATATCCCGCCCGTCATTGTCAACTTAAACAACTGCACGTATCTTATAAATAAATAAATATTTCTAAATTAGTAACTTATAAATATTAAT
Source organism: Glossosoma conforme (assembly GCA_022606575.1). NCBI lineage: Eukaryota > Metazoa > Arthropoda > Insecta > Trichoptera > Glossosomatidae > Glossosoma > Glossosoma conforme. The sequence continues at coordinate 26,121 of JAGTXR010000436.1, forward strand.
TTAATATTTTTTAATGTAATTTTAATAATATTTATTAAAAATAAATTGCGGAAAATGCGATTTTTAATGCGCAAATGATGATATTTTTAAAGACGTATTTTTGTGTACGATTGTTTTTTTATTATGCGGTATTTTTTGTTTTATTTTTTTAGTTTCTCGAGTGCTGCGGGGATAAGCGTGCTGTTTCTTTTGTGTTTATTGGTGGCGGTTGGCGGTGGTCGGTGGTGGTTTGTGTTGCTTGGTGCTGCTCGGCATTTGGAGTGGAAGAGTGCGACAGTACAGGACTATGCTAAACTACCGAGTGTACTGACTGGGCGCGGGAGCCAAGCGTGCGCGCGCCGAGCATCTCCGGCGATCCCCCTTGTTACATAAGCCCAGTAGGCGGGGAGGCGCCCCCGGCCAGCAGCCGCGCCCGCCACATAGCCAGACTCAACAACACAACGAGATGAAACATAGTCACATCTCCGAAATCGAAATAAAAGGATCGATACGAAAATTACAGCTACACAAGCGACACAAATCATTCCTTTCAAAAATCGAATTTACAAACCATTTGTCATGCTAGAACAAAAACCGCAAGCTCTTTTAATCTTTTGAAGGCGGCGCCTTTTTGGCGGATTTGTTAATCTATTTTTGGCCAATTAATATAGAATATAATACATTTTAAAATAAACAAATATAAATCAGATATTGCTTGTAGTTTTTATCAATATATGCAAGTTAATTTTGAACATTACAACATTAGAATAAAGCGATACTATAAGGCTACAAATTCCATGTAAAGCACCGCTTTAGACGTTATAAGTAGCGAATAGATTATTTTCTTATTAAATTACAAAACTGACTTATATCGATATATATATTTTAAAAAGCTTAACATACTAGAGTTTCAGCCGTTTTATAGGTGTCTATTTTATCTTCATAGTAGCCTCGGAAACTATGGACATGTCTGTTTTTTTTTTCTTTTACAGATTGTATAATACAAACCGATTTATATATTAAGCCGGAAAGTGGTTGATTATATAAAAAAAAAATTTATCATGTATTCAACGGATCCTCCCAAGAAAAATATCTATCAGGAATGACCAAGGTCCTTTTAAGCAGTTTATAGTGGTCATAAACTATCAAGTATGAATGCATGCGATTTAATCAAACAGAAAGAAGAGTTGTGTTCTGGTTTTATTACGTTTTTTTGTACTTTTCCATAATCTGGTTACCGAATTAATTTCCCGCTGTGTTGCAGACAAAGCGGAACGAAACAATGTTCGTTATACATTCGTTATATATCCATCCTACCCATACACAAATATCACATATTTTTACCGCAAACGTTTAAATTGATAAATAAGTAGATATATTGTAATCAAATTAGGTATACGTTTTGGAACATAAGAGTAAAGTTGGTAATTAATGTGGCCTAATTCAAGTAATATTGCATCAGTGAATTCGTATTCGGCAGCGGAAATTGCTCTGCAATACGGCGGGGTGTGAAATGTTCATATTCTCGAATATTCAGTAAATGTGGAAATAACGGCCACCAGAGCTCCGTGTTTCCTCTCACGGGGAGGTGTTACACTATACTAGTGCTAGCGTAGGCACGTTGCTATGACAACGGCGCCGCATTTACGGCAGACTTAAAGATTAGATTATTCGGGATTCACGGATTAGCGTTAAAACCCGTGTGAGGCGAATTGATATATATTTTAATATTTCGACAAACCATTTACAAGGTCAGAAAGAGCTGTGGGTGTTTTTTTTTTCTTCAATTTTTAAAATAAACAGAAGTAAGAAGCTACGGCGGCACTCGGATAACTCTTATCGGAGAAATTACGATTAAGTTTAAACTACGAAATATATTAGTAAAATTGTTCTTAGTTCTGTGTTGTAAAAATCAAACATTTACGTGTCATTGTTTACCTCTGCTCCTTTTTAAATTGAATCAATCTTATACAATGTGTAATTTGGGGTCCTGTACAATTAGGTCTTAGTATTGAATAAGCTTGGGCTCTATAAAGATTTAGTGCTTGAAAAACGTCTTCAGGTAGCTTAGCTATCAGTTTAAGCGCACCTCTTCAAACGTTGTGTAAGACGGGATGAATTTTGAATAATATCTTAAGGCAACTTTTGTGATTACACGTTCTAGTAGCTCGTCGCGTTGCAGATGCCCTGGATGCTGCATCCCGTCGCATTGCCTCCCCGCGAACTCATCCATTCGCCAGTAATGCAAATCAGCATTTCAATTTATACTTGTTCGTGATGTATATTTTTCATTTTATTTGCATGTCTCGCTCGGATCGATTTTTTCCAAAGATTGGATTTGATTATTGAAACCCTGATAAATTTAATAAGAGAAAATTTCGCTGCAGCGCAGCAGTTTCAATAGGAGAGGCATTATATACAATGTACAAACAAATAATACAATGCTTACATACAAATCGAATGACGAATCTTAGATATAACGTAAATTAAGACTACTCACGTGATACATGTAAAAACAAGGTAAATAAATATTTATTATTGTAAATTAAGACTCCTAGATTAGAAGTTTTTGTCATTAAAAATATAAAAAAAACATTAAAAACGTCAACTAAAGAATAACATAATTATTATTTGCTCAAGAAGAGGCTTAAGATATTATGATGCTGGATAGTAACACAAAGAATCCACTGGGTTCTTACACTGGAAGGCTATTGGGAATTATACATAATACGTGGTCAACGAAGCTTTGGGTGGGACAAGGATTGTAGTAGCTGCTATGAATGTATAGTAGCAACTTGTGGCGACTATATGCATCAGCTGGGAGCAACAGTGGAAGAAGAGCAAACACCAGCAGTCAGAGCGGCGACATAATTTCAAAGCTAATTGACCACGAACAACACTGTGAAGGTTTAGCAAACACAAATCGATCGATATGATACACCTACAGGCTTCTCTGGTTCACACTGCCAGTGAAAATAGGGTCCGATCCGGGGATTTTATGTTATCTAATATTGTATATTTAATGGTTTAAGCTTAATTTAATATATATTTTACATTTATATCTAAAAGACAAAATATCCGTAAAATAAAATAACAACTATCAATCAGTTTGAATCAATTGTGAATATAAACAGTGGTGGTTGGAGATTATATTTGATGTGTGGTTTTAGCGCTTCACAACAAATAAGCTCCAAAATAGTTTTACGAACGCAACCACAAACTACAGAGTGAATTATTGTATGGATTAAGTTAGATTTTCACGTCACCATTCTACATTACAATTAATACTGAAAATGTGATATAAAATCGTAGTTTTTTTACGGCGCTTCATTAGATAGCGGTATGGTAAATTAGCACGGATTTAACGAAAGTTAGGACGCTTTCGTCGGTATCAGTCTGTGCTCATGACAAGTGACATGGAGGAAAATAACGAGCATGGAGATAACGAAAAAAACACGTTTTGTAAAGAAATAGAGAGCATCGAGTGAAGGTATAAAATGTACATGATGGACAATACAACTTCTTAACGACCCATACAAACAGTATGCCTCGATTGCATCGTTAGCTGAATACACAATAAGTGCTATGGAGAATATGAATGCCACTGAGATGATTGCCATCTACAGTAATTTAATAGTCAACAAACGCAAAATTATTCTGAAACACAAATAGATCATTTCTTCGGCGATATATAATTCACATCGTTCTGTAAACCATTTGTATGCTTCGTAAGCATAACGTGGTCGGAACATCTCAAAAGTCTTACATTAAAATTGTGCTGAATAGGCGCGACCTCCAAAGTTCTTAGATATATGTTTTCAATTATACTCTACAAAAACTTGGCCTTGCGGCTTCAAAAATAAATTCCGCCTCTTTACCAAGTTTGCCAGTATAATCTGAGCGGTGATCTCACTTCCTTCTCTGTCTCCTTTCAACCCCTGAAAGAGATGTTAATCCCTTTCTTTTGTTCTCTATCATTTCTGTGCAGTGGCCGTTATCGATCAGAAGGGGGCTCTCTGGTGGACTCGTCACTTTTAATGACTTTCGAGATTATCGTCGGTATAGAGACAATGGCGTTTCGAACTCACGTTGCGGCTCAATATGAAAATTTACCTCTGAATTAAAAAATAATTCAATGATGATATAAATAGGTTAGTCTTATACTATATTATTCAAGACATCCAAGAAAATGAGTCCTTTAGTATTGTATCAACACATTTCGGAATCCGGTATTAAACGAAGGTACAGAGATGGATATTGAACAATATAATGTTAAAACAAAATAATTGAAGCCATATTCACATAATAGGTTCGCTTGGTTTTTGTTATGGTTGATGAACACTACGGACAGGCGCCACCTGTGGTGTCAGGTCCAAAATACGTATTTATGGTCAGTTTCACTCACATTTACATTGTTTGTTTTATCGATAAAATAATATTTACAAAAAAATAACCATCGCGAAGATCATCTTAACCCTTTCGCATCGGTTGTCGGCATATGCCGTCAAAGATTTCCCAACCGTAGACATCAGTTGACGTGATATATCGTTTTTCTACTTTCATTACTCATTGTGACATCTACGGTAGGAAATTGGAAGTGCATTCATTCGCTTTATTAACCTACAAGTATTATTTACAGGAATCTGAAAAGCATGTAAATAAATATCGTTAGGTTTCGTAACAGGAGCGATTTTTCTGTGAACCACATTTGCCAATGCCACCACATGTATGGAGTTACATAATGAACGTTTGTTAAATACGTATAATAGTTTTTTATGCGTCATCTCATAGCTAAAGGATAGAAGAACCAATGTGATAATGGGTCAGATAAGTTAATTTATGCTTCAAATACTAGTTTTAAGCAAAAAAAAATGGTTTGAAAAATTCACGCCGTATTCACAGTATAATTTGTATTCCACCGAGCTGTAACGAAAGGGTTAATAATGTATGATGGTTTGGACGTTTGGACATTTAGGCATTTTAGGTAGATATATCCATACAATTTTGATTTTGACATTATTATGACACGTCACTACCATAAAAATTCTTTCCGGCAACGGCGTTTACGAGGCATGCTAGTAACGGAGCAAGTACAAAAATATTCCTCCTAACAGTAATAAAAATAAAAGTTTTTTTTGTTAAGCTAGCAAATCATATTGTTAACTAAATTAAGGGGTTGATTTCTTATTTCTGAAATGATATCCCTCACGATTTTATTGTATTCCTAAACATGTACAAAACGGTAATCAGGATTTACAAATTTATCCATTATTTTCTTCAGCAAGCGTATGGCAATTATGTAATTATTTACAAGCCCTCCTTAAAATTCGAGACTGTGTAATTTGTTAGAGTTAACGGCAATTTCATACCCTAATCCAGTTGGCTGAATTTACTTAGAAGTGGGTAATAACGGTGTTTAACTTAATGAAACAATACAATTTATGTTACATTGTTATTCTCTGCGTAAGAACGACGCCAAATATTTTTGTTGCCGGATCCGCTAGTTGAAGTATTATAACAGGCCATTTCAGGTGACAAATACATTGCAAGTTAACTAAATATCTAGAAATTTCGTCAAAATGTTTTTTTATTTTTTAAACACGTTTCAACGATTAATTGAGAATATTCTGTGTTTTTATTGTCGCCGGATAAGTGAAAAAGCTGGAGCATATAGCTGCCATAAATTACCGCAATAAAGTTAATTGGTTGTCAATATACAATGTCTAAAGGCATTTCTGTACCCGAATCACCACCTGGATACATATTATTCAAGTATAGAGGTTTGTGGTAGCCATATGAACGGAAAGAGATCTATTGTGATATTACGCATAAAAAGGCTCGTAAAAGAGCAATGAAAATTGCGATATAGGTGTATAAAGCAAATATATACTGATTTGTTAGTAGGTGGAACAAAATAGACGTATCGAAACCACTCTTTTTTATTTTGCTGTTTTCGCATGCAGGACAGCAGAGCCGGTCAATACAAGTGCACTCTATGACGCTCAGCCAGGGAGGCTAAGCGCTGCATGCGAGAAACGTGTATTGTGTTCGTGTTTGGGTGTGGGTTGAGGAGATTTTAAGTGTAAATTTATCTGTTTCTTGAAGAGATCCAGATTGTAGGAAGGAGGAAACACAGACGCTGGAAGAGCATTCCAAAGCTTACCGGTGGCATAAAGGAAGGAACTTTGGAAACTGCCAGTTCTTGGTCGACACACATTAGCCGTGTATGGATGTTCGGCAAGTGTAAGACGAGTTTGTCGGTTGTGGGTGGGTTCCGAAGAACAGCGACCGTTGTCATAACAAGACTAAGTGACCTGATTGTACGCCTGTTTATCAGATTGCTCTTCTTCTATACAATATTCAGTGAAGTTCTACGGGCGCCTTCCTACGTAACATCCTCGATGCGCCACACGGTGCATATTAAATTATACAAAGACTACAATGACAAAGTAAAAAGTCAACATCCTCAGCGTCGACCCCCTTTAGTTTATGGCCACGTAAAAATGTTGCCAGTATTTGATAGCAAAATAATTTATGCCTCCAGAATTCTTATAAAAGAATTTTCTACGAGGCTATAAAGAATATTTAACAAAATGTCGACATGCAGACATGAAAAGAGCGTTTCGAATATTGCGTAGATGATGAAAAAAGTCATTTATTATCATTACGGGCTAAACGCCAATCAAAATAAGCCATTGACAAATTTATAAATAACTTGTTAGTAGGGTGACGGGTGGTGACTAAAAGAAAATATAAATATCATCACTACTAAAAAAAAAACACATTTATAATTTGTCTTCATAGACGTGGTAGAGTAATATAACTTGGTAGAGTCAATCGCTCTTCAGATACATGGTACAATTAAACATGGTTGCCAAACTGACTTCAAAAACGTAGTAGAGTTAAAGAAACATTGTAGTCAATATTTCTTTATATACGTGGTAGAAGCTATCTATCTTTATAGTCATGGTAGAGTTAAACTAACGTCTTTTAACCATTTTTCACGCATAAGGTTTGCTATTTAAGTCCCCGCAAAAGGTTTGTTGTATTTTTTTAAGGTATAAGATACAAGTATAATACTTGAAGGCTAGCCGGAGCAAAATTAACAAAGTTGATGTTTATGTGGGCCATAAAAACCCTTTTCTTAAACCCTTGTATGAGAAAATAGACGACGTAAGAAAACCATTCAAAATTCCACCGGTGACATTTCGGAATTAATTTTTTAAAAAGTACAAGATTTAAATCGTCAGAATGCGTAATTATTTAGAATCTTAATTTATTAATTCTCCTGAAAATTACTGGTAGACTAAAGTTGTCCACTAAACATCCCATTAAATGATGTAAGACTAATGACGTAAGCGATGCAATGCTGTTGTATTTGCCTCGAATACGTCTGAAGTCAACGGTTGTATTGGAAGAAAAGAGACAGGCCTCCCTCCTAGTATGGCAACCTAGTACATAGTTGAACATGTATAAAATGCACAGATTTTACGCTCTAGTGAGCGTTGACAGTTTTCCCTGAGAGACCTTACGACGCATTTCGCTCCAAACCAGCGGTTTGTAAATGGCGATCTGCGACTATAAAACTGAGTACGTCATGTTTTTCAATATTTTTTTCTAACACTGAAGTTGTAAAATCGTTTATGAAGTATATTAGACAAAAATAAAACATAAAAAGCAAACTCCATGAAAAGTATGCGTAAGACCAAAAGTAACGAATTTCTTATGCAAACGAACCTAAAAACACTTTAATGAGCTTTGATATAAGAGTTTTTTTCCGGCCTTATTATAAATATCATTCAATTATGTCCATCTAATTTCCCAACCCATAATGCTTTCCTTTACAAACATACATATACCACAACCTGCTCACTTACACCTTGCCCTATATAAACACGCACATTTCCTTGCCTAATTGACTTGACAATGGGAACCGACGTAGCCGAAACGATGTCGACCTATCGTTCCCAGACAATTCGTTCAACGAGTAATCGGTAAAGATTCGGGACGTCTGATGCAAGGGACATTTGGTGCACGAGCCAACTGGTGCACTGCAGTGCTCGCTAACCTAACCTAAGGATATGTCCAGTGATCGTAGACTCCAGAGATCCATAGGTCTCGTTAACGAAATAACTTAGGGGAGCGAGACATCAGTGCACCAAATGTCCCGTGCACAGACGTCCAGCGCGTTCGTTACCGATGAATCGTTGAACGCATTGTTTGAGAACGAAATGCGGCGGAACCAGCCGAAACATATAATAAAAATCGTCCTATAGAAAAAGGAGGCTTTAAAAAAATATTTTACTTTTATTTTGAACTTAAGAAGGCTTCATACAACGAAAACTATCGCCAATAACTTTGCTCATTGCCTTTTGTACGATTTTACTAAATTTATTAAATAATAGAAGTTATAACATTTTAGGCCATTTCTGACAGTTTCACTTACGCGACGCGGTTAGTAACACAAATAAATGTATCAGTCACTTCATTGGTTTAATGAAGTATAACCTAATGTAACGGTATACTATTGTGATATGTGTTTGATATAGCCCTTGCAGGCTGGTGCCGAAAACCTCGATATACAATCTTTCGTCTCTTATTTTTGTTCACTCGTCGGACACGCATGTGTCGCCATTTTGGTTATTTGACATAAGATAATTCGTCAACGGGCCGACAGGTGATAGAAGGGCGCTCCTATAATATCAGTTCGGCTCGGCCCTCAACGGAGGCAGATCGTTCATTGTCCGTGGCCTGAGCCGAATACCAAAGTTTGTAAATTGTTATCTTGTTATTAAATATATGCCAATGTGCTTCGGAAAAAGTCTCTGTGCTGCTCATCATCTCCTCTATGTTTATAATATATTTATAATAATATGTTACATTATGGGTGTTCATTTCATTCATATGCACGGCTGTGAATCTTGGTATCTCACCAAGAGACAATGCAGACGTGTAATGGGTTTCTATAGCAGATGCCTGCGTAAAATGCTGATAGTACGATGATTTGATTTTTTGAAGAATTATAAAGTGAGAGAGCGGACAAGGGTATCGCAGGAGAGCATAAACCACAGTTGCCTTTTCTTCAAGCCCCCGGGTTCGCGCCGTCCTAGAAAGCCGCCGGGAACTATATATGGAATGTACTAATGAGGCAGAGCTGACATGATGAGGCGATGACTATGGCAGCTGACAGAGCGTTATGGCGGCAGTTCGAGAATGCCGTATGCTCCACTTATGAGAGCGGATATGACAATGATCTTCTTCTTCGTGTCAGCGACGTCAAATTATTTTTTCCCAGTATCTGCCAACATCGATAGCTCGTATGTTGCCCAGCATTAGGTCCTGAGATGTGCAGCTTGTTGGGCACATGGAGCAGCATCTTAGGTGTGAGGCGGTCTGCAGGTCTCCACAGTCGCACAAATTTGTCTCTCCCTGCCGAAGCATTCCCCACCGCTCGAGGTTGTCCTTTGTTCTACCAACTCCGGTTCTTAATCTGTTCAGGGATTTCCAGGTCCGCCAGTCAAGGTTCTTGCCAGTTGGGAGGCCTTCCTTTGGAGTAATGAAATCTTCTGGTGCGATTTGTTGCCAGAGCTGGAGTCTCTCATTTTCAGGGCCGGGTGTGAGAGGTTGTGTGGATTTCAGAAAGCTGCTTCGCGACTTCATACTTGGTGTTGGGGGTATCTGATTATACAAGCAGTGGGACGGTAGGTTGATTGCCTTACGCATTTCTTCGGCGCATATGACTTTGCATCTTATGTGTGGTGGTGCGATGCCAGCCAAGGGCTATAGTTTAGAAATGGGTGTTGGTTTGAGGCAGCCTGTGACGACTCTGCGTGCATCATTCAGGGTAGTATCCACTTGATTACAGTGTGCTGATCGACCCCACACTGGTGCCGCATATTCTCCGGCAGAGCAACAAAGTGCTAAAGCTGAGGTACGAAGAAGGGGTGGTTGGGCTCCCCAGTGAGTGTTGGTCAGTTTGCGGATGAGGTTGTTCCTTGTTGCAACTTTCTGTTTGGTGTTGCTGCAATGACGCCTGAAGGCGAGGGTGCGATCTAGAGTGACTCCGAAGTATTTTGGATGATCGCTATGTTCCAGTACTCTACCTTCCCACGTGACACGAACTGTTTCTAAGGTGGAAACAGCAGACTTGTGTCTTTGATGGGTTAGGTTTGAAATGGTTAGTCTCGTAGTAGTGGGACATCTCGTTGAGTCCCTGGCTTAGGATGTCCTCAACTTCTTCAAACGTTACTGCTTGCGCTGCCAAACCTAGGTCATCCGCATATATAAAAGACTCTGTATCTTTGGGGGTGGGTTGGTCGTTGGTATAGATGTTGAATAGTATGGGAGCAAGTACACTGCACTGTGCCGTGGTAAGCCGTGGTGATAATGATGATACTGACATTCATGCACGCGGAGGTCCTCCTGTTCCTGGGAACATACATGGTTGCCGACGACCTTGGTGACAAGAGTGCAGAGTCTGTAGCTTTTTTTTTTTTTTTTTTTGGGGCCTTAGGCCCTTTGGGCCGGCTCGCCTTGTACCTGCGCTCCTTGGGAGCACTTACCAAGGCATTGTTTTCAGAGTACATTCTCGTTATACAAGTAACTGGTTTTGGTGAGCAACACCACACATGGGTGTAAAAGTTAGTAGTTGAGACGTTAAAACTTGGACTTTTAGACTTCTTCGCCGAAGGTCGCCGCGAATACAGAAAATGCATGGTAGTTGGGCTCCGTAGATATGAGATCGATATATCCAACCGGTCCAGACTTCTGTTGGATTACGCTAAGGAGCCTTTGCCTCGCTAAATCTAATATTGTACAATGCCACAGAACGTGTTCAGCGTCTTGCAAGGGGCTGCCGCATGGGCAGTCTGGACTATCAACGAGGCTAAACTTGAAGAGTTTAGCTTCAAAATTGCCGTGCCCAGTCATGAATTGACTAGTCCAGTGGTTTGGAATAAGCCACGGCATCTCCATTCTATCGAGGACAGAAGGAAAGAAGGAATATGTGTGTCTACCCTTGAGCGAGGTCGACCATCTGCTCTGCCATGCTGCGAGCGCCGCCAGTCTTACTTCTTTTTCGGTTTCTTTCGTGATCTTACCCTGCGGAGGATTGAGACAAGTGCCCCCGACCTCCGCAGAGAAGCCACGTCTAAGCAACGACATAGCGGCGCTCACCTGCACTTGCAGATCCAACGGCAGAGTCTGTAGCTCGTCGCGTTGCAGATGCCCTGGATGCTGCATCCCGTCGCATTGCCTCCCCGCGAACTCATCCATTCGCCAGTAATGCAAATCAGCATTTCAATTTATACTTGTTCGTGATGTATATTTTTCATTTTATTTGCATGTCTCGCTCGGATCGATTTTTTCCAAAGATTGGATTTGATTATTGAAACCCTGATAAATTTAATAAGAGAAAATTTCGCTGCAGCGCAGCAGTTTCAATAGGAGAGGCATTATAATAACAAATAAATAAATAATACAATGCTTACATACAAATCGAATGACGAATCTTAGATATAACGTAAATTAAGACTACTCACGTGATACATGTAAAAACAAGGTAAATAAATATTTATTATTGTAAATTAAGACTCCTAGATTAGAAGTTTTTGTCATTTAAAATATAAAAAAAAAACATTAAAAACGTCAACTAAAGAATAACATAATTATTATTTGCTCAAGAAGAGGCTTAAGATATTATGATGCTGGATAGTAACACAAAGAATCCACTGGGTTCTTACACTGGAAGGCTATTGGGAATTATACATAATACGTGGTCAACGAAGCTTTGGGTGGGACAAGGATTGTCTGTAGAGTAAAGAGTCTGTAGCTGTAGTAACCGAGTAATATTTAGTGTTTATTAATCAGCATTATTAAAGGGGATATTAGCATGGACGGAGACATATATAATCTGAAACCGCGTTTATAGCGTGCTATTGTCGTTGTTTTACTATACATCAAGATTAGAGTGAACAATATATTGGTTATATTATTAAATACGGTGTGCGTTCATTGTTTGAAATATCGATGGTGAAAGCCACGGGCCAGTCCGGGAAAACGATAAAAAACCTTAAATAAACAAAACGACCCCGCTCTAGTTTGCCGCACAGATATAAACACACACGGAATATTAATTCCTTCCGTTTGCCAATAAGCAGGTATTTTTAGATTCCCATGTCGAGAATAGTCGGGACGACCATGACGCTATTACTCGGAACCCAACGTTTTATTCACAAGTTTTAAGTCATTTAAGTCTCACAGCAATATAAACATGTATTTTATTATTATATAATCACACATAGGAGAGCACCAATATATATATAGTTGGACGTAAAGTAGCCAGGCGCGGTCAACCCGACTCTAACGCATTATTTGACTTGTAGCGGAGATTTTTCCTATAACGTTTGCGACCATTTTTTTATAAATCAATCCTTTCTGTGTTGTTCTTTTGATTTGAAATTCCTCTTAGAGCTAAATGGTCAAGGGCATTCAGTGCTTCAGATTGTATGTGGGAGAAAATATGACTGCTGGATAAGCATTCCAAAACCAGTATGAGGTGTTAAAGAAGTAAGAGAATCTTTTCGTTCTGAGACTAGATAATATGTATGTAATATGAAAATATGTCAAAAGAAGTGTAATGTTCCAGAATTGAGCAAGTACTGGTGCCCACGATATAAGCAGTCAAAGGACTGAACGTCTTTGTTACATACGGCGAGGCCCCGCAATTCCCTGAATTTGTACGCAGCTAGCTTTAAGTAACAACGAAGACATTGGGACACTCTGTCGATATGGATGAAATAGTGGAATTAGCGAAACAAACCGGTTTAGATCGAGGTAAATGTGGAATGTATCCCCTGCGTTAAGCGGGGCCTTACTGTATATTGAAAATCAGACGTTAGGGTGCCATTTTCGCACTGCTCTTCTTTTAATTGAATCGATCGAATTCTATTGATATATTTAAACTCTGACCCAAAAGTGTCTTACTAGAGAACTGAGAGGATGGAAGCTTCCAATTTCACGCTCACATTGGATGATAAAACCTACAGACACAACAAATGAAATATTATGTAGTAGTCAAAATTAAACACTAATTATGAAGTTTCAACAATCATTTTTAGTTAACGATTGTAAACTTCAATTAGTAAAATAACTTCTTAGGTTTTCACGGCCAGATTTGACATTGTGGCGAATTTCTTCTCTCCGATATTTCGACCGCTATTGCAGGGGTCTTCTTCAGGGTTGATGAGTTTGGTTGACCGGCAAAGTTATCAACCCTGAAGAAGACCCCTGCAATGGCGGTCGAAATATCGAAGAGAAGAAATTCGCCACGCACGGCTAAACCAAAAGCCACAATATCAAGTAGTGATGGATTTTCACCTGGAGATGTGTCAGGTAAGTGATGACGTCACGAGTCCAACTTTCCTTGCCTTACGATACTGGCGTTGTGACTTGAACAATTATGTGAACTAGTTCTTCTGGTCGATAATATTATTTTAATGCACTTTATATTGGGGGCTGTTTCTCCAGTTAACAACACTACCTGACACGAAACTGGCCGGCCTTTTGTGACCTGTGTCATCTGTGTTTGATGTAAACGTATACAAGACATTGCCGACAGACTGTGATGGAAAAATGACATTTGTGGATTCTGTGACGCTTGCCACAAATGTGGCTAAGCGCTGTACAAATGTAATATTGATCCGCTAACGACGGCAACTCTTGTGTACTATCATTATTTTCGTATGAAGGATCAGATTCAAACTAAATAGAAGTATATTTCTTATATGCATACCCGTTCCATTTACGGAACATATGGTCAACACCAATTGTCGCCACTCAGTTCTATCAGCTGCCACTGTCCATTTATCGTTCTAAGAGATATATGGATCTTGAGGTGCACTTAGGAACATTTATGGTACCTCCAAAACTTAAGTTCGAAAACATTTTAGGTGTTTTTTTTTTTTAAGGAAATCGTTTGATTAGCCCGACGTTCCCGAGGCCTGGACTATATTTTCCTAAGGGGTGGTTCAAACCATAGAAGTATATTCATGATCTATATTTATAAACTTCGTAAAGTAAACGTTTTGCCTCTAAGCGATATCAACCGAAACGTCATTATATACTTTGGCAACTGCTATTCCCATCCACCGAGATGACGAGAGCCAGAAGGTTTAAAACTCAGATAAATGACTGCGTTCGATGTCTGGCTTATCGCAATAGTATAGTTTTTTCACGGTGTTCCATATTTCAAACCGATAGCAACTTCTTCTTCTTCGTGTCAGCGACGTCAAATTATTTTTTCCCAATATCTGGCAACATCGATAGCAACTGATAAGCTTATTTCAATATTATCGTGGCTTAAGAGTACTTGCAGTATGTGTTTACATAAAAAAAGATTAATTCTAAATTCTAATATTTAACAATACTTTTACTATTTTTACGAATTGAACGATTCATAATCCATATCAAGGATCAGACAGTTCAACCAAATCGCCGCGGATTTTGATATATTTCACGCAAAGGAGGCCCAATTCAGGGATGAACTTCACGAATTTATTTGGAAGAATAATCTGTTGGATTCTTGATGAGCATTTTTCTGAGCACTTAATCATAAATACCTATATTTGTATATATTCACATATAGAATTATCAATTCTAAATGTACTTCAGTAACGAATTGAATTTGTAAAATTTGCTACGTCATTGTAGAAAAAAATATATTGAAACTGAAAAATTGAATCAAAAAATGGATTTTAAAGATTCTTCTGCATTGTTTTATCAAATATATTCGTCTTGTTGTATGAAATGTAAGACGTAATTTACTGTCAACATCAAATGAAGTGTAATTCATCAATAAACCGAACGACGTTCCCAAAGCTCAATAAAGTAATAAGCGACAAGTCGACTCGACTAGGGGAATATTGCATTCCAGCGAAGCGCGCTCGAGCTATATTCGTTTATGCTTTATAGCCAAGTAATGCCGTCGAAATAATATTGCACATTCCGGCAATACGACTGCATTCGCTTACGCCCGTTGCTATGAGACTATTCTATTATGAGCTACGTCCTATAGCAGGGCCGGCCAAAATTTTTACAATAAAATTCAATTTATCTTGATTTAATTTTTGACTAAACTTCGGCAGGGAGAGACACTACTGTGCGACTGTGGAGACCTGCAGACCGCCTCACACCTAAGATCCTGCTCCATGTGCCCAACAAGCTGCACATCTCAGGACATAATGCTGGGCAACACACGAGTTATCGATGTTGCCAGATACTTCGAAATCAATTGTGCAGATTGTGGTTTATATATACGAAAATCTTTATTTAAAATAACAGTCAAATAAATAAAACAGTAGGTATCAAATAAAAATAAAAGGATATTTAGAAATTATTCCACAATTTTTGAAATATCAAATATTTAACAGTCGGAAATGTCGCAAGTTTTACAGCCAAATTTGCTATTGCGGCTGTAACCCTGAAGATGACCGCAGCAATGGCGGTCGAAATTCAACACACACGGCTCAACTCAAAAGCTACAATTAATATATATATATATAAAACTGTAGACATAGATTACTTACATAAAATAGACTGCAAAACTTCGAACGAATTCAACTATGATTTTATGTTTTTAAATACCAATAATTTAGCAGCCGATTGAACAGAACGACAGAACATGGAAAAATCTTGGAAGTAAAAAAAATCATTTTACGTCATCCAATCGAGGTCAAATGATTAGGATGACATGCCACGTTAATAATTTATTAAATCAAATATATCGATAAATGTTACAGTTGTTTACGCACGTCCATTTTATCGTTGCCATGGTAACCGGCGAATTTTTTATAATTATTCTGAAAGTTATCAGTTATCATACCAGGAATTTTGAAAACAATATTACCTACCCTTGATAAATATCATATGTTGATAGGTACCTAGAATTTTGAAATATAATGGAACGCATTATTATTTGAAATATTCGAATGTCCTTTGATTCGATTCTATTTTGTTTGACCTAACTTATGAAAAAATAATAATGAAAAATATGTTGTTATTTTTTAAACTGTGTACTTTTTTTCTGAATATATATTACACGTGAACGCAATGTAAGAGTGAAATATTAAAAGAAGCTTGTGTATCTGATGACGCAATGTTCAAATAAAACAATGCGAAAGCATTGCGAAATAATACTGCGTTCGTTACAAAAAAAAATGCATCGATATGGGATGCGATAATATGTATCGAATAATTAAGTAATTAATATTAACGTATAAATAAATTCGAAACAAAAATCATGACGAAAATCGACATAAAACCGAGCCTGTGATCGTTAACTAAATGGACAACCCTACTCCTATAGTGTAGTTTGATATTCTGTGCATTTGACAACTCTATTGAAATATACCTACGCACCAATAAATATATTGTCATTAGTAGAGCTTATTACCAACACACCAATACCAATATATTTCGCACTCACATTGAGATTCATTTAATGCACATATTGAAGTGACGTTTGTTTAACATTTTGCTATACTCAAGAAGATACAGCGTGACCCTTACTACAAGTATTTTTACAAAACAAAATTATTTTATTAATATTACTACAATCCAAGCTTGTATGTGTAAAGTTTAAATACTTGAAATTAGATACATCATCATCAGCCTGTATATATTTATAATTATAAAAATCAATAGTTTATGTTGAGAAGACTATCAGATCATTCAAAATACTGTCCATCGGCAGCCACGACCTTCTCCCATCTTTCAGGTAGCATGCGGATTCCACGCTGGGAAAAGTCTTGGTCTTTTGAGGCAATCCAGTCATCGACCCATTTTTCGGTATCGTCTTCTTCTTCAGCCTGTATCCGTTAAACGTAAGCCTCCCGCATGAGTCTCCGTCCTATTCGATCCTCTGGCTGCCGCATCGAGGCCACTCCCGTTATTCTTCCTTTGTCGTAAGTCCATGTTGCAGGGGGTTGGACAATGCATCGTTTGCCAGTTCTTGGGCGCCACCTGATACTTTTCTTCCTCATCGACCGTCGTCTCTTCGACATATATGTCCTGCCTATTGCCACTTGAGTGTGCCTATTCGTTGGGTGGCCTCCACTACATGAGTTCTTCTGCGGATATCCTCGTTTCGGATTCTATCTTTTAGCGACACTCCGAGCACGGATCTCTCCATGAAACGCTGGGTAACTTTTATTTTATGGGTAAGACTTGCTGTTAGATTCCATGTCTCTGCGCCGTAAGTTAATACAGGGAGGATGCATTGGTTAAACGCCTTAGTTTTAAGACATTGCGGATTTTTCGTTTTAGAAATGTACTTTAGTTTATCAAATGCTGCCCACCTTAGTTGTATACGCCTGTTGATTTCTTTTGAGAAGTTATTTCGTCCTAGTTATATTACTTGTCCCAGATAGGTAGTCATTTACAACCTCTATTTTTGTTGCTCCAAATCGGGTCAAAAGTCTGGGAAATATGACTATTTATCATGGCTTTAGTTTTATCCATGTTCGTTTTCAGATCAATTTTGTTACTTACTATTCAACTAAACAAAAATTATGTTTCGTACTAAAATCCAAGCTTACATGTGTAGAGTTAAATACTTGGCATTATTGAAATTAGGTACGGTACATAGTATTAGTTAAATAGGTAAACAGGCGATACATTACAAATTACAATAAATATAAATGACTTAAGTAAATACTCAGGGATCATTCTATATTTTCTTAAGTATACCTCTTTATATAGAATTTATAAAGAGAGAGAGAGGCATCGTCTCTGATAAATTCCAGCCTGGGGCTTTCCATGGAAATAATAATAGAAAAGATATAGATTATAAATGCCATAGTAAAAGTCAATTGCATTGTGAAAGGTCGTAATTTTATTATTAAATACAGTATTGCTATTAGTGAATTCAATGTTTTATTATAAGAATAAAACATTAGAAATATAATTTTAAATTCAAAGAGGACGAAATGGTTCAAAATGAATTACCTTACGTTGTTATATTTTTAGCGATTGGTCGTCGTTCTTAAGGTATAACAGTCATTTATTTGAACATTAACCCTTTGGATACTACGCATTTTCTTAGCATTTTTTAGTACTTTCAAAATGTAAACTATTTTTTATCTTTTTTACGCTAGATTGTAAAAATAAAGTTCTTTCCAAGCAGTTCATACTTCAGATTAAGCAAATAAAAATTTAATCAATAATAATTATATTTGCCAATAAAAAAATATGAACATCAAAAAATAAAATATCGTCGAATATTCGACGCTTAGTAACCAAAGGGTTTATACAATTCTACATGCACTCCAATATTCGTATTTAAAACAATTGTCACAATAATGTTATGACAAAGATAAAAAAATCATGTGTGGTAAAAATACAACTGCGTACTTTTAACCCTTTCGTTACGGCTCGGTGGAATACAAATTATTCTTTAATTTAATTAATCTTATACAATACGGTGTGAATTTTTCAAACATTTTTTTTGCTTTAAACTTGTATTTGAAACATAAATGTACTTATCTGACCTATTTTCATATATCACATTGGTTCTTGTATCCTTTAGCTATCAGATGATGCATAAAAAACTACTCTATTTAACAAACAAAAATCGCTCCTGTGACGAAACCTAACGATATTTATTTACATGCTTTACAGATTTCTGTAAATAATACATGTAGCTTGATAAAGGGAATGACTGCAGTTTCAAGTACCTACCGTATATGTCAATGAGTACTGAAAGTAGCAAAACGATATATCACGGCTGCCGATGTGAATGGTAGGGGAATCTAAGAGGGCATATATCGACAACCGATGCGAAAATATAAAAAAAAAAAGATGGGTAAAAATATACACTATTTTGTTACGTCAAGACAAAGAAAGACGTATGTATGTGAAAAGTTTTTCAATATTGGATTCAATATTATTTGGCCAAGTATCTGTAGGTTATATTGAAAAAGTTTTCTTTACACCATCTCAACAATAAACTTATCTCGAAAAAAATAAGTTTTCTCTACTCATCAATGACTATCGCACTCGTCATCTCTCTCTGTCATATCAGCTCCAAAGTTGAAGTACACGGTTACCGAAAAACACTGAAAATAAATTCATGGTTATAAGAATATTCGCCTTGTTCGTCGTCAGCTCAGAGTTACGCCGAATGGTGTCACGATCTATCGTTCCCAGACAATTCGTTCAACAACTCATCGGCAACGACATGGGGCGCTCTGGACGTCTGGTGCAAGGGACATTTGGCGCACGGGACACCTGGTGCACTGGCTGTCTCGCTAACTTAACCTAACCTAACTTAAGGAATTGTCCAGTGATCACGCTTAGTGAAAAGCCTCCCTGTCCTGTTTTTGGAGACCCAGATACTGGACGCACCCAAAAAGCTACTTGTTAGAGAGTGGCTGAAGGCCTTCCCGTGATTCTAGGTGCATCAGTTGGATGTCAAATAGACGGTTCGGGGGAGAGCGTATGCTTTCAGACCCCAGCCAGATCAAAACACGGTCGCGGTCGTCGCACAACTGACCTGGCCACCAGACACCTGTGACACCCAGCGCCGCAAGTGGCAATCTATACAAATAGTCCTCCTAATGGTCTGTCAAATAATTACAAAATGACAACACACGAGTGTCCGACGAGCGAACAAAAAGATAGCACATCGAGGTTTTCGGCACCAGCCTGCAAGGACTGTACCACACTGATATCACTATCAATTGTAAATTTTTGCTCAGTGAAGTTCTAAATGCAATAAGTTATAATTTGTATGATTATAGACTGGCACAGTAAATATTGTGTATTTTAATATTCGATATTCAAAATTGATATCACAGTGAATGCCCTGAAAATATTGTGTGTTTTATTGAACTGACGATCTGATATTCTGCAGCCGATACACTGTCAGCGTTTGCATTGCATTAAAACAAACACATAGAATATTATGTGAACGTTTTACGAGAATCGAAACGTCGCGACGGAGCGAATGGGATAGTAGACATCGAGTTGCTGGAGTGCTTGTGACTTCGATTTATAAAGACAACCTCGCGTTTGAGAAATCGTAAACATTCAAAGTGACGTGGATTTGTTTGAGAGCAAAGCGCAGCAAGCAAAGCAAGCTAGGAATCAAAATAAACATTTTATCATATAAAATCATGTATTACGGTTATAAATATGCCAGGTAGAAACTGCAGGGGGCGCCCTAATCGGGAGTGTTTGCAGCAAGTGTCCTAGGACATGAGTTGTGGCTCTTATGCTGAGCTGAAGAGGGTTGCAGAAGATTGGAGATCGAGATGAAAGATTTTGATATAATATCATATATTTTTTACGATAATAAATATGCTAGGTAGAAACTTCAGAGGGCGCCCTAGACGGGAGTATTTGCAGCAAGTGTTCGAGGACATGAGTTGTGGCTCTTATGCTGAGCTGATGAGGGTTGCAGAGGATCGAGAAGAGTGGAGATTGAGATGCAAGATTTTGTTGCTGCAAACTTATCCACCGGATTGATACTACGAAGAAGGAATATGCCGATTGAATCAGATCGCTTTTTTTACACCAAAAAAATTATCTACTTAATAATAAATAAATGCGTTAAGAAAAAGCTTGAATGCTTGAATTGCTCCGATGAAGAACCGCTACGAAGAAATTGAATTCACGCAAAACTTTTAATAATCCAATCGATAATCTTCCTATCATCTTCACAATAAAGAACAAACAATCAAAACGACGGTAGAGAGTAAATAAATAGTTGAACAATGGCTAAATTCACACTAAGCACTGGATAAGCAGTATCACGCACAGTTTTACAGTGTTGGCAATAAGTTGTAACGCGTCGAACAGATGGTCCTGCCGTAACACGGTTGGGAGTCGGCAGGTTTGGTAGTGATCGCTGGGCAGTTCCGAAGCGAACTGTCAGCCAGGAAGGCGGACCACGCGCGGCAAGGTCTGGGCCGAATTGTTGGCCTGGTGTCAATCAGCCGATCCGCGCGAGGGAAACCCGGCAGGAAGGAAAAACACACATGAGAGCGCCACATGTAGAAAAGATTCACCGAGAAAACATTTGCTAAGAGCTACTTAGCTGGGCACTCTTTATTAGCTAGACGGAGAAACTTTTATGGGAACTCTTTACTAGAGTTAGTAAATAGTGCCGGCGGATACGGCTTAGCGATAAAGCGTTCGTTTACGTGTTCGGGAATCCTGAAATTTTGTTGAAGATCGGTTGTCGTGTCCCCGTTAAACATCTGAGAATAAGGAAGCACAGATTGTTCGCTCTCCTAAAGAGTAACACAAAACTGCCAGAAACTAAGCGTCTTGAGAGAGGGATCAGACTGTTAAGCCGGTTAACTGCCAAATGCGTCTTAAGACGCATCATTTTCTGTGAACGGAGCGACGCTCATACAAAAATTACGTCTAAGACGCGCCGTTTTAAATGAACAATCAACAATGCACGGTGAACAATTAATTTTATAATTATGGATAAATGACTGCACGACTGGCGCGCTCTTCATTTATTTGGTAAGTTTTCTAAATAAACTTTATTACACTTTCAATAACGATATGTTTAGAAGGTTTTATTTTGTCATAAAATTCGCGGCTTGCTGGGTACCGCCATACATGTACCTGCCGGCAGTTAAAAGGTTAACCAAATCGCCTCGGATGTTGATATATTTCACGTAAGAGAGGCCCAATTCAGACAAGAACTCCAAGAGTTTCTTTGGATGTATAATCGGTGAGCATTGGGACCTTGTGTTGATTGTCTTTATTGCATTGTTCTTAGAGCTTAATCATTAGTACCTATGTTTGTATTATATATTGTATTTTTTATTTAATTATTATTGTACTTCAGAAATGAATTGAGTTGATAAAATTTGTAATGTTTCTGCGAGGAAAAAAATTAATAAAATTGAAATTTACTACACCGAAAGTCGCATTATCGATCCCGATGAAGATTTATAATAAAAATGTTTTTTAATCGATTTCTAAGCTCCATAAATACCCCGATTGGTGTAAATCTGAATTCTCACAAGTGAAATGTCATATCGTATGCAATAAACGTCAATCATAGTCTATTATTCATTGCGTTTTTAAGTCTAGGTTTAATTTTTTCTCTTCTGCCGTAAGGTATGTTGTAACCGCAAGATGTCGATTTGCCTAGATATTAACCTGTTCGCATCGGTACCCGATACATGCCGTGTAATTTGAATGTGTAATCCACCGAGCCGTAATGAAAGGGATAATTAAAATTGGTAGAACAAATCACTTAACAATATGCCTCGGATAATACAGCAACCCTTTCTTCAAGTGCTCGGACTTCTGCTTTAAAGGTTGTCGGGAACCATATATATTCCCAAGTGAACCTTCAGGCGCAGTCCTAGAACGCGATATGGACAGTGGCAGCTGACAGAACTAAGTGGCGGCAATTTGTGGTGACCATGTTTCATATATGGAACGGATATGGAAAGAAGAAGAATGGAAAGAAGGAAGATGAAAGTAGTCTCGTGAGCACCGCCAATAAAAATATATATATATATTTATGTAAACACATACAGGAGAATACCGACATATGTGATAGTAATTTTGAAGTCTCATCTGTGGAATTCTATGACGCTTACCATGCTCCATATGGCTAAGCGCTGCATGTAGATTGTTGATCCGCCAACGTCATAGTCTACAGCCCGAGATTCACGCATCATCCTTAATTATTACAGGAATTTACTATGAATGGGTGGTCTTCACGGCACGACTTTCGTCTACTACCAATTTTGATTAATAGGCTATAACTGGCTTTTTACGGGTGAGGGATCAAATTCACACCAACCGGGGGGTATTTTAGAGCTCAGAAATCGGTAATTTATTTTTATTTTTTTGATCTCCTTCAGGGATCGAACCCACGACCTTTGGCTTAGAAACGTTTTGACCACTGAGCTATACCCGCAGAATAATGAAACTTCGGTAAAATTAATGATGCGCGAAAGCCAGGGTGTTTTCTATGAAAATAAATAAAATTTATCGACGTGCGGCGGGCATAAAGTATTTAACTAGAATTCGTATTAATTCAAATTAATATTACCAGATACTAAACACAGCGCTAGATCCGACAAAACGGCAACTTTGGCTGAGCGATCAGTTTGTTATTATAAGAATTCGCAATAAACATAAACAACCATCGATACGCATTGTAATAAGCTCAACTGCAGAGTGTACTCATACAAATGAAGTTTGATGAGTATTTGCACTGGCAAAGAACTTGCCACAAACTTAGTACCAGAGACGAATAAGCTCTTGTGTGAACGGTCATACCGTCAAAACGGCTCGGCAACCCAAGACTTACCAAGTATAATATAATGTCAATATTACCGTCACAACTTTTCTAAGTCAGAGCTGTCGTCTTTATAAGTTTCGCATATGGTGCAATAAAAACTACGGTCGTCAAGTTTTCCGACGATTTTCCACACGGAAAGGAAGTAAGTTTTTTTACATACAAAACATAAAATATGTATTTAATGGAACAATTGGTATTTTCTTCTATTTTGTTAGGTAAATGTTAAAAAAGACCAAATTATATTAATTTATTACCTAACATATTATTTATAAAATAGTATTAAAAATGTTATTAAACTATTCATGAATATTTAATGATCGTTAATTGACGGCGGGTATAGCTCAATGGTCAAAGCGTTTGCTTTGCAAGCCAAAAGTAGTGGGTTTGATCCCCGACGGCGAGTAAAAAAAAGGTATTTATAATCGATTTCTGAGCTCTTAAATACTCCCGGTTGATCTGAATTTGATCTCTTACCCGTAAAATGCCAGTCATAACCTATGAATTAAAATTGGCGGTAGACGAAAGTCGTTCCGAGAAGACCACCCATTCATAGTGGCGGATCAACACTCCACATCCAGCGCTTAGTCACATGTACCATGGTAAGCGTCATAGAATTCCACAGATGAGACTTCAGAATTACTATCGCCATCTGTCGGTATCCTCCTGTATTTGTTTACATTTAAAAAAGCAAAAAAAAAAATTTTTTGGAAGACACTTTAATTTAAGGTATATTTTAATTGACTGAATAAATTCCGAATAAAAAATAAACAGTACATTATTTCACTAAAAAAAATCATTAAGTCATATTTTTATGTTTACGTAACGTTAAGTAAACACAGTTTCCCGCTAATGAAATATATTTTATTTTTGGCAGCAGCACATATCTAAAAAAAATCTTGTTTTAAGTTTAAATTTAATATATTTCCCATCGGCTTTATCAAATAAGCATTGTAAAATATTACTTTGCGTATTCGAAACATAAAGTGAAGTTTATTGAATTGCAAAACAAATTTGCAAACAGTAAATCTCCTCCACAAACCAATTAATTAATGTAAGGTTATGTATGTATAAAGAAATGTTTTTTATTTAATATGATCGTGTCAACAGTAAATAAAATAATACAATAGCTAATCTCAAGCCTAATCGTATTAATTATTAAGCATTTAGGCAATATTCAGCGTTGCCAAGTTTTTTACTTTACTAATAAAGATTTTTACCATTTGAAGTAAATATATGTATATATTTACTAATATTATTTATTATTAATAGCACACTCCTAATGGTAAGACCGATTTTTTATTCCAGTTTCCTATGATCGTAAAATAAATGCTTCACTGTTATCCAGGTGGCAATCAAACAACCGTCTCACTGCTTGTATAATCAGATACCCCCAACACCCAGACTGAAGTCGCGAAGCAGCTTTCTGAGATTCACACAACCTCTCACATCCGACCCTAAAAATGAGGGACTCCAGCTCTGGCGACAAGTCGCACCAGATGATTTCATTACTCCAAAGGAAGGCCTTTCAACTGGCAGGAACCTTGACTGGCGGACCTGGGAATCCCTGAACAGATTAAGAATCGGAGTTGGTAGAACAAAGGACAACCTCGTAGGGAATGCTTCGGGAGGGAGAGTCATTATTGTGCGACTGCGGAGACCTGCGGACCGCCTCACACCTAATAAACTGCTCCATGTGCCCAACAAGCTGCACATCTCAAGACATAATGCTGGGCAACACACGGGCTATCGATGTTGCCAGATACTGGGCAAAAATAATTTGACGTCGCTGACACGAAGAAGAAGAATAAAAACGGTGCCGAGCGTTTAAGATATCTGTCAGACGAATAAGCTTTGAATGCGTAAAGCACAGTCAATCGTTCTATAATTATTTTTGGACCATTACCATTGTCTCTGAAGTTATGGTAGCGAGGCGGAGCTGACATTGGATGAGGCTGACAGAGCTTTGTGTATATTTAATATTGATGATTTTTCGTGTAGAGATAAAAGGCATCATTATCCGCCTTCGAAATCAGCAAATTGATCAGCTTGTCCCTTTTCCAATATGTGATCTTGCGTTATAAATGCACGGCTCGCCTCCAAAGCCGCTCACCTAAATATAACGTTCGATCAGACTTCGAGGGGTTTATGAGGTAGTGGAAAAGCGGCGACGAAACAAACTTAACACTGTAAGCGCCGCTTGGCGATTAGTGTCCGCCCACGCCGACCTCGAGATAAACCAATAGGCCAGGGCTGGCGAACCTATGGCACGCGTGCCACAGGTGGCACGCGAGACGATTTTGTGTGGCACGTGAATGAGGAGAAAAAATAAAAGTGTATTAGAAAAAATAAAAAAAGTTATAGAAATAGTATTAAAAAAATATTTAAATAGCGAAGTATTTTCTTCGTTCATAAATAATTTCAGAAACGAAGGATATGACGACATTCATGCATAAATAAATCATATTGTTCAATGCTTCCCGCGCGGTGCTAGTTCCTTGAGGTGTATTTTTTTTTGTAATAAACTTCGCTCCCGGCACGAGCCGTTCCGAAATGTTCACGAAGGGTCACGACATACGTCACACTGCGCGCTCTCGATGCGCATTAGATCGTCAGCTCTCGTGTGGTTTAGGTGTGTAATTGCTACTCTTGTGGATGAATATGATTTATCAACAATTTAAATTCGACGATTTGATGTGTCAGTGACAGAATAACTCTTTACCTGATCGGACAGTTTTGTTATCAATTTGTGCTATAAAAACAATCTAATTAATACAGAAACAAACTGTTTATTGGCACCCACAAAGATGGCTGTACCATATAAGAAACAAAAAACTTGGTGAAGCCAGCAGTAAAAATTCTGGCAGACAATTTCAAAATTGGTGGACTGAAATGTACGGTGTAATTGAAAGAAGTGACAAAGCAATATGTGTTATATGTTCTGTGTCAGTGGTATCTAGAACATCATCTGTAAAAGACACTATGAAACAATTCATAAGGAACTTCTTGGCAAAAGCAGAGATGAACAAAAATAATATATTTTAAGAGCAATCAAAAACAAAAATCTACAATCGAGTACTTTAAATAAGTTTGTTAATAGTAATTCCAATTATGTTGCTGCTAGCTTTGAAATAGCCAAAATAATTGCCAAAAAGGGAAAACCATTCAGCGATGGAGA
Source organism: Glossosoma conforme (assembly GCA_022606575.1). NCBI lineage: Eukaryota > Metazoa > Arthropoda > Insecta > Trichoptera > Glossosomatidae > Glossosoma > Glossosoma conforme. The sequence continues at coordinate 52,613 of JAGTXR010000436.1, forward strand.
CTACATCAAGAACGCATTTTTAGAATGCGCACCATTTCTTTTTGAGGATTTTGGAAATAAAGAAAAAATATTCGAACGAATAAAAGAATTGCCTATCGCTCGAAATACAATAAAAGACAGAATCTTGAAGATGGGTAAAAATGTAAGATATCAACAAAAAACAGATATAAAATTATGTGATTGGATTTCTATTTGTCTTGATGAAAGCACTGATTGATGTCACTCTCTCGGCTCGATTAGCTATTTTTGTTCGATATTTTGTAGGCAATAAAATAATGGAAGAATTAATTAGTTTGGTATCTTTACCAGAAACTACTAAAGGCACAGATGTTTGCAAAGCAGTTGTAGAGGCTCTTTCTAAAGCAGAAATAAATTTGTCGAAAATCGTTTCAGTAAGTACAGATGGTGCACCCAATATGATTGGCCAAACAGCAGGATTCGTCAATTTATTTACAAAGTTTGTTGGCCATCCACTGTTAGCATTTCATTGTATAATACACCAGGAAGCGCTGTGTGCTAAGGGTGGTCTTAAATCTTTTGAAGATGTGATGACACTTGTGACTAAGATAGTCAATTATATTGCTGCGCATCCTTTATGCAAAAGAAAATTTGAATCATTATTAAATGAAGTCAATTCGATGTATAATGGATTAACGATGTATAATAACGTTCGTTGGCTTAGTCGCGGCAAAGTACTTCAGCGTTTCGTCGAGTGCTTTGATGAAATTTATATGTTTTTAAGTAACCAGAAAATAATTCAGTGTGAATAATTATCAGATGTTGAGTGGATTTCGAGATTGATGTTCTTTACTGATTTTTGCTCCCATTTGAATGATCTAAATATAAAATAACAAGACCGTGGCAAAATAATTACTGTTATGTTTGATAATATAAAAGCATTTGAAGCTAAGTTACAAATATTTAAGCATGATATAATGACCAGAAATTTTAAGTACTTTCTCAACCTAAAAAAATACATGATGGACCTGGAAATCCATGAAAAGCCAGACATAGGAAAATTAATAGAATCACTTGAAAATGCTTTAGACTCAACAATAGAACAATTTTCATGAAGGTTTGTTCAGTTTCGACAACTTGAAGAAACTACAAAATTTATTACCCATCCAGACACATATAAGTATCAACAATTAAACCTAACAATGTTTGAATACATGGAGTTAGATGATTTTAAAATGGAATTGGTAGATTTTTAGTCGAGTTCAATATGGACACAAAAATTTTAAGACTTAAGAATTGTTTTGGAAGAAATAGAGCGAGATCGATTCGTTGGACCAGTCCAGAGGAATGCCGAAAATGAAGTACTTACAACTTGGCAATCCATCTCGGAAACTTTTTCTTGTCTTAAAAAAATAGCAATGGGCATACTAACAATTTTTTCGTCGACGTATTCCTGTGAATCATTATTTTCTTCGATGAACTTTATTAAATCAGACATAAGAAGTAGCCTTACAGACGAAAGTACTACTGCTTGTATTTTATTAAAAGCTACCAGCTATGAACCCGATATAAAATATTTGGCATCTAGCACCCAACAACAAAAATCTCACTAATAAGTTTTGAGGTTCACAATTTTTTTCAAGTCTATTTTTTTTTAAATTTATTTTCTTAGTTCGCCATTAATAAGTACTTTATTATTTTCCTCAACGTATTAACTTATGGTTTTATTAAAAATCTGAAGTTACACAAACATTTGATGCATGTTTATTTCCATGGCATGTGGCACGCGACATATTATTTTATTGAAAAAAAAATTTTTTTGGCACTCAATCTCAAAAAGGTCGCCACCCCTGCAATAGGCCATCCGCACACCGAACCACTAAAAACCGACTGATTCGCAACCGCAAACCGTAACCACGTCTCCAATCTAGGACACTTGTTGGAATCTCACTATCAATGACAAGAAAATAAACTTTAATTTTTATTATACTATTTTATTGACAAATGACAATAAAACCTTTTTTCATTTTACAATAATCATTAGGCAAAGAAATAGCCGAGGTGGATAGACGGTATGAATACCTGGGAAAATTTTGTTCCAAGGTCCGCGGATCGCATCCCGCTTCTGCCGATATTTTTCTGAATTAATTGACGCGTTGGACGCGAAGGATTTGATGTATAGTATGTGTATATTTAATAACTAATAATCATTAAATTTAAAACAAAAAAAAATATGTATATATTAACACATATATTATATATAACAGCATGCTATTAGTGCACACAGATGTTTCTTACAATGTAAGGATTTTCAGAGAATATTTTAATTTTATAAACATTAATTAAAGCTGTTCTTTTAAGAAATTTTAAGTTTACTTTACCCTTTCATCACGGCTCGGTTTGTATACAAATTATACTGTCAATTGTAAAACTATATATGAATAAAAGTACATATGAATCTTTACGTAAAAGCATGCTTAGAAATCGTGTTTTTCCTGTTCCCGTGTGCGGATGGGCTTATAGTTCAAGAGTGGCCGATAGGATCTCGGCTACGGCAGGAAAGCCAGAGCCCAGGCCTCCGAGACAAGGAAAATCGATCTGGACCATTGGGGGGCAAAGCGTTTTGTATCGACCAACGGCAACGCACGCAACGCCCACAGACTTAACACCTCGCTCGAGCATTATTACTATTCCGACCCCGGCGCATCCGAGCTCAATCCCGGTGGATCTCGGCGACAACCTTTAAGCCGTGACCCATATTTACGGGATTCATCCCACGATGCGAGACTCTTCACTTCGAAACTGACAAACACCATTAAATACATTGTAAAAACAAAACAATGACGTTTAATTACAATATTCGCCGATTTCATGATCTTTAATTTGTTCGATTCGTCTTGATACCGAATAGAAATAAAGATATCAAAAAACCCACTACTTATTAAAAACTCAGTCTTTAGTAAGTAACTTCTGACGAAGGTGCTGGTGTGGCATCGAAAACAATTGAGTGATTATTAAATAAAACTCAGTGCTTTCATACAAACTTTAACTTATTTAAATCTTCTTCGAGAGGCTGCTTCGAGACTTCAATCTTGGTGTTGGGGGTATCTGATTATACAAGCAGTGGGACGGTTGGTTGATTGCCTTACGCATTTCTTCGGCGCATATGACTTTGCGTCTTATGTTCGGTGGTGCGACTTATTTAAATAATGTAATTAATACTAAAAAAAACATTTCAATTACAACATTTAAAAATAATGAAATTCTACTTCGATCTATGGAATGAAAAATACGAATAATATTTAAATTTAAAAGATTTCGTTTATAAGCGTAATATGTCTTATCTCGAGCTAATTGGAGGTTTGTCAAGCTTTAGATGGGTTAATGGTAATGCGATATTAATTATTAAAGTGTAGTTGCCCAATTCACGCACCTGACACGCAACCTCACCAAGTGCCCGCCTATAATTTCCCGAACGAGTGAGACCTCATTACATAAAACTTACTGTAATTAACACACATATGACCATATGCAAACTAAAATAAAAATAAAGTAATATCGCGTACTTAGGGGTGACTAGGAGTTAATATTTAAACGAGTTCATTTTTCTCATAAAAAATATATAATCAAATAAAAAATATACATTATAGCGAAATTTAGTTTACGAACGACCATAATTACATTAAATCGGAAAGCACATAACATTTTATGATATTTATCATCAAGCAAGTATTTACTTGCTTCATTGATGTTAACGTCAGTTTCATAAATAAAACTCGTAAGCATCAAAGTGATTTAGTGTTTCAATTGAATAAAAATGTAGTGCAGAATTTACAAATATTATTGTTACGCGTTTTTTGTAAACACACACAGCAGAATACCGACGGACGGTGATGGAGATGTGGATTATGCTCGTATGACGTGCGGCATTTTAAAGATCCAACTTACCATGGATGATTGGTGTCGATTTTGATTAATTGGCCACGAGTGTCATTTAGCATGGATCAATATCACACGAATGAAGTATTTTATAAAGAATTTTAATTCATATTTGTTTCGGCTGTGTCGGGCATCGAATCCAAGACATGTATTTTGGTAACCAACATACAAGCCGGAAATACATAATGATAGCAGTTTGATATAGCTCTTTTAGGCTGATGCCGTACAGCCTCGAATAACGATCTTTTGTCTCTCATTTTTGTTCGCTCGCGTGACATGCACATCTAATGTTAGTTTTAATTGTATATTAATACACGGTGTTTGCAAACGCCACTTCTTCTTCTTCTTCGTGTCAGCGACGTCAAATTATTTTTTCCCAATATCTGGCAACATCGATAGCTCGTGTGTTGCCCAGCATTAGGTCCTGAGATGTGCAACTTGTTGCGCACATGGAGCAGCATCGTAGGTGTGAGGCGGTCTGCGGGTCTCCACAGTCGCACAATAGTGTCTCTCCCTGCCGAAGCATTCCCCACCGCTCGAGGTTGTCCTTTGTTCTACCAACTCCGGTTCTTAATCTGTTTAGGGATTTCCAGGTCGGCCAGTCAAGGCTCTTGCCAGTTGGGAGGCCTTCCTTTGGAGTAATGAAATCCTCTGGTGCGATTTGTTGCCAGAGTTGGAGTCTCTCATTTTCAGGGCCGGATGTGAGGTTGTGTGGATTTCAGAAAGCTGCTTCGAGACTTCAATCTTGGTGTTGGGGGTATCTGATTATACAAGCAGTGGGACGGTTGGTTGATTGCCTTACGCATTTCTTCGGCGCATATGACTTTGCGTCTTATGTTCGGTGGTGCGATACCAGCCAAGGGGTATAGTTTAGAAATGGGTGTTGGTTTGAGGCAGCCTGTGACGACTCTGCATGCATCATTCAGGGCAGTATCCACTTGATTACAGTGGGCTGATCGACCCCACACTGGTGCCGCATATTCTCCGGCTGAGAAACAAAGTGCTAAAGCTGAGGTACGAAGAAGGGGTGGTTGGGCTCCCCAGTGAGTGTTGGTCAGTTTGCGGATGAGGTTGTTCCTTGTTGCAACTTTCTGTTTGGTGTTGGTGCAATGACGCCTGAAGGTGAGGGTGCGATCTAGAGTGACTCCGAGGTATTTTGGATGGTCGCTATGTTCCAGTACTCTACCTTCCCACGTGACACGAAGCTTTCTGTTAGCTTCCCTGTTTCTAAGGTGGAAACAGCAGACTTGTGTCTTTGATGGGTTAGGTTTGAGATGGTTGGTTTCGTAGTAATGGGACATCTCGTTGAGTCCCTGGCTTAGGATGTCCTCAACTTCTTCAAACGTTACTGCTTGTGCTGCCAAACCTAACAAAAAAAAAAACGCCACTTTATTTGTTATGACAGTTGGCCCATTTCCTGATGGTACCACTGTCATCTTGAATTCGAAATTTCTGCAGCGACAGTTGGCAGCGCGTGTGGTTACATGTGGTTAAAAATATTGGTATAGATCAATTATCTATATAAAGTATTAAAATATAGAATAATTTGAAGAACGATTATTGTTTAGAGCAGGGCTTCTTAAACTTTTTTCATTCACGACCCCATTTATGATTGCGAGTTTCTTGGCGACCCCATATAAATATAAAAGAAAGATAAATGTATTTAAATATTTGACATTAAAATCTCTCGCGACCCCGTTTGGGGTCGCGACCCATAGTTTAAGATGGCCCGGTTTAAAGACATCAATATTTTCTTATCTTAATAGATAAAGCGATACTATCTTATGGTCTCAGTATTTACAGAAACACAACGTCTATATTACAGATTATGTTACAATACATGAGTGGTGTGAAACAAAGGGTACCATTGTGAGACTGTACCATAAGTTTAACTGCCAGCCAGAGGCCTAAAGTAAACATGGTGGGCGAGCAAAAAAAAACACTGGCGAAATAATTAAAACGATATAAATTGGCTTTTTAAATTCGAGGTTTTTCTCGTTAATCACATCGTGTTGTGTAATGCGCTTCAGCTTAATTTAATTAAAAGGATATGCATTTTTTTTTGTACACTCATCCATTGATTTACTCCGTACATTATATTACACTGTTTCACTTTTACAATGTCAGAAAAAAAACCTTTTTTTTAAATCCTACATATTTTGAGGCACGCGTCACACAAACGCGTGTGTGGCATCAGATTACTCCCACATCTTGGACCAGACCCCTTTATTGCGCTTTACGCAATCACGTCAAGTGTCTCTTTTGCTTGTTATAATTATAAATAATTTAAATAAATACTAAAAATTATGTAGATTTTGAAAACTATTCAATTTACTACGAAATTTGTCTTCTTTATGGTAAATAATTATGTATTTTTACCCCAGGAATTTCCACTTCTATTTTAAAGAAGAAAATAAACACAAACACTTTGGATATGAAGATTCGAATAGTGGATTCCCTCCAGAAAGGTGAAAGTTTTACATTTCTTGCAAAAACTTATAAAATGAATGATTCTGCTTTCCGGACAATTAAAATAAACGAAATAACTATTAGAAAAGTGTCGACTCCAGATCCCTTACTTGTGCTAAATGTACCTCATACGTTAAAGATGCCACTATGGAAAAATTAAAAAAAGCTTTCATGATATGAATAGGAGATCACACAAAAAATAATACCAAATTTAATTAATTTTTTTTAATTTTTATTAGAATATTATTTTATTATTTCAATATTCTAATCTACTAGTAGGTAAATGATTGGTTATAAAGTCCGAGTCGGAACTATAAGTAGTCGTTTCACATCCATTCAGTCTATAGTTTGGTTCGAGACCCGAGTGGTACTTACTAAAATAAATAGACTGCCGGAAAGTAATAATATTAAGCTTGTGAATAAATAAATACTGATAGAATAATAATAAAAATATACATACTTTGAATATATACTATGGCGACATCTGTCATACGATAATAACAATGATATAAATACTAGTTTCATCGCAGGTCGGTCTAGGCATAGCAATGGCGCGATTCGCCGAGCGGTATGAATACCTGGGCATTGTTGGTTTCCAAAGTCCGCGGTTCGCATCCCGCTTCTGCCGTTATTTTTGTGCTTGGATTGACGCGTTGAAAAAAGAATTTTATGTTTAGTATATGTATATTTAAATAATAATACCAAATTTGATTAAAATGCAAATAAAGAAAAATCTAAAACAATTTATATGTTTCTAACAGAATATATCATCTGACAAAAAAATTATATGATTTTACAGCGAGCAAGGGATGATTAGACAAAAAAAGTTACATAATCTTAAGATAAAGGTGAGGCTGCTTCTGCAGACGAAAAAGCAGTTAAATTATTTTTACCACACTTTCTGAAGATAATAAATGAAAAATGTTATTCTATGCACCACGTTTTCAATGCAGGAATGCAATGGAACAGGACTTAACTGGAAAATAGTGCCCAGTAAAACATTTATTGTACAAACTGAGAAATCGGCCAGTTGTTTTAAAGCTGCTGACGATAGAATGGATAGAGTGGCGTTAATTTTTTGTGGTAATGCATCAGGAGATTGCATGATGAAACCTCTTTTAATAATTAGAGCTTTAAAACCCACAGCAATGAAAGGTATAAATATAAAAAATCTTTCTGCTTATTGGATCTCTAACAAAAAAAACCCTGGATGAGTGCTTCAATATTTACACAATGGTTTAATTAAATGCTTTATCCCAGAAGGGGAAAGTTATTTGAAGGAGAAAAACGTTCTGTTCCAAGTTCTCTTATATATCATCCAAATGTTGAAATTATATTTTTACCACGAAATAAGACTTGCGTAATCCAGCTGTTGAACCAAGGGGTGATTTCAACATTCATGGCAAACTACATAAAGTGATCTTATGAAGAAATATTCAATAAAATTGATAGAAGTGCGTCACTCACGATTTCAAAAGCGTGGAAAAATTTCATGATCTTAAATTGTGTGAATAATACAGAATTAGCAATTAAAGAAATTAAAAAGTCAACTTTAAATGCTTGTTGGAGAGCAGTATGGCCAGAAGTAGTTGAACGTAATCATGTAATTCCAGCAAAAAGTTAAACAATTAAGAAAATTATAAATATAACAAGAGCGTTGGTACAAGGGTTGGGGAATTAAGATTCCAGTGACATTGATGAATTGTTTGTTGATCAGGAAATTGACAAAGAAGAATTGATTGGTATGGTGTCAACCAACGACTGTTGAAAATAGCGATGATAGTGATAATGACATTACCAATAAACCTTCAAAATTTACAACCACAATTTTCAGGACTATCATCTGTATGGGGGTAGGATTAAAAAAAAAAAAAACTTTAATATTTATCAAAAAAATATTTTATATATATATATGTCCCAGGCTATGTATGGGATTTTTTTTTTTCAAAATGAATTCGGCTCACCCCCTATTTTTATGTGATTTGGTCCTAATAACTCACATAATAAATTTTACTGAAATCGGGCAATGATTTCTGATAGCGACATGATGTTGAAGTTTTAATATGAAATTTTGTATGAAGGCCAAAAGGGGCTTTTGAAAACTTAATGTTTATTCGTCAAATAAAACGCTGTTTTATCTCTATCTTAGATTTATTAAGTATCTATTATGTTACTTTTACTATCTATTACAGAAAATCTTAAGTTTGGTAGCTTTGTTCCTCTTAAACAGTATTTCATAAAACTTTAATGGAATACTGTTTAACAATGAAAATATCGCATTAATTTAACAGCTTATCGTTAACTATTCTTTGTGTCAACACCTATGTTTAAGTGCGTCAAAATCAAACATTCTTTAACCATATCTGTTTTATCCCAAAACCCACATTTTTTCAGTTTTCTTTGAACTTTTTGAACAATGAAATATCAGGTTTTTAGATATTTGAATTACTTTTGCCTCAAACACTATACCAATTTGTAGATGTGATGACAGAAACAAATAAGAAAATATCTATTCAGTTTCTGTTCAATCCCACAGATATTATTAATATGATCTGTATTTGAAGCAATAGTAACAAAAATTGCACTTTATTTTCAAGATTTCAGCCAATAATTACTTCCAAAGTATCTGTGTCTGCTGATTTCCTAAAGAGTTACAATTTCGGCACAACAATCAGTTTTTTTATTATTCTACGAAATAAATGTAAACATTATTCATTAAATTTGCATGTATGTATGTATACAAATCCATCAACAGTTATCCTCGTTTTGAAAATTGACTTTTATAGTTTATGCGGGGACTTTTCCGTACGAATCCTTCAAATGGATGATCTGCTTATTGGATTTTGCGCAGTGCTATGTCCAAGTGCTTAAATAGTATATTTTATAATAAACACAGAATTGCGGATACCTAAGTGACACCTATTGGCGACACTAATTTTGGAGTAATATAAATGTTCTTCATTGAAGTTTTATTGCTCCATTGCTTCATTGAAGTTTTCCCAGTTAAGAAGGGCAAGTTTTTTTGTAAATCGAAAGCAGATAACTATGTTTCTAGAAGTGGTGGAATATAAGATGATGTAAAAAGAGTTGACTATGAAAAATATTTTGCATGTTGGTTTTGATTTTTATTTTTTCTAAGGAGCGTATTTTCTTCCTTGTTGGTCATTTTTTTGCCCACTTCAGGTGTAATATCCCGTCAATAAACTTATTTCAGATGTAAGGTAAGTAGTTTTCTAACAAAGTTTTGTAAATATATAGTCGGTGAACGTACCTTTTAATAATGCACTCAGAAATATTAAGATTTGCTCTAAGATTGTGCTTCTATATCCATTCTATAAGAGGGGTGATTTGACCCGGTAATTTAATGTTTTACGTCCCCAATTAAAATATTTGCCTTTTATAACTGCATCACTACAAATAAATGTTGACTGAATGAAAACAATGCGTATTCTGATTAAACAAACCAGTATTAGAGCTCATCCTAGTTCACCTTTTGCACGCCTTAGAATTCTAGTATTGACATCTTTCTATGAAAGTTGCTATCTTTTTCCGTGGTTTTAATGAGGTGAAACTTTTTATATAATTATTTGGACATCATTCACACAAAATGAGGGGGTGAGCCCTAAAAAAAAACGAAAAAAAAAATTTGGGACACCCTAATATTATGTTATGTTTTTCAGTATTGTGTTACAACAATTCAATCAATTACTATGCATAATGATCCACTGACAAATGACTCCAATTATCAAAATTTCTGCTCGATTGGATGACAGGAAGTGTCTGAAATTTCAATTCTAAAATTCCACCTGAAGAGACAGACAAGAAAAATGAAAAAAGCAATGCCAAAAAATATTGAAAGCACTCACCGGTCAAAAATCCTGGCTTCTTTGAGGACGTTCCCCAGGTTGATGTAGGCATCGAGGAAGTTGGGGTCTAGAGCAACAGCTTTCTCAAAGTGGTGAATGGCCAGCCATATTTCAATCTGACTGTTGAACACGCAGCCCAAGTTACTCCAAGCAACTGCAAAGTCCGGCCTTGTTTCTATCGCTTTAAGGTAGCACGCCTTAATTGCAACAAAAACACCAAAACCAACCAATTAGTGATGAGAATATCGCAAACAAGAAACCATCAATAACAATTCTTGACCATCCATACGAGACAATTGACAATCATCCTGCATTATAGCATAAAAAAAAAACACCAAAAATACACATTTAAAAATAAATCATCATCCCAGTTGTAGACAAATTGCGATGTTGTATCTGGCAAATCAATACAAAGTATTTGTACTATAATCCCTTTATAATCTGACAGTAATGTACAGTAAAGAATACAAAAATATATTGATTCTTGCCTTTTTCATGCTTTTCTTACAGTTTTTTCAGCACACAATCAAATTTCAATTCAAATTTTAATTTACAGAAGGAGAATCACAATTAAAAGAAATACCAGATAAACATTAAATTTAAACAAGAAAGTTTGCTACGATCACTTTTATTTTCATTGGGGTAACAATATATATAATACTTACTTAAAAGAAATTGAGTATCATCCTGATAAGATTGTATGTATTTACATATTGGTTCATAAAATTTCTTAAATTTTATCTATTAAAAAACGTTTTTCTTTTCAAATAAAGACGTTACGCGCATCATGATTCATGATTATTGATAGAATGAAAATGATCAATGAGCCTACAAGGATGCAGATTCACTACCCTCAGAGAAACCTGCAAAGTCTAAATACAAATTTAATGATACTGCCCCATCCTGATGATTTCTCTCAAATTTTTAAATAATAAGCGATGACATCTATCAACAAGAGTATGCAGTGAGATTAACTGCAACAAAGCTTACCTGAAACAAACATTAGAATACCTGCCTCTAATAAGCCTTATGACAAAGGTGGTGCCACGGTTTGTGACATCACCAAACTCAAACATTCTGTGGTGAAAGCTTTTCGTTACGGAAACATGCAAAGGGCCAATCCAAGTATCTGATCAACGTTTTTCCGTAAAATAAAAACACTCGAGATTAAAAATTAAACATTAATTTGAAAAGTAACAAGTTGTATTACGTTAATAAGAGGACCGTAGGCCCATATAGCGACTTTAGGGATATGTAGGGGTCATCACCCTATTATTGAGAACTTTCATCCACATAATTGTTTTTGAAGAATTATAATTTCTTAAGATGTTTCATAAAATTATTTCTTGTTAATTAAACTTGGATGTTAAATGAATATCGCATAAAAAGCAATATTACAATTTGTTAAATTGTGTATTCTTTTTTTAAATTTATAGTAAGAGTGACATAGAGAAACCATCACATGATTATCTCCATAGATTAAAAAATATAAATATTTAAAAATTAGGAATTTGGTGTCAGATAATTAGTCATAAGCTACAAGTCTATGAAGAAAATTTCGATAGCAATGAAAATAAAACTAATATTTATCACTTGTATAAATAGTTATATATAATAACGATTTTATTATTTAAAAAAATGACATTATAAATTAGTTTTTGCCAATTGAAAACAACTTATGAATGTCTAAATAGAATATCGTTGATCAGGGTACTTTTGAGATAAGATTTGTGAAATGTGATTGAATATATTTGATTGTTCAATATTTTTAAGCTTTTCCAAAACTCTGTCATTGCTGCTGTATTTGTTAAAACAATATATATTAATACTTATCTTGAATGAAGTAAATAATGTATTTTCATTTAAATATATCAAGCAGTGAATAAAGTTACTTTCATTTCAATGAGCAATCATTTTTGTGACGTATACCATGATTTTCAAAATTATACAGGGAGCGGCAAAAATGCCGACGGTTTTAAATCAAAACCACGACGAAAACCGTCAGCTTTTTTTGCCGCTCCCTGTATTTCTCATCAAAACGAATTATAAAAATGGTTTATACAATTTAATTTGTTTGAATGTTGTCATTCAGTTAACTTTGATAATAATCAGTGTACGGAGAGATTTTTCATCAAGTGCGAGTAACTCTATTCATTTAATATTTAACTCAAAACAGAATACATAATTGTGATTCAGAAGACTAAATAAAAAGGAAAGAAGTAACATTTCTTTCAATTAGATTATCAAATATCAATCAGTAAATAAATTGACAAATGTTACACATCGTCGGTTAGTTAAAATTGCCATTCCCTTTTTATTACATCCCTTGAAAGTAATATGACAGTATTTTGGATATGTTATTGAACAATTAAATATATTAATGTCAAGCGTGACCGGCACAGAATGTATGAGTATTTACGCGCATCGCAGCTACTCGTACACTACGAGATCATCGTCTGTCACCTTGTCCAGTGTGAGTCCTTGTTTAAGGGAGGAAGCTAGTTTACCTTTACAAAAGAAGAAAGCACCGACGAGCTCGTTCCTTTGTCCGAATCATTCAATCAAATAGCTGGACAGTTCACCCAGTTGACTCCAAACACCTACTCTCTAGTGTTATAAAAACACAATGTCAATTAGTCATACCATTTTCACTTCGGACCACCTCAATAATGAATTAACACTACATTGTCTATTATCTCATACACATTGTCATCAACTAATTATAAGATTGATTCAATTCTTTATTAAATACTCTGTGTTTACTACAATTTTATCATACAAATGATAGTTTTTCTTGGATTTTTTTATTTGTATAAAAAAGGTGATAAAATTTATGTTTTTTAATAAAAATTAAATATAGCTACAGCAGACATTCTTCATACGTATCAAAGTGAATAATATTCATATTAATAATATTAATCTTTGAAATATTAAAAAAAAAAACATTCCCACATTTAAAAAAACAGTTTTAATAGTAATTTTAGGCATATAACATTATTTTAAAGAAAGACTTATCAATCCACATGTTTATATTTCATATTATTCATTTATGTAGTAGATGATTCTTTATAGAAACCTACCAAACAAGGGTTGAAAGAACAAATGTATCAAAAAAAAAAATTAAGCTTGGATTAATATGCTTTATATTGGGGACAAATATTGCGTACTGTAGATAAGATAACCAAACATTTAGATGTGACAATATCATAGGATAATAATTTAATATAAAATAAACAAAAGTGCGGAAGCAAAAATGATATGCCAGGATAAGGATCATCTATCATTAGTCAGACATCTCCAAAAATACAAATTTGGGTCAAATGAGATTGTAAGTAAAAATATATACCTGATTCGATACTCCTAAGTAATTCAGATGTACATGAAAATAATTAAAACCTTTTTGTTTATAACGGTTTGTACAGTATCTCAAAACACGATTTTTGGAGGTGTCTGGCTTATGAATTGGATGATGATATGTGCAAAAGGAAGGTTTCCCATGGTCGGGTCGGGTTGCTCCCAAATTATTAGGAAAAAGTCGACTCGACCATATAACCCATCACACACTCTGCATTATAAGGCCTGTGACTTCAGAAAGACGGCTGGCCTATTTTATTAAATATATAAAAATAATACTTCACATAATACTGTAAATCTCTGAAAGAATCTTATCGAGTGACAGCATATTATAATTTTTTTTTTAAATATCTAACAATATTATTGATGTCATGCTTTAATATGCCATAATAATGAAACTAAATTAGTATTATAACAAATTAATTTATAAGTAATTATCCTTTTCCTTGCAAAGATTTACGGTACTTTATTTCTTATTATTATATATATATATGTGTATATTTGTGCATTAAATAATAAACCATATAATCATATTTTAGGCACCAGGAAACATAGGACAAACAAGGGAGCACCGTAGAATCTTCACTATGCAGAATGTCACATAATAGATCAAAAAAAAGATTTCATTTAACTCGATATTTAACTCTATATAAAAATATAGTAATATGGTTTAAACTTCAAAGCACAAGTTGTTTCAATTAATTGTTCATGCATTTCATTTTCTTCTGGTCTCCGATTCCGCTGTTCACAGAAATAAGAAATGCATCGAGTAAAATGGAGTCGTACAATATATTCAGCAAGCTTGGTCATTACTGTCTTTCGGTAGAAGTGATTCTCGCGAACACTGAAAAAATAAAAACCAACAGTTTTACTAGATGTGGCAATTGAACTGATCGTGAAGATAATTAGAGGAGACTCGTATATAGAAGGTGGTACTATTTTTGAGTGACCTTTTAAAATATATTTTTGTATTAATTATTGGTAATAAAACACATTTAAATCCGACATATTATAATAGCGCAGATTCATATAATCTTAATGGTATTGATCTGCATCCTCTGTGTGTATGTGTGATAATCTGGTCAATACATATTAAGGAGTATAAAGCAGTCGGAGGCATCTTAAAATTTACAAACAATTTTTCCATGAGCTTTCATTGGAAAATTGTTAGTAAAATAATAATTTATAGGTCTATTATAATTGTAAAACAACATGAAGACCTTTGGGCATGACGTTCTTGTGAGAAAATAATATTTTATGTAAAATGAATGAAATATTGAATTAAAAGGCATTTATGATATCATTAATATTAGATTATATAAGTAAGTATTTTCCTGATAAAGAAACATGATGTCAACAACACAACTGTTTGTAGTTACAATGTTTACGATCATATTGTTTGAAATTTCATAATAATAAGAAATACAATTCATATTATGAACTAATAAAACAACTTTCCTGAATTTTTTTTTATGTTTTTACTTTATGTATATGGTTCAAAGAATGTTTACAGTTATAATATTTTAATTTTAAATTAATTTTAATTTAAAAAATAACAAATTGAATATATTTAGTTTTGATTCACATTTATTTTCAAGGATTTCATGTTTCGGACTCCTTAGAGACCATCTTCAATAACGATTAAATTATGAACTGGCATTGGCTTATATAGGTATATGTAAAAGTATTAGTTTATGTAAAAGTATTAGTTCCTACATTAGTATACACATATTTTTGTGTTTTTTTCGCTATTCAATTAAGAAAATACACATATTTACAGATTGTATATGTGTGCACAAAATAGAAGATAGAATTTCAAGGAATTTTAAAAATTGAACACAAAAATATAATATTAGATAATAGCTTAATACATTAACCCTTGCACGCCTCCTAATTGCGAGGTGCAGATTTATCCCACGCCCTGAAAAAAGCATCGCTTAACCCTTTGACTGCTACAATGACGATATATCGTTGTTTTGAAATCGGCGAAGATTGCTAATGACGATCATCATTTACATTAATTACAAATGTAGCATTTTTCCCTTGTATTTTTAAAAACCTCTATAGCAGCAAAAGGGTTAAGTGCAAGATGTGGGTTTATCCGAATACTATATTGAATATAATTTTGTTTCGTATTCAGACATTGCTTCATATTTTTTTTTTACGATGGATGTATTGAGTTGTGGGTCATTTGACACATGTTTCTAAGTTGTCACCGAAAATTCTTACTCTTAAGATTTTATTTATTGTCGGCATTTCCGATATTTTTACAATTTTTTAAATACATGATTCTAAAAAAAAATAGTTTTCATCAGTTCCTTATTCCCCCCACTCCTTTTTTTTAAACAATAATAGATTTATTTTATTTAATTTTGAAGGTGAATATAAATGCAGCACTGACCAATTAAACACACAAAAAAATCGTTCTTAAATATTCAACTTTATTTATCATTGACTAATTGAACTTATTTCGTGACTTTTTATGAAATATTATTTCGCAGGTAGAGTTAAGATAACACATACCCCTTGATTTTATAATGTCTTTTTTCAATGGTTTAACCCGCACACATATACAATCTGTAAATATGTGTGTAATAACGTAGGAACTAATACTTGAACATACCTATATAAGCCACTGCCAGTTTATAATTTAATCATGATTGAAGATGGTCACCAGGGAGGCCTAAATATGTAATCATTAAAAATATATGTGAATCAATACTAAATATTTTTAATTTGTTATTTTTTTAATTAAAATTAATTTAAAATTATAGTTATGCAATTTCACCAAGTTTTTTCAGTTGATAACCTTGATATTGTAAATAATTATTCGAAGGATAATACACTATTGCACTATGACAGTGGTTATTATATTTCAATTAAAAATAACTCATGCTAATTGAATGGTTTAAAACACACCCAGTTTATTAGTAAGTATACAAACAATAACACACATTAAAACTAGAAAAGTGATATATAGAGCAAGGTGTATTTATTCTGCTATAAATTTATTTTATTTGTATATTTTTTGAATAACTAAATTAATAAAATATATATATTTTTTATTTTAATATTTATCATTGTAATTTATTTTTGTAAGATTGCACACATCAATAGTTGCAACGACCAATAGAGTGCCTTAAATATGCGACAATTTTTATTTATTTAGTACTTCTGTAGAACTGGTGCAGTGCCTCAAATATGTGAGATAGTTTTATTACTTTCAATAAATGAATTTGATGAACTGTGTATTCATTTTACATCAACGTGCTCTATAATTCAAATTCACGTTAAAAATATATTTTTATGACAACAGAGGCCATAAGTAGTCCTACATTAACTGGCATATTAACTAAAAATAACCATTATTCTATATATATCAATATATATTTTTGCATGTAAATATTTTCTTCCTTATAAATTAAATTTACATCTGCAGGTTTTATTTTTACTACATGCCGGATAATGAAAGGAAATACTTTGGTGCAACCGAATCTTTCTGAAATCCAGCAGTAATCAATATTTCCTGTAGTGATGATCAACATAAGACCACACTATTTTGAGCCGACATCAGAGATGTTTAAAAAAATGTTAAGACTAGATGAATATATTTACCTTGGCCTCATCAAGCCTACCAAGGGCTTTCAGCAAGTTTCCCAAATCACTTCTGACACAATACAGATCCTGAAAGAAACAGAAAACAATATTTATATATTATCTATCAAACTTTTGGTTTTGTCACCTTATTTTTAGTTCTAAAGACAACGTCTTTTTCCTTGGTTACAGTCATCTTAAGGGATTATGAACAGTTTTCATTATGGATTTTAGAACTTTGGGAAGCAGTTTTAAGAATGTGATGTTCGACCTAGGTTGATTAACTATGTTGATAATATAATTAACATAATTGGCTATGGCTAAGATGAAATATTACTGCTGAATATTTTATAAAATAATTATTATATTGCATATTAATTATTTACGAAACAAGTGGATCTTTATTAGAATATTTAAAAATATTTAATCATAATTATGCCGTTTTTTATGGTGAAATAAAATTGAACCATAAACAAGGCAGTTTCAGTAATAAAATCATTGAAAAATAAATGATATAACAATTATATTAGCTTTATGAATTTTTAAAAGTTTGTGCAAATATATTATTTTATCATTTATTATTATCGAAATGTGAACTCCATTAAGTAGAGAAACAGGATGTCAAATAACAATTTAAAACTTAAACAAGTACATGCACTGCATTCAATACAAATTAATTATTATATTTAAGTAGTGGTGGCCAACCATTTTAACAAAATATTGGTTATTATAATGTACATTGTACAGCATAACGATCAGGATGAAAATATTTTTTAAAATCAAAAACCTGTCTTATTTATTTATTTATTTATATACAGAATCGAAATTCCAATTTTTACAAATATTTAGAAACATAGAGTATACATAAATATACAATAAATAGAGAAAATAATAAAAAATAAAAATAACACAAAAAGAATAAGAAGATGACACGTGTCAAAGATCACAGAGATCAAGTAGAACAATACCATCGACAAAAGAGGAAAAGGATGTAAGAAAAGGATCGAGGTGTGCTGGTAGGCCATTTAGGAGCGACATTGCCGTTGTAGCAAATTGAGTGCTTTAAGCTCCACAAGCATCGACTGGGATCAAAAACAATGAATGGCTACGAGCACGGGTGTACCTATCTGGAACATAGAAGTTAAAACATTCAAGAATCCCAGGGTTGTAAATTGAACCTCGAAGAAGAAGGAATGAATGTTTGAGTGCAGCAATTTTCCTCCGTGACTCTAGCGAATGGAAAGAAAGCATTCCTAGAAGAAAAGGAGTTGGGTAATGTTCGGAATTAAATGAATTGAATGGATAGTTACCGTAAATATAAAAATAGAGACGTCGGAGAATTTTTTTATGAATTTTTTTGAGCATGAAAATGTATTTGGATTTATTGGGATTGCAAACTAAGCTCCCATATTCCAGAACAGATAGAACGAGTAAAGAATAGAGTACGAAAAATTAGAGGGTTATGAAATTGACTAGCCTGGCGGGTGATGAATCCGAGAAGTTTATTGGCGCGTGAAGTTAAATTGATTATGTGAGTATGGAAAGTGAATAATGAATCGTAGGTTATACCTAGATCCTTGACAACTGCTACTTTGTCGAGCAATGTTCCAGATAAGTAGTATTTGGACAGAATAGGATTTTTAGAACGGGAGAAAGAGATAACGTTACATTTGTTGATACTAAACGAGAGCTTATTTATGGCAAGCCAGTTTGATACACTATAAAGGTCAGATTGCAGATTATGCATATCTTCGATGGAGGAAATGGAAGAGAAGATTTTAAGATCATCAGCGAATAATAGGCATGAGGAGTGGGTTATACAATTAACAATATCATTGAAGAACACAAAAAAAGAAGGGGACCTAAGACAGAACCTTGAGGCACTCCAGAATATGCAGAGAATGGGAGAGATTCATATCCACCGTAGTCTACAAATTGTTTACGATGGGAAAAGTAAGAAGAGAAGAATTAGAATAGATAAATAATAGATAAATAGAAGAGGCACCGAAAGCGCTCAGTTTACTAAGAAGTAAGTCATGATTAACACGATCGAATGCTTTTGAAATGTCGGTATAAATTGAGTCGACCTGGCAGCTAGGCTTGGAGATAAGTGAATGTGCGATAAATTTATTGTATGATAACAGGTTAGTAACTGTAGATTTACCACAACGAAAACCATGTTGTCTATCTGAAAGACGGCACTCTAACTGTCTCGAAAGGGAGCGGTGAATTAATATTTCCAATAACTTAGCGGGAGAAGACAGAAGGGCGATAGGCCTGTAATTACTGATATCATCCAAAGATCCTTTCTTATGGACCGGACGTATTCTCGTTGTTCCCCATACAGACGGGTATGCACTGGTGCGATAGCAGAGATTAAAAATAAATTTTAAAGGCTCAAGTAACGCGGCAGAGCATCCCTTAAGTACGAAGGACGGGACACCATCCGGGCCGAAAGAGGACTTTGGAAGAAGTTTACGAAAAGCGAACTCCATATCAGTTGAGCTAATTTCATAGAGTTGAAGATTACTAGAGGCAGATGGGAGATACAGAGAGTAATTAAGCTCGGGTGGCACAGAGTCATAGACTGAGCTAAAATAATCAGCAAACCCGTCGGAAATTTCTTGACACCCAAAAAAAGATTTTTCGGATAAGGTCATTATTTGAGAAGGCAATGTATGTGATTTTTTTTTTTTTGAATGAAGGACCAAAATGATTTTGGATTTAAGAGAAGGTCATTTTCTACAGCTGCTAGGTAATTCTTGTGGGCCAATGAGATCAACTGTTTAGTGATTCGGCGAAGACGAGTGAACTCTAAATAATCATTAGAGTTTCTCTCAGATTTCCATCGGAAATGAGCACTGGCTTTAGATTTTAAGTGGAAAATAATAGAGGGAGTAAACCAGGCCGGGTAGTAACGTGAGGGAGGGCATGGAGGTATTTGAGGGAAGGAGTTGTCGAAGGCATTATACAAGAGGTTATAAATCATGTTAGTTGCATCGTCGACATTCTCAGTTAAATATAAGCCACTCCAATCACTGGCGTTAAGGTTATTGAAGAGATTATAAAAGTTAGATTGATTATATTTAAAGTTCCATCGGGGACAGGTTCCGGCAATACCATCTGACGGTATGACTCGAGTTGGAGGAATGGGTTTGAAGTTAAGAAGGATATCGAGGGAGGGATGGTAGGTATCTTCAGGGACAAGGGGTTCAAGGGACTTGGAAACACTACAAGAAGATTGGAAAAAATTAGGTCAAGGGTTCCAAAATTACAATTAACCACTTCGGAATGCTGCTCGAGGTTCAGACTATTAGTGAAGTTATCAATAACTAGAGAAACAGACCGAGGAGCTGAATTAAGATTGAAATCCCCGACACACAAAAAGTAGTAATTTGGAACCGAGTTTAAAAAAGTACAGATTGCAGAGAAAAACAGATCATAATAAAAAGTGGCCGTATTGGGTGGTACATAAATAACAACAATATACAGTGGCTTGTTAAACATCGGTAGGTGGATTTAGCAAAAAATATAATCCAACGGTGAGATTTTAACAAAACCACTGTCATCTAAATACAACCTAGAGCCATGGCTAACTCGATCGTGGCGGATAGCCAGGGCAACGCCACCACCGCGGCGAGTGCCGCGGTCAGAACGAAGAATAAGAAATTCCGTTACCAAAATCTTCCTCGTCATAAATATTTGGCTTAAGCCAGGTCTCGGTGAGAGCGAAAAACGTATGTGTACTGCACATGACGTTTTGCCGAAACATAGCAAGCTTAGTATTAAGCCCACGAACGTTCTGGTAGAACATCATGCTGTGAGGCAGTCAGGATGTAGGTGCCTGGCGCTGGCGAGTCACCTGGACCCAAGGCTTGATATTCACCATATTGGGCCAGATCCTTTCATCCAGCAGGATCGAGCCAGCCGACTCAGGACATGATACTTTGAACGAAGAAAAGTGAGTGCGGTTGGTGTTTAATTTTCTAACGAAGACAATATTTAACATAGAATTGCTTAGAATATATTATTTCAGAGCATCTTCGGAGGTACTGGGACAAACAGACCAAACGTGGACAGAAAATAATCTGTCAACACCAGATACACGGTTTTTGGAAGGACCGCAACCTCTCAGCGGAACAAAGGATCTTTGTTGAGGAGGGGGATGGGCGGGATGACTCTATGACTAGATGCAGGAGGAGACGCGGCTATTTGGGCAAATGTCGGATGCAATGGTGGCGATGATTCCTGGTTGCTTATGCCCTGCGTGGCTGGACAAAGAAGTTGCCCAGCGATGGTGCTGGGAGACAGAGTGGTAACAGGAGTGACGACTTTTGAAATTGAAGAGGTGGCAGTGAAGACAGCAGAGGCAGCAGTGGTGGCAGTTGATGCAGTGGCAGCAGTGGTAGCTCTAGCAGCAGTGGCGGCATTGGAAGCAGAGGCAGTAGCAGCAGCCTGGTGATGCTTGTGTCTTGGTCTCTTCCCGGTCTTCTTCTTCTCGCAAACCAAGGTTGGCTGGGCGGGCTTCGTATGAGGTTGGGGCGAGACACAGCTGGTCAGAATGTTTAGGAGCCGGTTATTTTGCTGCGACAGAATGTCGACTTTGCCTCGGAGAAAATTTCTATCAGCGACAATGGCTGCTGTAGAGGCTATTACTTCCGTCGCAATCTCGCGTAGCCTCAGTCTTTGGACAGCCGTAGCTTTAGATGACTTCCCATCAAGAACTTGGCAAGCCGATTCCATGAGCTTATTCATGGCAGCCAGGTAGGAGAGCCATCGGAGGCAACATGATGCGAACTTGTCTTATCTGGGCCTTCAGCATCACTATCAAGGCCTTCGACGTCATAAGGAACGACATCCTCTGGCATCAGCAATAGATCACAGTCATCTCGATTGGCGGTTGTGGGCGGAGGCATTTGAGCTAACACAACAGATGAGTCGGCTGGCACCACTGGGGAATTGGGAATAGGCAACGATTGAGGCCGCTGGCTTTGTAGCATTGTATACGGTTATATAATAATTGAATCTCTTACAAACAATAACACGCTGAAATAAATTATTGTTTTACACGCAGAAAAATTAAAACTGCGAATATTTAATTATGTTTAACACAAAAAGTATCAAATTGCTAAGCGCAAAAAAAAAAGTCTTGTCTTGTACATGCCGTTGCTAAAAATCAAATATTGAAATGTTTGTTGCCAGTGAAACAATGAACACTAACCGGGTTTATCTCTAGCTTATCCTGACTATAAAATGCCAACAAGCCTCTTATGGGTTATCAATTTTTAACTGTACTTGAAAGCAAGTTGATAGTAAAATTTAAATTTTATCAACTTATTAATATGTTGTCATATTGTGTTTTAGTATTTTAAATTAAAAATCACCATATCACAATTAATACTAGATTAGTGTCTAAAGAAAATGGCACCCACAAAATTACGATGTAACGTTGTGCCGGTTGCCACAATCTTTGCCTTTTTCTCAGTCATCACTTCAGGCCATTCAAAATAATGATCGTTATGGAGAAGCTTGTTACCGGGTTATACTGCAGGGCAGTGATGTAGGCCTGCACGGCTTGCTCCATGTCCCCGGCTGCTACAAGCGCTGCTGCCAAGTTGATGTATCCATCGATGAAGTCTGGCTTCAGCCTCACTGCGTGACGATAGTTGTCCAGTGCGTCAGGTAGCTGCCCACGTTCTTTATACACATTCCCAAGATTGCTGTAAATACAATTCAATTCATTTATTTATAGCACAAAATTAAATGAAAATTGCTTACATTTTACATTATTAACTCATTCAATGCCAAAAATATTTGCTGTATGCCACCATTTTTTACTTTTTCTGACGGTGAGTAATATCAAGTTTGTACATATGAATTATTGCCTACTCGCTCTCACTGATATTTAGCTATTAAAATTATATGAAAAATTAAAAATACCAAAATTCTAACAGTAATATTGTCTTTAGAAGATGTATCTACATTAAGTTACATTAAAATGGTATGTATATCAATAAATAAATTCGTAGCAGCTCGTGCATACTTGCTCGCCATGGTGCCTGAATGGTTGTGCTTAAAATATGTAATCAAACACAATGTTCACGATTAATTTTAGTTTACAATGTAATTTTAAGTAATAAGATAATAAAAAGGTTCCAATCTAAGAATAAGTAGATAAATAATAGTTATTTTTACATAAAGACACTGAGAAGAATGTTGACAGACAGTGATGAGAAAGTGTCAATTGTAGATTCTATGACATTTGTTATTATTTGCGAAAGGATAAGTGCTATATGTGGATTTTTGATTTGGAGGCGTCATTAAAATTACAGTCCACTATTCACAAAGTTTGTTTTAAAAGGAAACAATTCAAATTATGACATTCGGGTACCATAATCAAAGGATAAAAAACAACATTTGATATTACATTTAGTGTCCTTTGTAAATAAATTCGAAGTAAATAGTATGCAAACTTTGTCACTGTACCATATACATATTTATATGAATAAAAAAAATAAAAATAATGTATGGCTGCAGAAAAAAGGATTTATTCATAATTAATTGATATTTCTTTGAGTGATATTTTGATTGCTGGAACCGATTCATTGAATTATGACATTTTCTTTTGCGCCACTTTCTGGAAGCACCCGCCTTATAAAAAAAGGTTGGGGCGTAATTGATTAACATAATCTTATGATATGATATATTAAAGAGGTAATAAATTAAATTTTGTTTAGAGTATTATGTTACACCTTGGAAAATTGACATTATTCTTATTTTAAAAATGTGTTTAAGAAACTACGATATAAAATCTACAAATGTTTTATAAAGTAAATTTAACTCACATTACAATAAACTTAGTTTTTAGATTAACTATTTTGATTAAACATAGTTTACAGAAAACAATGTTTCCTTTAAGTTATAATATATAAATTTTGCCAATAATAACGTATGTTCTGACTACACACTTGTAGAAAACATGTAATGTAAAATTAGGTATGCTTTTAATTGATTTATATTGTATTATCGACCTTCAATAGGAATTATCGATTGAACAACAAAGTCATTCAGATTGTTTTGTGTATTTATTAAAAATACTAATCATAGAGAGTATTACAATGTAACAACTTTACTAAACTCAATGTTAAACATAAAAGTATATATTTTTAAATAACATTGCATTGTGTTTTAAGATAATTTATTGAATTGAGGCAATGTTTATATAGTGAAACCCTTTGTTTGCATCGCAAATCTAATGAATATTGGATTTTTTTTGTCGAACCCGTCTATCTGAATGGGCATTAATGGAAATTTACTCTAAAGAAGCCGAGTTGAGAGAATAGCCACCCAAGCAGAAATAATGTAATTCAGGTTGTATTTTTGTATTTAGGACATTTAAATGTTAAACTGTTTGCAGATTATTCTTGTTTCTAAATGTAACATTATCAGCAGTTGTCACTTATGAAATCAAATTAACACATGCTCACATGTAAGAAAATATAGAAAATATTGTCAGATGTCTATGAAGAGAAGCCAGACTGAATAATTGACAATACCCATCAATTAAAAGATAACTAAACCTAAAGGCTGCATATGGAATATGGATTTATTGATGTCATTAACACATTAACTGCTGAAAAAAATCCTGTTAATTGTTGTCTTTTGACTTTACTAAAATAATTTTGTTTTGTATTTGAGCTTGTGCGATCTCTTTACCTATGAACATGTGTGCGAATTGTTTCTTTCTCTCTAGGCGTGCAAATGTGGATGTGCGAGCTAGAAGACAGATGTTTTTCGCGTTCAGCCTAAAATACGGTTAGCGAGGTAACTAAAGATGCATTCTCACTCGCGTTTGAAAGTGCATAGCGCGCATGAAGTATATGCGTGGTCAATGTAAACAATTATTACCAGCCTTGCATGTTTATCATAGTTAGGGCATTGACATGGTAACATAACTCAGTATTGCTACGACACTCGCTTGTGTTACAGTTTTTCTCTTGCTCTTGCATGTTTCTTGATTGACCCAACATATAAATCTTCATGGCATATTTGGGTTTCTTGCACTTCTTGTATTTACACATTTTTAGTCACCCTCTCCATAAAACAAGAGATTCACGTATCGATAAAACCTTAGTAGGAGCCGAAATTCTCTCAGTTACATTGTTGGTGAAATGTATTAGTGGGGTTACATTTACGAATTTTCGTTATTTCAATTGAAAATAAGAATCAGCATAATTACAAAAAAAAAAATTGAAAAATCTGGAGAATTTAATACGTGATTTTTGTACAGTAATCACTCAATTTTACAGTTCCCATATGGAATAAGAAGTCTAACCATACTTTGAAATGTCTTTATGTTGTGTAATTGGACTGTTCTCTGATGTTGATTGTTGCATAACTTCTACCTTATATGAATTGGACTGGCTCACGATTAAATCATAAAAATTATTATTATTTTACAAATTAAAGGAATTAATCGGCTCATTCCCTTGAATATAAACTTTTTTACCAGTATGCTAAGAAATGGGATTTGTTTTTGTAAGAACTCCTGATATATCATATTTATTTTTTGTGTCTTTTTTGTGTCATTTTTTTTTATATGGTGTATAAAGAAGCGCAATATGAAGATAAACAGCACAAAAACCAAAGTAATGAGAGTAAGCCGCAATGAGCAGCAGAAAATTAACATATCAATGCTAGGAGTACCCCTAAAAGATGCAAAAGAATTTGTATACCTTGGAAGTACAATCACCTGGGATGGCAGAACAAAAAGAGAAGTCAACAGTCGAATACATCAAGCAAGGCTAGCTTTCAATAAAAAAGCCAAAATTCTTGAGTCAAAGAATATTTCTTTAGGGCTCCGTAAGCAACTTGCCAAAACACTTGTTTGGAGCATCTTAATGTACGGCTGTGAGACATGGTGCTTATCTGAAAGTGATAAAAAAAGACTAGAGGCCTTTGAGATGTGGTCGTACAGAAGAATTCTCGGAATTTCCTGGAGAGACCACGTCACGAACAATGAGGTTTTCAGGATAATCAAGGAAGATAGGCACCTAATAAGAACCATCTCAGAGAGGCGAGCCCGATGGATTGGTCACATCATGCGCCAAGATGGTCTTCTTCACGATATTGTGGAGGGGATGGTTGAGGGTAGAAACTGTAGAGGGCGCCCTAGACGGGAGTATTTACAGCAAGTATTCGATGACATGAATTGTAGTGCTTATGCTGAGCTGAAAAGGGTTGCGGAGGACTGAGAGGAATGGAGATCGAGATGCAAGATTCTGTTGCTGCAAACCAATCCATCGGATTGATACTACGAAGAAGAAAGAAGTGAGTCGTAAAACGATATTGGTAGTATCCTGAATGCACCTTTATGTGACCAATCAGGTGCAGTCAATAGTCACAGCAATGACTCAAATGTAAGAGAAAGCGCCAGGACATTCTTCAGCAGTGAAGGAGTTAAAAACATTATTTTTTTTAAGAAAATATTTCAGAAAAATAATTATGTTGTTGATAAAACATGATATTCTATAACAATTTGTTAACTGTAATTATAAGAAGGGATTAAACTCTATTATAAGGAAAAAAAATGTTTCATTGATTTTTTAATATCGATATGATAGAAGACCTTTTACTTTTAGAAATGGTTAAGTAATCCTTCACTCATAAATTATATACAAGGAGTATGAATTGAAAATGAGCGTTTTGTATTGAGAATCATAATTCGTCAGGTATATATCCGATCGGGTTGAAATACATTTTACCTGAAAGCTAAAACCCTAGGCTCCAATTTCAACTGCCGGATTGTAAAGACATTTTTATCCGAAATTTTAAACATGGCTGAGTTTGTGCCTACAATACTGTTTCTGCAGGGAATTATTTTACATTACTTCCACAGAAAGACAACAGCAGCTGAGGCGCATAGAATATTAGTAGAAACATATGGCGACAATGCTCTTTCAGAACAAACACGAAGAAGATGGTTTCAACAGTATTTTGAATGATCTGAGTCTGATAGTCATTTCAAAATAAACTGTTATATAATCGTGTCGGAAACAACAGGGTCAGATCCTGTCTGCCCAGAAGTGGGCGACGTCGATGGCGTTACTTCTGGCCATCATCAGGTCTTCCTGGGTGCAGCTATTCGGGCACAGCGCACACTCCAGAAGGTGTGACAGGGTCTGCTCCACGCCGCAGTCACATTCAGTCGGTCCGCTGTAAAACTGCCAGGCCTTCATTTGTGTCCTTGTCTTGCATACTCCGGTCCGAAGTCTGTTAAGAGACCTCCATATATTCCACCCTTGGTCATGTCCAGGGGCTAGGTCCTCTTTCGGGGCAATCCAAGTATTCCCCTCAGTTGCGCTTCTCCACATGTTCAGCCGCAGGGTGGCCTCAGGTATCACCAGTTCCGTTGTCGACTGTAGGAAACTTCTTCTTGATTTGAGCCGTGTGGTTATCTTTTGGTACCCAAACATAGGGTGGAGTGCATCGTGGGTTGCTTTGGTGAGCTCCTTCTTGGTAGTAACTTCTAGCTGTCAAACCTGATCCGCACAAGTGCTCTAGCTCTCTGTTTCTCTGCTGGCGAGTATGCTGCGCCAGTATGGGCGAGGTCTGCCCATACCAAGAATAAACTGTTGATTTTTATAAAAACAAAAACTAAAAAAAATATTAAAACTTAATGACAGCAATTTATGGTGACCATACGATTCAGCTAAGGAGCAAATATGGAAGAAGATTAGATAAAATCTAAACTTCATAAAGGCACACAATTTCAATTATACTGGGATTCTTTATTAGTTTTAATATATTTTTACACTCAAATAAGGCACACACTTTAAAAAAGTTAGTATGCCTATATAGAAATGTTCCTTTCCGATAATTGAAGCAACAAGCAAGTGGTCAGTCCTATAGAAATGATAAATTGTGAATTCAGATTATTATATTGCCAATAAATGTATTTAATTTACTATACAAATAAGTACTCAAAATATGTCATTAGGTTACATGAGCAACAGAAACTGTAATTTTCCAATACATCCATAAATATTATTGAATATATAGACGTTTATTAAATTGCATGTGTTTATTGAATTGGATGTAGAATCAGTTACACCCAAGACTGTGAGAATTTAGTTCTATAAGGGGGCTCAATACTATCAGTATTATGGATTATTCTTTGACAAAGTTAATTTTCATTTTCCCATGGCGCTACAGTCCTGAAAAGCGCTGTAATGGTGGATCCCGGAATTCTGTAGTGTACCTTGGTTCCCCTACACCAAATGCCTTCCCTAGCGAGCTGCCTGCGGAGCTCAGTCTTGGCTTGGGAGTAGAATGTGATGGATCTCCCCCTCGCTTCGGCCGCCAGTAGTGCACCCAAGTCTCGTCTCCAGTGACGATAGACTCGAGGTATTCCTCGCCAAGAGTTCCAGCTCACACCCGGGTGAAGTGAAGGGGAGATCCATCACGTACGGCTGCCAAAGAACCATGGTACACTACAGAATCGCGGGATCCACCATAACAGCGCGTTTCAGGACTGTAGCGCCACGGTAAACTTATTTTACAGATCACCCTCATATTTGAAAAAAACGTGTAAAAACACACAGGAGTGTCAGGTTTGGTGTCTATGCCAAAGGCAGTACCTTAAGCTGTACTCTTTATGTCAATGAAAATGAGGGAAGAAAAATTATTAAGTTTTACATTAAAATTTGATGTAGTTTATTTTTTTAAGCAATTTTAATAAAATTATTGTTTTGATTTTTCCTACTTGCTAAAAACTAAAAGCTAAGTAAAGTCAACAGACAAGTAAGTAATTGTATAATAGTGGTTAAAAGCATTGAATAAAATATGGTAAAAGGTAAACCTATTTACTTTCATTCAATGGGATGCAAACTGAATGTTTATAGTCTTACTCCCAAGATTATATTATTTGCTGATGAGTAGAGACCCTTATTTTTAATATCTATATTTTCATTTTTACGGTTTTAGAGCATTTTAAAGTTTGGATTTTAGCATTTTAAAGTTTGGATTTTAGCATTTTTGAGCATTTAAACGTTGATTTAAGCGTTTTGGAATATTTAAATATATTTAGCATTTATTTTTATAATAAACAGATACAATATAATTCCAATACAATTTAACAATGTCTTTTCTTTATAATACTTACAAATATACAAATATACATAATAAACATATTAAAAAAACTAATCTTAAAATAGGGCAATTATAAAAATATGAATTGAATTATTCAGGAATCAACTAAGTTACAGCAACAAAGTTCATTTACAGAAAAATTGAGAAAAACCTACCTAGCGATAATCAAGTTTAATTTAATTAAGCTTTATAAGAAATATTAAAAAAAAAAAAAAAAAAACAAGTTTAGCATCTATTTCGCATCTATTGCAAAATGCTAAAAATGCGGGTCTCTACTGATGAGGAATAAACTATATCCTATGCTGAACATTATTTTAGCATATGCCGTTTTCGCATTAGGTTGCAAAAAATTACTTTGATGAGTGGCATTTGAGTAGGATTGATTTAAGACACTTGTATAATTTAAGCTGAGCAGTAAATGACAAGTATTTTCAGGTTCACAAGTGATCAATATTTGCATCATTCAGTTGCCAAGGCTAACAACGCAATCGACCTGTACTAAAGTAAACACTTCAAGCTTCAACTAACTGATCAATAAACACACTCGCGGTCTAAGAATGCAATGGAAATGCTTTTAAAACATTCCATTTCAGTCTCCCAATATGGATCAGCTGACAGATCTCACAACATTAGATTATCATAAGTTTTATTCATTTAGTTAATTAACATAACAAAATAATTGTTTCGGTCGTGTAATGAAATATAATTTATAATTGTAAATGGATGTAAAACAATCATTATCATTATAGAGCATAGAAATCTTGCAGGAAAGAACCCTGGAAATCATATTAAAATTTCAATTGCAGATTAGAAGGAGATTGAAGATGCCCCAGCAAGCTGTCATAGAATATATTTTTGTATCTACTACTAAGTCCAAGTAATCCCTATAACCAGGAATATTGAAAATAAAAGACAGCTAAGGCATTGTTTACACGTGGAATTGAAGTGCATTAGCACATTATTGAAGGGAGCAAATCAAAGGTAAAAATCCCCTAAAGTCAGGGACGATTTGCGAAATCATGCGCTAAAAACAATAGATTTCGTAAATTTAACATAACTCAAAAACTTATATACCGATTTTAATTAAAATTTCAATATTACATGATTGAATATATTATATTAAACAAATATATACCTGTATTTATTTACAAAATATTTATTCAATATTGTTATTGGAATTGAATAGAAATTTATAAAAAAAAAATCTGCATATACTTAAATGCATTGTATTATGTGTATTTTATGTTTACTTGTATATAACATGTCAATATTGCATCAAAACTGTCTGTCTGGATAGTACTGGACTTGTTGGTTTAAAGGTCTGATTTATGAGTTTATAGCAAGGAATTCTATCAAAGAAACATACAAAATGCCGAAAATATACTGTTGGCTCAATTATTCACTGCATTTAATTGTTTTATATAAAAAAAAAATTGGTGCCACTGTCTTTTTAATCATAATTTAAATAGGTTAGGAGGCATAATATAGGGATTATTTTACTTCCAATAATAAATGACATATATGCTCTTGCAGGAATTTAAAATTTATCTTTTACCATAATTTTATTATATTATGCTAAAGTTCCATACATCGGAATACGTAAATATACGTACGACTCGCAGTAAAGTTCTTGTAGTATGCATATTTACATACATCGACATAATGTGTTAATATCAAGAAAACATAATAGAGCATAAGCAGCATACTTGTGAACATTTTAGTGATTATATTTTAAAGTTTACTTTTAACATACTCTTGGCACAAATCATTTTTCAAACATAAATGTTTCCATGCAAATAGTAATAGTAATAAGAAAATAAAGATTACATTTTACTATTAGATCCAATATTTAACTTTAATCTTTTATTAACCCATTAACGCCAAAATGGAAACTATAAGTGAAAAATATTTTTTAAGATTATTTACTACAGGACATCGAGCTAAGAAACAAACATCAAAAGATTACTTTTTTTGGGCAGAATAAGAGTGATACTGTCTAAAACAAGGTCGCTCTCCCACATATTATAATCGGGAAAGACTTACAAGGACAGCCACCAGTGACATAGGTTAACCTTGATATTACCAAATCTCTTATGTCGATTTTTTTGTTCTCTGAAATAAGCACTTTTTTTTTTATCGAGTCCAAATCATCGTCGTTGGTGAATATATAAGCGAGTCGTAGTTAGGACTAAGGTTATAGAGACAAATACCCACAATTTTGCCTGTCAGATGCCTACTATACAGGAAATAAAATATAATCCAGCACATTGTAGTTACAAAATATTATCATTCTAAAAAGTTAATCACGTTATAGTAGGATCTATACATACATAATAATAACAAAAAGGTAAAATATTTAATTATTTTTTAAAATATAAAATAAAATTTCAAACCTAAATTATCATGTTTCAAATCGATATTTTGATGATAAACCAATGATATTTAGCTACGCAGTATTGTCAAATTTATTTTTTTCGTTGTTCACTACATTCACATAGTTTCAAAATGTGCTTTCATAATTATCTCAGATTTTTTTTTTGAATAATTCATTGAATAGGTGTACACAAGTGTGTATGGTGGGCGATAATGGGTTAAAATAAGATAAATAGAACTTTGAACATTATATGTATATGAAATTTGAAAATTATTAATTTACTTTTCTAAATTAATTATTTAATCTAAATTATAAATAAAAATAATAATTTATACATATAATATTTTTATTTTACAATTAATTTTAAATAGTTTTTAATAATACTAGTGATCATATATTTAAGGATATTTAAGGATATTTCAGTAACATAATAAGATTAAGATGCAATACACATATATACAAAATGTCTATCTTTAATAAATTAATTTATATTAGAGTTCCATAAATATCTTATCTAGCGCTTAATCAAAGTTGTTTAATACATGTACATAATGCACGCAGCGGAAGAGTAAAGGGAGATGACTCAGATGCTCGAATATCATTCCAAACTTTTTGGATGGAAGTTTGAAAAGCAGTTGTTCTTAGTAGACTAATATTGATATTGTATGTATTAGTGTTAAGTAAAAGTATGTGACTCAATTATACCTAGAATTTTGACAGTTTAGAGGAGCAAGGGCCATTGTATATTATATTATAATAAATGAACAAACAATCATTAATAAAGGGAGCAGCAGAAAAAGCTGACGGTTTTAAATCAAAACAACGACGAAAATTATTTGCACTTGCGACAAGAAGAAATGCCTTAAATAAATGAAGAGATATCATAATATATGGGACATAATGTATGGGACATAATATATGGGACATAATATATGGGACATAAAAAAAAATGTGCGATTGATAGAAGAAAAAAAAACAGAAAATAAATATTAACCTTCCTCTTTATCTTTTATTAAATTTAATTTGATTTATCATCTATTAGAAAAAAGAGATGGGAAAGATCCCTAAATTATTATCATATATGATGAAAGGAGATGATAAGTGAATCACCACTTTGAACATCGGACATTTCATATGGGAATATGTAATTGCCGTTAACAACATATGCAAAGCAGCGAGGACAGATTGTGTGAATGCTCCTTAGTGTGAAGCTCTAAATGTATACTGGTTAGATATTCTAATACCGACCAAACTGTTTTTTATTCACATACAGGAAAAAAAGACAAATGTAAATGACAATAATAGATACATACAAACATATTGTGTCATAAGTAAAAAAACCTATCCTTTTAATAAAGTTAAGATTATAATAAGAATACTTGATAACAGTGCAAACATTTTATTGATATTACGTTTTAATAAATTAAAATAAAATTTATAATATACACTTTTATATTAAATTTATTTAAAATAACTTTTGAAACTTTTTTTTAAAAATTTGAGTGCCAATAAATACATATGGACAGTTCCAAAAATGCCAATAAAATTTAATTTTGTAATTTCTTCATATTCTTGTATAATATATTACATGTTAATTCAATTATGAATATATTACATTCCATCGAATTTGATTATGTTGTTAAACTTATTGGAAATAAATTGACAAAAAAGCAAGCAATGAATAAACAAGTGTGGGGAAAGCAATGCTTGAACTTGTACTGATGTAATGGACGATTGCCATTCTAAATTCTTCCGCAAATTTTGAATCAACGAAAATAAATAGATAATTGGCAGTCAAATGGTTAATGTGAAGAGATTAAAGGCCTTTCGAATTAGAGTATATATTTTTGATTTTATTATAATTAATTAAATAGAATGTCATTTATAATTATGATTGATATAGAAGAGAGGTATTGTTACCTGTAGGCCTCGATTAGCAGCGGGTTCTGCTTAATGGCCAGAGTGGAGAAGTGCGCAGACTTGTCGAGCCTCCTGCACTGGAAGTGGATGGAGGAGAGCAGCAAAAGCACTCGACAGATTTTCATAATCTCCTGCCTCCACAGCTTTGCATGCAATGGTCTTAATTTCGCACAAAAATAAGTCCCCCCGCCTGGTACTAAGCATTGGGAATTTCCAGCAGCCCTGGGAATAATATGCTAACATAGATATTTAATGTTCAAGTGTATGCTGATATACATGTGACTATCACTAAACAATATATTAACCCTTTAAGTAAAACTATTCTTTTAATAAATGCTTGTAAAATGTGATATTAAACCATGAAAAAATAAAGAACTTATTTTTTATAATCTTAATGACAAGTTATTTCCCACATCAGTTTTTAAATATTTCTTTCATTACTATTGCAGGAATAAAACTAACCTTTTTTAATTTTAACATATTTTCAATAAATATTTATTTTTGATAGTATCATGTACACTATATATTAAATATCATTTTAGCTTTATAATTTGACCTATAAATAAAAAAATATCCATTTATTTCGGTACAAACTAGCTTTTTTATTTGACTTATAAAATGCTTGCATTATTGTAAATATTTATCTATTATAGCCCAGCCTATATATCGGCAAATAGTGGTTGAGAGACAAAATGTTATTTTGACATACGGGCATTTCGTAGTTAAAGGGTTAATGAAGACAAAGGTCTTTCCTTTTAATTCATCTCCTGGGTTTTTTGAAAACAATAATTTTTCCTAATTTTATTAATCTCATCAGTTCTTTCAGAGAGAGGTATGTATATAGTAAATATGTATCAACGTTTAATAAATTATTTTTATTTGGAGATTGAATTTTAATGATCTGTTTATCTTTTAAAGTTGAAACATAAATGAAACTGTTTTCATTTATTCCTACTTTGAAATTCCTACCATCAGACTTTTATTCATCTTATTTTTATCTTTTAAAAACCTTAACAGATTTTGTCCATTTCATAGTATTCCTCAGAACCTGGTCTCATTAAGTCATTATTTTTAAACTATTTTATTTTTAAAATACAAAAAATGAAATTTTTAAAAATTAATTTTCAATGTTATGTAAGAATAATTAATTATGAAAAAAATCCTTTCCTGAAACTTTGTGAATACCTCTAGGTTAATAATTTTAAGTTAACATTACACAGAATTAATGTCATATACAAAATAACATTACGAGAACTTGATATGATTGCATACAATATTTCCAAATGTAATTTTCCAGTCATAGTCATAAAGTAGATATACTAGAAGAAACTTATTGTTATTAATGGTGGACGACAGATATTATGAACCATGTTGTAAGTTTCGCTGATCTACATTGTATATCAGTGTTTTTAGTCCAGCCATAAGATGTCACTGTGTTTTATTGGTCCTCACAAACACACACGATTCAAACCAATATCCATTCAAGTCTCCTTGACAGATGACTGTCACTATCGGAATGATTGTGTCTAAAGTATTTACTTTATTATTATAGTCCATCCAGCGTATGAAGAACCCTATGACACATTTATTGCCCCTTGTAAAAGGGATGGGGCAAAAATATTTATTTCGATTAGGTCGATTTTTTTTCTCTTCTTCTTTTGAAAAAAAATCGAATTTGAATTCGAAGTGAATCGTATATAAACATCACTATTTTTAAATAATAGAATTTAAAGTGCAGCGAATATTATATTTGGGAAGTTTTAGCTTGATACTTATGGCATTTTTATTGCTCTGTGTAAAAGAAATGGGGGGAACATTTTTTATTCTATTATATCGATTTTTCTTCTCTTCTTCTTCGAAAAAAAATATATTTTAGTATCACCATGCGTGTGGATCAGTACAATTGTCCGACTTTTATAATATTCTTTCGATTCGTGTTTTTTGTTGTTGTAATTATTATATTTATTGTTAGTATTGTTAAAGTTGTTTCATTAAAGAATGATGATGGCCAGAAGTAACGCCATCGACGTCGCCCACTTCTGGGCAGACAGGATCTGACCCTGTTGTTTCCGACACGATTATATATATTAAAGAAAACATTCGAGATCTGGTCGCGGATGCCCTAGGAATCGGTAAATCTACAGTATCTCGGATCACAGAGGAGAAATACGGTGAATCTTCATTAGAAAAGAGAAAAATATTAACACCAAATAAGAAACGACAGAGGAAATGCTCAATTACAAAACCCGATAGCTTTAATTTGGCGGCAATTCGGAATCACGTGTATGCATACTATGACCGCAACGAAATACCAACACTTCTTAAACTGGTAGGTTCTCTAAAGTCAGTAGGATTATTTCAAGGCACTTCTTCGTCTCTTAGTAAGTACTAAGTTTAGCTTAGATATGTGCTAATATTTATCTCTACACTCCCTTTTCGTCATAATTTTCATATACTAATATTATTATTTATAGTTTGTTTTACATGTCTCTTAAAACCTGTTAATATTCACTTATAATTGATAATAATTCTAATATTTAATAAATTGCGAATTCGGCAAAAGTTTAAGTAACACTTCACTGTACTAAATAAAGATTCATAAAATCAATCCGCCATCTCAGAGATAACATTTTACAACTAAAACTTAAATAAGACTTTTTATGATGACTATGACAGCAAAAAATATATAGAGGAGATTTATTTTGTTAAAAAAATTACCTTTTCTTATCCAAATGGTATAAATTGAGTTGAGTTAGGTTGGGTTTAGTTAAACCTGCAAGTTGACTGGTTTTCCAAAAATAATAAATAAAAGTGGTTTTTATATAAAAACAACAGTTTATTTTGAGAAGACAATCAAAATACTGTCCACCGACAGCTACGACCTTCTCCCATCTCTCAGGTAGCATGCGGATTCCACGCTGGAAGAAGTCTTGGTCTTTTGAGGCAATCCAGTCATTGACCCATTTTTTGGTATCGTCTTATTCTTCAGCCTGTATCAGTCCACTGTTGAACGTAAGCTTCCACCATGAGTCTCCATCCTGTCGATCCTCTGCCTCTAAGATCCAGATCACTCCCTCTATTCTCCTTATGTAGTCAGTCCATCTTGCAGATGGTCGGCCTATGCTTAATTTGCCAGTTCTTTGGTGCTTCAATATTTTACTTCAAAATTATTTTTTATCATTACTGTCAAGTGTCAAAAAATGTATGAAAAATATTTTGGTTTTGGTTGTAAAAAGCAAGTATTGATTTTATAAAATGTTTCAAGTTTTCATCAGAAGCATTAGCTGACAGATCAGGAGATGGTTTTATGGCCACCACTCCCAGTAGCTTCATGACTCAGTATAGCCTTCAGAACCCACCTATACAATTGCTTTTTGTCCTTGTAGATAATAATTGTATTTGTCTAGTGTATTAGGTTATTTGATCAGTTTTGTAGATATTTACATCAATAGAATAGTTTATAAATTTTTGCCTGGCAGAATTATGTGAGTTATGTTGTTAAATAAAATCTTATTTTTCTATGTCGGACTATTTATGACGGTAAACTAAGTATGATTTGTCTTCTTCGTAGTATCAATCCGTTGGATTGGTTTGCGTAACAGAATCTTGCATCTCGATCTCCATTCTCGATTCCTCCGCAACCCTTTTCAGCTCAGCATAAAAAATATTACAATTCATGTCCTCGAATACTTGCTGCAAATACTCCCGTCTAGGGCGCCCTCTAAAGTTGGAACACAAGGTCAACCATCCCCTGTAACAATATCTGTGAAGGAGACCATCGTAGCTCATGATGTGACCAATCCATCGGGCTCACTTCTCTGAGATGGTTCTTGTGATTGATGATTTGTAAACCATTAATTTTTTGCCATTTTAAAGCCAGGGAAAAACCCTGATGATGCTAAAAGCTACCGCCCAATATCTTTACTATGCCATATATTTAAAATCCTCGAACGGATACTACTCAACCGACTCACCCCCTTTATCGAACCTAAAATGATACCCCAGCAGGCGGGCTTCCGACCCGGAAAGTCATGCACTGGGCAAGTACTAAGCCTGACCCAACATATCGAAAACGGGTTCGAACTAAGGAAAGTGACCGGAGTGGTATTCGTCGACCTAACCGCTGCATACGATACAGTGTCGCACAACACACTCCTCAGTAAATTGTACAGAATGACAGGTGACTTCTCGCCAGTGCAGATGATCGCGGCTATGCTGCATAACAGGAGATTCGCTGTGGATTTTCAGGGGAAAACCAGCCGATGGCGTAACCAAAAGAACGGCTTACCACAAGGCAGTGTACTGGCTCCTATACTATTTAATATATATTCAAACGACCAACCCACCCCTAAAGACACAAAATCTTTCATATATGCGGATGACTTGGGTTTGGCAGCACAAGCAGTAACGTTTGAAGAAGTTGAGGACATCCTAAGCCAGGGACTCAACGAGATGTCCCATTACTACGAAACCAACCATCTCAAACCTAACCCATCAAAGACACAAGTCTGCTGTTTCCACCTTAGAAACAGGGAAGCTAACAGAAAGCTTCGTGTCACGTGGGAAGGTAGAGTACTGGAACATAGCGACCATCCAAAATACCTCGGAGTCACTCTAGATCGCACCCTCACCTTCAGGCGTCATTGCAGCAACACCAAACAGAAAGTTGCAACAAGGAACAACCTCATCCGCAAACTGACCAACACTCACTGGGAGCCCAACCACCCCTTCTTCGTACCTCAGCTTTAGCACTTTGTTTCTCAGCCGGAGAATATGCGGCACCAGTGTGGGGTCGATCAGCCCACTGTAATCAAGTGGATACTGCCCTGAATGATGCATGCAGAGTCGTCACAGGCTGCCTCAAACCAACACCCATTTCTAAACTATACCCCTTGGCTGGTATCGCACCACCGAACATAAGACGCAAAGTCATATGCGCCCGAAGAAATGCGTAAGGCAATCAACCAACCGTCCCACTGCTTGTATAATCAGATACCCCCAACACCAAGATTGAAGTCTCGAAGCAGCTTTCTGAAATCCACACAACCTCTCACATCCGGCCCTGAAAATGAGAGACTCAACTCTGGCAACAAATCGCACCAGAGGATTTCATTACTCCAAAGGAAGGCCTCCCAACTGGCAAGAGCCTTGACTGGCCGACCTGGAAATCCCTAAACAGATTAAGAACCGGAGTTGGTAGAACAAAGGACAACCTCGAGCGGTGGGGAATGCTTAGGCAGGGAGAGACACTATTGTGCGACTGTGGAGACCTGCAGACCGCCTCACACCTACGATGCTGCTCCATGTGCCCAACAAGTTGCACATCTCAGGACCTAATGCTGGGCAACACACGAGCTATCGATGTTGCCAGATATTGGGAAAAAATAATTTGACGTCGCTGACACGAAGAAGAAGAACCATTAATTTTATGAGATGTCTTTATGATATGGTGCCAATGCATAGCTGTTTAAAAAAGCTAAATCCAGTGATATTTACAATCGTCTAAAATAGACGCCGGTTAACAAAACGCTTTACATTAACCGGTGCAATGATAATGACGGTACTATACATTTAACGTACGCCAACAATATGTTAAATACATAACAACATATGTTTGATTGAATAATTCTAAAGGCGTCTTATTGAAAGCGCTACAAGTGTGCGATATACAAAAATCTGCAATGCGTTTTAAGATACACAGTTATAGATTTGGCAAGAAAGATCATAGGGTATTGATGTTAATGTTAATGTGAATGGGTTGACATAGGTCACGGTCAGGTTAAGCAAGATTCTTGTGAATATTATTATATATTAAGGCATTGCGATTGAAGAGTTATGCCGAAAGGAGGAATAATCAAGATCGTACAATCACTGTATAATAGTGGTGGATAAGAGGTTATTTTATTAATTTTGGTTTTATCATGTTATTGGCTTGCTCACCTATCGCGGATATTTGGCCGATTTCGCTCATTGCGCTTGGAGGTCTGGTCCTCTGCAAAGGTCCTACGCGGCACCAGACATTGGGTCGGGTAGGTTTTCGGATAACATAGTATCAAACGAACGTTTCGAGCAAACTTGAACAAAAGCGCACGGCGGCTCAACGAATACCATTATCCAGATGGGGAGCCCCTTGAGGGGTGGCACAAATCGTACACTAATAATACATGCAAAAACTATCACTATCAACAAAAATATTAGTCTACCACATTATTATCGCAATAAATAATGTTAAGCTTCATTTATAGCACACGAAAATAGAAATCGAAGAAGAATGATAATTTAGTGTAAATAATTTTACTTTAAAATGTTAAAAATATTTTGATTGAAAAACAGAATTTCAAAATTATTTCCATTACAAAAAATATAATAATTAATATAAAAGCTTGCATAAGAAGCAAATGGACACTGGATGATGCTGATTGTACTGTATTTTTTTAATGAAAAAAATAAAATAGACAAATCATTACCTCGACTGAGTTCCAGATACTCCTGAACACTAATATGTTGTCAGTAGAAAATAAACCTAAACAATAAACATACAAACACCAAGCCAAGACCACGTTAACGTAGGATTGAAAAACAACTAAAAGCTAGGGATTATTTAATTATATTTATCTCAAATAACAACATTGAATTCACATTTATTTTTCTTCGGGCTTAATGAGGTGTACCAAAATTGTATTTTTCGCTATGCGATTCTATTTTTTTTTTAAATGAAGTTCCATACAGTTAAAAAAATAAACCAGAAATAAGTTTTCGAAAAAAAAACCACATGGCTCGTCACCTTAAAAACAAAAAAATATATAATATTATCATATAAAAATATTTTTTTTCAGTCGATTCATTTATTCTATAAATTCTCTGAAATAACTTCTTTGGTTTTCACGGCCAAATTTTATATTGTGGCTTTTGGGCTTAGCCGTGTGTGGCTAATTATTTTTATCATTTCACATTCACGATATTTGCGAATATAATTATTAAGAACATACATATTTCATATAAGCATAATTCGCATAGGCCATATTCGATAAACTTGGTCCAATCCACCCAATCCATCTGGCTCTTCTGATGACTTTATTGAATGTGAACGAAAGTGTTAGAATCGCAAACCCTGCAAAAGTTCGTGCTTCGGATATCTTCGGCTAGCGTCGCGCTCATACACCACAGTGTGCTCGTTTCCTCTCAAACTTCATAGCCTTAAAGCATTAAATACAATTATTTCAATTAAATCTTCTACCGAAAACTATTGGAATGTTTATTAGAGTTTTTTTATATAAATTAAACATTGTACAGTGATCCAATATTGTGAATAAGCGATTTAAACAAAAATAAATCAAAATATTGTGTGGGTTTGAGGCTAAATATGCATTCATAAGAAATACAACGAAGTCAAACTAGAGCTAGATTATAAAACATTATTGTCCTTTTACATAGTATGCTACTTTGATAAAGCATTTATTAAGTATTTCGATAATTAAATCGTTATTATTTCAACTATATCGTTATGTAAACTGCGTTATTTCATCGGGTAAGTCAACGTTAACAAAAGCGAAGCTACTTACTTCCGAGCGCGGGCTAGCGACAAATTAGCTAAATTTGAAATACGAGCGGGAAATAAGTCTCGCGTATTTAATATTACTTATACAATACAAGCATAACTAATAGAAACTCAATGAAAGTCGAAATTCTAAATATTTTTTCTTTGTTCTCTGACTTTGTTTGATTTAAGTGTTTACTTTACAGTAATGTATTACAATAGAAAGAACTATTATAAAAAATAAATAAGCAATTACTGGCGAGTAAAATGTATGGGTAAGATACTTGCGGTAGGTTTGATCTTTTCGCTGCAAACCAATAAATACAGACTTCTGTTTGAAATATACAAAACACCTTATCGCCCCCACGCGAGAGGCCCATTTTTTTCTAATGTTGCCATTTTATCGTTGTCCTAAACACACGAACAAAGAAAAAAAATAAAAAAACTCAATAAATATTGAATCATTCTACTTCGTCATTTAAGTGTCAGACAATATTACTTGTAAGAGATGTACTCGTAATGTCACTCTAATAATTGATAATTGAATACATAATGAATAAAAAATAACGTATATTACACGGTTATAGTATAATTATTTAAAAAAAATGGTTTTTCATAAAATTTTGGTTACAATACATGTTTTTATTAAAAATAAGAAAATAAAAAATAAACAAAAAGTTACTTTGAAAATTAATTAACCTTTTGGACTCCGATCATTTTTTTTTCAGAACCAATCAGCTACTCTGACTTAAATTTTCAATTATTTTTGGAAAAAAAAAAATTTCAAGTGAGTGATAAACCTCCATATGGCTGAACGAAGATCATGATTTAATAGAAAACGCATTTATGTTATTTATTTTTTAATAAAAATTAAAAAATTTGGTTACTAACTTTTTAGGCACACTATCTGATAATTCATTTATCTGACCATTCGATTTTTGGGACACTTAATTAAAAATACTTGCTAAATCACACATTATGTAACTAAAGAAAAATAAATTGGTTTTCAATATGCTTTATTTTCATAATATAATTTTTTACATACCAATAATTTGTATAATATAGGCAAAATGTACAAACAATCAAATGTAAATCCTTGGAGAAATACCTTTTTAACCGTCTTGTATCGTACAGCAACAGATGTTAGCCTTCGCCTAAAAGGGTCCCGATTGTCCAGTGACTACCTGAACTGATTGGCTCGGGTAGTAGGGATCGTTTATGGCTTCGCATTGAGTATTGGTTACTTTATTTCAGATTTCCATCCTCGTTCAGGAAACAAAAGATAGACCAGCCCCACAAGTCATGAATATATAATAAGTTTTGCAAAGAATCTACACGGCGTTTACAAGTTAGAGTTTTATAAATATTATACATAATATACCAATGTAACATAACAGTATTTGTATCACAATATATAATCGTGTCGGAAACAACAGGGTCAGATCCTGTCTGCCCAGAAGTGGGCGACGTCGATGGAGTTACTTCTGGCCATCATCAGGTCTTCCTGGGTGCAGCCACTCGGGCACAGCGCACACTCCAGAAGGTGTGACAGGGTCTGCTCCACGCCGCAGTCACATTCAGTCGGTCCGCTGTAAAACTGCCAGGCCCTCATTTGTGTCCTCGTCTTGCATACTCCGGTCCGAAGTCTGTTAAGGGACCTCCATATATTCCACCCTTGGTCATGTCCAGGGGCTAGGTCCTCTTTCGGGGCAATCCAAGTATTCCCCTCAGTTGCGCTTCTCCACATGTTCAGCCGCAGGGTGGCCTCAGGTATCTCCAGTTCCGTTGTCGACTGTAGGAAACTTCTTCTTGATTTGAGCCGTGTAGTTATCTTTTGTATCACAATAAAATAAGCTGATGATTCGGTCCAATATTATAAGTTTGACTTTGTTTCTTATTGTGTTATTAATAATTAGATGATTTATATAGCGCTGTTTTACATTTTAACTAAGAACTAGAGACTTACATCTAACATCAAACAGTAACTAGTAACTTACATCTTAAGACCTTATAGCTAATAATGTTGATTTGAACGATTATAATTAATAATTACTAAATCACCTTCACTTATAGTTTTTTACAGTAAGATATTTTTCGAAGCATTCTCCCACATGAAGTGCTGGTTTGTTATCACAAGTTTTGCAGTAATACATTGTTCGTTTTCTTTGCCCACCTTCTCTATCAGAACCGCAAACGACGCAATCCCCATACTTTTTCTGCGCATTGCACATTATTAAATGTAGATTGACATGATTTAACCGCTGCTCTGGATCTACCGAATATCATCCATTTTCTGTTATTGCACGTTCTCTTCTCAATTCCAATCAGCTGAACAATTAGCCTATCCACAAATTGAAGATGACTTATTGGTTTTTCATTTCTTTTTATCATATTTTCTTTGTATAAAATATATGAATTTATGAATTTTTTCCATGACGGTTTTTTATTATATTTTTAAATACGTAAATTACTATTTCTATTATTTTAAATTTCTAATTTCAATATCGCGGAGTTAAGCAGTAGAATAGTTCCACAAAACTAAAATAAAATGATCACAAAAAGTGGGAGTGCTTAGAGAACCGTCACAAATGCAGGTAAACTACAGACTGAACTGAAAATATTGAAATATGACAAACATTCCATATGCTAAAATAATGCATTTATTTTTCCAAGAATATATCTAACAAATGGTAAATTTAAATATAGAAATTTTAGTTTATCCAACATCTTGCGATTACTCACTGTACTTATCGAAAATAATTGTTCGTAGAATATACTTAGGTAGATAGAAATGGGGGATTAAACTTTTACCTGCGCCGGGTCAGACTGTCGGGCCCACTGAGCTGGCTACCTAAATTGTGTCGGCCAGAATGAGTGGCCGAAGGAGTGCAAAAGGTTAATAAATATGTTTTATAGGTTATTTTTTACGCATTCTTACAGTGGGGGGTTTGCGCTGACAATTCCATCATCGGCTGCAGGATCGGCTCAAGCCTCCAGTGTCTCTTCAAGGTTAGATTACTGCCAGTCAAAATAATAAACGAGAAATAAATAAGTAGTAAGGTTACTCTCATTCCTAGTTACGACTATGGAAATTTGAAATTATATATCAACTGACTCCACGTTGTGGATAAAACAAATATATATTTTTGCATTTGGATGTTTTAAATGAATGAATTATTTATTTTCCAGCGTACCCACAAGGACCACATTAAGCAGTGTATCGTCCCCTTCCACCGAGGCCGGCCCAGCGAAACCTCCTTATTCATATGTAGCCTTAATCACAATGGCAATACAGAGCACTCCGATGAAAAAGGCCACTTTAAGCGAGATATACGCCTACATTGTGTCACATTACCCATTCTACAAACAGAATACCAAAGGCTGGCAGAACTCCATCAGGCACAACCTCAGTCTTAACGACTGCTTCATAAAGCAGTCCAGGGAAGGTGGAGGCGAGAGAAAAGGAAACTATTGGGCCATGTGTAAGTTACAAATGTATATTGTAATTCGTACCCTGGAAATTGTTATACACTGCATATGTGTGTATGATATGATCCGCGCTATGTTTCCTCAAACGGTGTATAAAAAGATTACCTAAAACTAAATGTAACAGTAATTGCCTAAGTCAAGGCTTATTATGAAAAGCTTTAAGCAA
The DNA here is from genome assembly GCA_022606575.1 of Glossosoma conforme. NCBI lineage: Eukaryota > Metazoa > Arthropoda > Insecta > Trichoptera > Glossosomatidae > Glossosoma > Glossosoma conforme. The sequence continues at coordinate 97,429 of JAGTXR010000436.1, forward strand.
TATTTATGTTTTATCATTGCATATTTTATCAATCAATTTATTTAAATAAAAAACTTTATAGTAGTAACAAAAATAAAACCGAAAAACCCTAATGCGACAAGAAAATGTTATGGATATATTTCGAATGGACTGAATTTTACTCGGGTTATGGATGTTGCGCCCATTCAGATTATTACTAGACAGTGACTTATTAGTCCAGCGCCCACAGTACCAATGTGGCTTCAGCACAGGAGTGTCTCTAGTAAAGCAGAATTAAAGATATTAAAAAAGAATCATTCATGATTTCAACATGTTATTGTATGTTTCAGCTCCAAACCACGGAGACATGTTCGAAGATGGAAACTTCCGCAGGCGCCGGCGCATGAAACGTCCATTTAGGAACCTGAACACTATAAACTACCCTTCCATGTATGACCCATACAGGAACCATCAGTTTTTCCCGCCAAACTACCCAAATTATTCAGGGTAAGATATTTAATAGCTAGTTTTTGCAAAGTAGTTGTTTCACCGAAACTGATCAATATGTTAAGAAAATAAGAGACTAAAAATGTAAAAGAAGTATGATATACCATACCTAAACTGTAACAGATCGCAATCGAGATCAAGCAATTTAAAATCTTGTTTGATTTACAATCAGTGATGTCATCCTTATTTCTGAACAACGGGTTCCTGATTAATATTTTATTTTATATTAGATTTATAGCTCTTTTTATTTGTTTCCATTTAGAATATTTATTAAATAAATATTTTGTATTGAATCTGAATAAAATGTGTGTGTTACGGAAATGATAACACTTAGTAGAAGAGTAATAATTGGAGATACACAAAGTGTAACTGGCTGAAAAGTCGAAACTATATTTAAATTATTTTATCATTATATATTATGCAGTACGATTTCGATACAAATATTTAATAAACAACTAGTTACGAAAGAATTTGCTACACACGGCCAAACCCAAAAGCCGCAATACCAAATCTGTTAATTTTCAACGTAACAATTAATGACAATCTGTGCTGTCTTCTAGTTGGGTGTCTGATACGTGTATCAGATATTCATAGGGATGCCTCCATCCGCTATGAATACCCGAGTCTCTTTTCTGCTTCTAGCACAACACAGCGCGCCATTTGTACCTGCCGCATTCTCTCCGTGCAACAGGAGAATGGATGCCAACGATATACCCCGCTATCCTCTGTGCATAGAAGGTAAATAAACATACACACACATGAGTTACCAAATGATGGTTTTGCTCCTGAAGTGGACTCTAAGATGCTTAGCCAAGTCACACGAAAATCGTTATTGCGTGTGCAGAGATTGAAAGGATTACAAGAGTTTACTCGTATTCTAATAAATTGATTAATTAAGATACTCGCATGTTATATGAACTGTATGAGGTATACAGAGGTGATGTAAGAGGCAACTTAACAAGTGGCGTTAAAGAAGCAAGTAAAAACTTCGTTGCGTTGAAATGATCGTACTCGATAGGTAACAATTTTACGGCACTGACTTGTCTTTTGCGATTTTTAAAAATCATTTTATTCAGTTCACTAAAATAAGTTTTTTATTTAACTTAAGCGCTCCTGTAAACTTTCTTTATTGATGAAAGCATCAATATCAAGCTCAGAAAGGTTTTAAGCCTACACATCACACTGTTACCCCACATATCCACTTTACGAATCACAATGTCTAAATAATCATATAATATATATTCCGGTAGCTTAATATGAGAATCACGCTAACAAATAATGTCGTGTGAGTCTTATCCACTGCTCTCTAATCACTCAAGTCTTGTGATCTAGAAGTATGGAAAAGCTTCATATCTTCACCATCGATTCATAGTCAAATACATATGTAAATTATTTGTTTGCAGGGGGAAGAGACTGCATGTATTGCCCCCTTGCCAGAACAGATAGCCAAATATAATTTGTATTATTTAATTTCAATTAAATTGGTAGGTATCATACACAATTACTATTTTGTTTCAATATATGTATCTATTATTGTATCAATATTTTATGTTCGCATTTTAAAATAAATACATCTTTAAAAAAATGCTTATTTAGTGTTTCCAATTCATTATTATTTTTTATCATTATTATCCCCAGCAAAGCTTAAATTAAATTATGAGTTCTGATTTGTTCTTAAATAGGTATATTCTATACACCAGTAAGTTTTACGATGACCCATCGCCCGCTTAAATTCATGTCACAATTCAAAATTGATGTGAATGAAAGCCGTCCCCTTAACAGCACACTTCCATACTGAGGCATTTAAATTATGATATTAATTTTGTGTTTTTTTTTCAGCAATTAAAGAAGAACGTCCATCATCGCATGGATATCCCTAGCTTATTTCTCGTCGAGTTGATGCTACAGATTGTTGAAATCCAAGTCCATTTGCACGACCACTCTCTGGGCACCCCGGCCTGAAACTGAGGACTCTTAATTGGTAGTCATCAATCCGGCCACATCATTCTCCACATTATCTGCCCGTCTTACAAGAGGCTGGCCAAGCGAATATATTATTGTCATTATACCTACTATAATTGCAGTGGAGCATCAGCTTGCGATTTTAGTTCTTTTTGCAAATTGGCTCTGAATCCGAATTTTACGCAAACAACAAAAATATTTCCCACAATATGATTTTTCCATAAAACTTTCCAATTATCGCGGTAATTTGTTCGACGTATAATTTTTGTTCGTAAATCAAATTAATCATAAAAATGTAAGTTCATAAGCTGAGGTTTCACAATATTTTAGATTATTTCTTTATGGTGCTTTTCCTTTTTGTTATAATGTAATTAAGTGATGAAATAAACGTAAGACACTTTAGTTAATAATAAAATATAGTTTAATTTTAATACTAAGTTGACCCTTATCTTTAAAATAACTCGGATATGTTTAAGTACTTATTGGTAATATTATAATATATCGATTTTGTATTATAATCATTTAAACAGGTATTTTTAATTTAATCTAACATTACTGTTTTAAGTTTCTTTTTTAATTAAGTGTACTATTTAATACTTTAAGTTTATTTTTTAAAGGTAAGCATCATAAATTTCTCCGAAACATTCAAATGTAATTTATTTTTTCTAATTGATAATCATGTAAATTATTGATGTTATATTAAAATTAACTTGCCAAAACACTTGTTTGGAGCATCTTAATGTACGGCTGTGAGACATGGTGCTTATCTGAAAGTGATAAAAAAAGACTAGAGGCCTTTGAGATGTGGTCGTACAGAAGAATTCTCGGAATTTCCTGGAGAGACCACGTCACGAACAATGAGGTTCTCAGGATAATCAAGGAAGATAGGCAACTAATAAGAACCATCTCAGAGCGGCGAGCCCGATGGATTGGTCACATCATGCGACACGATGGTCTTCTTCACGATATTGTGGAGGGGATGGTTGAGGGTAGAAACTGTAGAGGGCGCCCTAGACGGGAGTATTTACAGCAAGTATTCGAGGACATGAATTGTAGCGCTTATTCTGAGCTGAAAGGGGTTGCGGAGGACCGAGAGGAATGGAGATCGAGATGCAAGATTCTGTTGCTGCAAACCAATCCACCGGATTGATACTACGAAGAAGATTAAAATGATTATTCATAAGTTAACATGACATTATATTTTTAATAATATTGTATTTAATTGAAATAATAATCTTTAAATATATTTTTTCTTTATGGTCTCATCCTTAATGTTGTAAATCTCACTTTATGCATAGATCGGCCTTACTGGTGTAATTTCATAAAGCCCACTATATCCTCACCACCTAATTTTTTACATCAGTTTACAAAAAATTCTCTGATTTGGAAGCAGTTGTCATAAATCTGAGTGATTTCCTCTAGTTATCATTATTTAAAAGAAACGCCGACATCACACCCCCCCTTTCATCAACGAACAAAATTAATATTAAAACATGCTTTGTAAATATTTTAAAGTTTTTTTTTAAATATAAAATATTTAATACGTCAATTATTGATAATGTATGTTTTTACTAAGATTACAAAAAATATGTCACATTATAATTTTTCTTTTCTTGACCTAAAATGTGCTGGGGAAAATGTTCCTATTTGAGAGGCTGTGATAAATAACCTGGTGTTCTTTTATTTTTATAAGTAATATCACGGAGTTCAGTAATAAAACTTCCATAGCATCTCTCGTCTATAATGCGTAATTTATTCCACCGATTAAGTGATCTATGCTTAAAAGTGACAGACCCGGAATATTTTCGGGTAAGTCGTCAAAATCCAAATTTTATGTTAGAATTATTGTTAAACCTATTTGTACCGCACACTTATGTATGCACATTTTCTTAGAATAAAGTAAACATAAAAATATTTTATTTTTCATTTTAATATAAATGACATTTCCATATTTCATCTGTATTCCCCAATATCTCCCGTCAGCTGCAGGGTGCTTCTATTTGCTCTGGCTGATCTGAGTGTCTCTCCACGCGCGCTTATCTCCTTGTGCTTGATCAGTTCTGTCAAATGCTGGTTCGGTGCAGTTCCGTTGAGTGCCTTATAAGCTAAGAGGCATAGTTTGTACTGGATTCTAGCCGGAACTCGCAACCAATGCCGTCGGTGTACTATTAAAGAATATAAGTATGATTTTTTCCGATATATTGTTATCCTCTGATGGTAGCCGTATGCTCGAAATTTGAAAGAAATATATTTACCGGAAAAATACAAAGGTCATTATATCTAAATTCTAAACGAATATTAAAAAATAATTATGGAATTTGTTAAATTTCCTTTGTCATCAATGATGACAGCCGGATTAACAAAATATAAATTATATCAATAGTATATTTAATGCAATATAAACTACACATAATGAAGTCATTTAGAAATTGAGTAATTAGTTATTAAAACTAGCTAAATCCATAGTGCGAAAATAAATCTTTGCACTCCTATTGGATTCAGTAATGACCAGTCTACTCTGGAGGTGAAATTAATAAAGTAATTTTCTTAAAAGAAAATAAATAATTCATACTTCACTTATTCTTTGGAGTATTGTAACATGTTAACATATTAAAACGATATTATTCGAAGAATGCCACTAAACATCATTATTTAACATCAAGATAATTACTAAACCATTTAAATTATGAGGAATATAATTCTTCGAAATTTAAAGATACTTATTTTGTTAATGGATTGATATATATTTGTTTTTATTTATTGCGAGTCTGTTTGGGTCAGAGGTTATAAATCAATTGTTTATTAGCTCTCTGAATTTCGGGAATATCTATCCTCCAAACAACTCATAGGCTCTAATTAAATCTCTCCAAGAATGCCAAAGAGAATTTATACTTAAATTTTGCGTTTTTGAAATAATATTGTTTGCGTGATTATTAGTATAACTATGGACTTTATTGATTCATCATTAAAGAACAATTTGAAATAATCTAGAAGCTCATTACAATTTGATGGAATATAAGGACCAACGCGTCTGCTACCGATGGAAAAATTATACACTTTTGCTTGGAAAATAATTACTTTAAGTTTCACTGTTAGCACTGTTTGTATCACTTTCTGAAAAAACAGCTCGACTTCTCTTACTTGGTCGCACTTGGATATCACTTCCACTATCTGAGTCGTTATAATATAACATAGAATTATTCACAATACAGTCAAAATTATCAAATATCAAAAGGTCATCATTACAGCCAGGTTGGATGTAATCAATGTTTTCAAAAGCATTATTCAAGGAAGATTTAATATTATTTACACTTTGATTTATAATTTCTACTAAACGCATAGTTTTCCGTATTTTCTTCCAAATGTTCCCCTTAATCGATCTATGGCGATAAAATATATTTAAAAACATATTCAATCCTTTTAGTTTTTCACAAAACAAAACAATCCATCTGGCTCTTCTGATGACTTTATTGAATGTGAACGAAAGTGTTAGAATCGCAAACCCTGCAATAGTTCGTGCTTCGGATATCTTCGGCGGGCACACAAAGACATACACACAGTGTGCTCGTTTCCTCTTAAACTTCATAGCCTTAAAGCAGTGGCTCTCAGCCTTTTTGTAGTCACGGTGCACTTTTGATCATAGAAAAAAAATGGCTTTGCATATTTTCTTTATAAGTTTAGTTATATAAAAAAAATGTTTTATATTGAATATAAATTTAGTTCGTCATTTTTCCATTAGAAATAATTTTATATTTATACGCGTTTTATTATATTTGAAGGTGAAGGAAATCTAGAAAGAGGGTCATTTCCCTCCCGCCTCTTATCCACCCAAAACTACGTCCGTGCTTAATAAAATGTTATTTATATTATCAATCAAAAATCAATTAATGGGATATCTGATTTTGTTGGTTTTTGCAGATATCAGAAATATTCGGACGAATATTTGATATAGCTACCCTCAATTCTTCGTCTAAATTTGAAAATATTATATTAAATTTAAAGTCTTTCTCGTTTTTTAGTTTTCATATTAGTTATTGTTGAGAAACCAAGCTCACACAAATATGATGTTTAAAACTGTAACAAAATTTTCAGTGCCTTCATGTGAAGAACTGGATATTCTTCTTGGACAGAAGTCCAAGAGTCCTCCATGGTCATTTCGGAAAATTTAATTTTTAGAGTGCGTTCAGTCGACAATGAGACTGATTCTTCTTCTTCGACGTATGAAAACCACAATACGGTGTATCAATTGTAGCAAATGGATTTCGTATCCAGTCATAATTTTGTATATTTAAAGAAGAAAAATAATGTGCAATATTTTCTTCCAATAAAGTTAAATGATCTATTATCGCGGAAATAATTTCCTCGGGAATGTTTTCGTTGAGTGAAGGAAACATATCTATTTTTTTCTATTATTCGATCTTAAGAGTTATTTTTTTCACTAAATCCTGACAATTTGTCAATGGATGACAAATAATTTTTGTTTTTTCTATGAATGCTTGTATTAACCTTTTGGACTCCGACCATTTTTTTTCAGAACCAATCAGCTACTCTGACTTAAATTTTCAATTCTTTTTGGAAAAAAAAAATTTCAAGTGAGTGATAAACCTCCATATGGCTGAACGAAGATCATGATTTAATAGAAAACGCAACTATGTTATTTATTTTTTATTAAAAATTAAAAAAATTGGTTACTAACTTTTTAGGCACACTATCTGATAATTCATTTATCTGACCATTCGATTTTTGGGACACTTAATTAAAAATACTTGCTAAATCACACATTATGTAACTAAAGAACAATAAATTGGTTTTCAATATGCTTTATTTTCATAATATAATTTTTTATATACCAATAATTTGTATAATATAGGCAAAATGTACAAACAATCAAATGTAAATCCTTGGAGAAATACCTTTTTAACCGTCTTGTATCGTACAGCAACAGATGTTAGCCTTCGCCTAAAAGGGTCCCGATTGTCCAGTGACTACCTGAACTGATTGGCTCGGGTAGTAGGGATCGTTTATATTTCGCATTGAGTATTGGTTACTTTATTTCAGATTTCCATCCTCGTTCAGGAAACAAAAGATAGACCAGCCCCACAAGTCATGAATATATAATAAGTTTTGCAAAGAATCTACACGGCGTTTACAAGTTAGAGTTTTATAAATATTATACATAATATACCAATGTAACATAACAGTATTTGTATCACAATAAAATAAGCTGATGATTCGGTCCAATATTATAAGTTTGACTTTGTTTCTTATTGTGTTATTAATAATTAGATGATTTATATAGCGCTGTTTTACATTTTAACTAAGAACTAGAGACTTACATCTAACATCAAACAGTAACTAGTAACTTACATCTTATGACCTTATAGCTAATAATGTTAATTTGAACGATTATAATTAATAATTACTAAATCACCTTCACTTATAGTTTTTTACAGTAAGATATTTTTCGAAGCATTCTCCCACATGAAGTGCTGGTTTGTTATCACAAGTTTTGCAGTAATACATTGTTCGTTTTCTTTGCCCACCTTCTCTATCAGAACCGCAAACGACGCAATCCCCATACTTTTTCTGCGCATTGCACATTATTAAATGTAGATTGACATGATTTAACCGCTGCTCTGGATCTACCGAATATCTTCCATTTTCTGTTATTGCACGTTCTCTTCTCAATTCCAATCAGCTGAACAATTAGCCTATCCACAAATTGAAGATGACTTATTGGTTTTTCATTTCTTTTTATCATATTTTCTTTGTATAAAATATATGAATTTATGAATTTTTTCCATGACGGTTTTTTATTATATTTTTAAATACGTAAATTACTATTTCTATTATTTTAAATTTCTAATTTCAATATCGCGGAGTTAAGCAGTAGAATAGTTCCACAAAACTAAAATAAAATGATCACAAAAAGTGGGAGTGCTTAGAGAACCGTCACAAATGCAGGTAAACTACAGACTGAACTGAAAATATTGAAATATGACAAACATTCCATATGCTACAATAATGCATTTATTTTTCCAAGAATATATCTAACAAATGGTAAATTTAAATAAAGAAATTTTAGTTTATCCAACATCTTGCGATTACTCACTGTACTTATCGAAAATAATTATTCGTAGAATATACTTAGGTAGATAGAAATGGGGGATTAAACTTTTACCTGCGCCGGGTCAGACTGTCGGGCCCACTGAGCTGGCTACCTAAATTGTGTCGGCCAGAATGAGTGGCCGAATGAGTGCAAAAGGTTAACGTTATTTAAGTCATTAAAAATATCGGCTAAATATGCTACTTTAGTATACCAATCATTATTCTGAAGACATTTAACAAAATCATCCATACCTTCATTTCGAAAAAAAGATTAATAACTAATTGTTAGGTGCTATGAATGTAGATAAAACCTTACCCCTAGATAACCACCTGATTTCAGTGAGAAAAAGCAAGCGTCCATAGAAATGGAAAGTTTCTTAAATATGCGTGTTTTTATGGGTCTTAATTTTATGAAATTCACAAATAAGCGATTTAAACAAAAATAAATCAAAATATTGTGTGGGTTTGAGGCTAAATATGCATTCATAAGAAATACAACGAAGTCAAACTAGAGCTAGATTATAAAACATTATTGCTCTTTTACATAGTATGCTACTTTGATAAAGCATTTATTAAGTATTTCGATAATTAAATCGTTATTATTTTAACTATATCGTTATGTAAACTACGTTATTTCATCGGGTAAGTCAACGTTAACAAAAGCGAAGCTACTTACTTCCGAGCGCGGGCTAGCGACAAATTAGCTAAATTTGAAATACGAGCGGGAAATAAGTCTCGCGTATTTAATATTACTTACACAATACAAGCATAACTAATAGAAACTCAATGAAAGTCGAAATTCTAAATATTTTTTCTTTGTTCTCTGACTTTGTTTGATTTAAGTGTTTACTTTACAGTAATGTATTACAATAGAAAGAACTATTATAAAAAATAAATAAGCAATTACTGGCGAGTAAAATGTATCGATAAGATACTTGCGGTAGGTTTGATCTTTTCGCTGCAAACCAATAAATACAGACTTCTGTTTGAAATATACAAAACACCTTATCGCCCCCACGCGGGAGGCCCATTTTTTTCTAATGTTAATTTAGTAAGCAATAGGAAAAATCCTCAACAACAATCGATTATTTATATCACGTAGCAGATATGTAGCATGACATTATGTAACATATATATATACTCTAGTTGCTTAAATTGTTTTTGTCAATTATTTAGTGTATTTAACATTCCATGTAAGCATATTTGTATTAATTGCATACTTTACTACTTCATTCAAAAGTTGTAACGAAAACTGAACAATTTGTATGTTTTTTCGACAGTTCTATATAGTGTTGCCATTTTATCGTTGTCTAAGCACACAAACAACGAAAAAAAATAAAAAAAACTCAATAAATATTGAATCATTCTACTTCGTCATTTAAGTGTCAGACAATATTACTTGTAAGAGATGTACTCGTAATGTCACTCTAATAATTGATAATTGAATACATAATGAATAAAAAATAACGTATATTACACGGTTATAGTATAATTATTTAAAAAAAATGGTTTTTCATAAAATTTTGGTTACAATATATGTTTTTATAAAAAATAAGAAAATAAAAAAAAAACAAAAAGTTACTTTGAAAATTTATTAATACATAATTATTTACATAGTACTTAAACATTTTAGTTATCAATGTTAACTTCTCCGATAGTCCACCAAAACGAAGCATCGTTTTCAGGAAATTCCGAAGGGGCCGAGGGGGTGAACAACGTCTCGGCCGAGGCCCCTAAAACAAAACAAATAATGTTAAAAAGTACTCGAGTATTTATTTCCCCCTGTTCATATTCAATTAAATTTATTTTAGATTTTTTAAGCCACGATATATAAATTCAAGAAAGCAATATTTACATTCCTACTGTTGATGAAATGAAATGAGGATAAGGTAAACTACAAATCCTAAGTATATTATATACTGATATGACCGAGACAGGATGAGGCAATTCTCTGATTGGCTTCCCCCATTGGTGGAAGCATAGAAGAGGACAGAGGACCCTCGCTGGCATGACGTTTGAAGAGATAAGGTCTAACTATGTTTTACTCAATATACAGGTATGTGTGTAGAAATGTTGTGTATGTACTTCAAATCTGACTTACACAGCAGAAAAAATTAAAGCAATCTTGGTTTAACATCTTTGACGTACAATGAATACTCGCATACCCTCTTATTGTAAGTGATGTGGCGAATTGCTAGCGGGCAGAACAGAAAGTAAATAGCATAATATAACAAATGTACAAAAGAAACTCACGGTTATCTATGGATGTTGCTTCTTCGATAGTCCACCAAAACGAAGCCTCGCTATAACGAAATAATCATGGAGATGCCGAGGGGGTTAACTCATTCTCGGCCAAGTCCCCTAAAATAAAACAATGTTACAATTTGATTGTGGTTTTTAATAAAAATTTGGTTAGAATACATGTTTTTAATACAAATAAGAAAATTAAAAACAAAAAAACGAAAAGGTACTATGAAAATGAATTAATACATAATTATTTTCATAGGACTTAAACCTTTGATTGTGATAATGACGATCTATAACTGTTTTTTTTTTGTAACCACAGAAGTAGAAAATTAATGTTTTTTTATTCATTTCACATAACCGTATGTCACAATTGACAATTTTTCTTATAAGATGCATTATTTACACGAAAATTGGTCAGCCAAATGTTTGTAAATAATACGACTAACAATAAACACCTAAGCCTTTTTTGTGCGATAGATACGTTCCGTGGTAAATCGCACAAAAAAAGCTATGATTTACATAAAAAAAGGGAAGATGTGTTCCATGGATTTTAAAAACCGCATAACTTTTTAACTGCTATATAAAATATACCCAAAAATGCACAAAAAAAGTTTCCCCCGGAACACGAATCAGTAGATGGCTCCAATTTTTCAATTTCTTCATAAAATTTTCGTGCTTTTTTTTAAAGTAAATAACTACTTATTGGGATTGTTTTTTTGGTTAAATCTTCAATAAAGATTCTGAGCGCATGTTCAGTTTTTTTCTAATAACGTATCTCTTGGGTATGATGATAATTTGGAACTTATGTTGGTCCCATCAATAATAGATTTTCTTATTGCAATTTCATTCTTTTGATTGCTCTTACACACAGACGCTAGCCAACGTTTGACTGTATGCACCGCACAAACGGCCGCCCGGCTGTGTGTGTGCAGCCGAACCCGTGTCAAATGAATAGTCGGCCTTGTAACACACGGCGCAAGTTGGGGTATAGGCGGCGAATATTTCAATCCATCGTGTTATTCGGAGTAGTTTAATAAGGGGTTCGACTGTATATTTTTGAGATCATATGTACATTAGGATGTCCCAAAAATTTTTTTTTTCACTTTTTATCAAGGCTTACCTCCTCGTTTTGTGTGAATGGTGTCCAAATAATTGTTAAAAAAATTTCATGCCATTAAAACCACGGGAAAAGATAGCGACTTGCATCGGAACATGTCAATACTAGAATTCTAAGGCGCGAGATAGCTAAACCCTGATTATAAAAAGCAATATCTTTTTTTTAATTTTCTGTAATAGATAATAATATTTACATAATATTTACTTAATATTTGTAAGAAAGAGATAAAACAGCGTTTTATTTGCTGTATAAACAATAAGTTTTCAAAAGCTACTTTTGGCCTTCATACAAAAATTTATATTAAAACTTTAACATCAAGTCGCTATCAGAAAACATTGTCCGATAGCAATCAATTTTATTATTTGAGTTACTAGGACCAAATCACATAAAAATAGAGGTTGAGCCGATTTCATTTCGAAAAAAAAATAATCCCATACATACCCCATTATGTACATACGTTCATGTGATCTCAAAAAAAAATTAAAAGAATATATTGCATTTAAAAAAAACGCATAACTTCAAAATGGCACAAAAAAAGTCGCATATAAAGAGGCTTGAGTGTATCTACATAATATAATCAACTCGTTGCAACATGTTATCACAGCCTTATCAAATATATATGTCTATATATATACCCTCTTATTGCAAGTGATGTGGCGAATTGCTAGCGAAATGCTATATATATATATATATTTATATAATGAGGGTCTGACTATGTTTTACTCAATATTTGTGTGTAGAAATGCGGTGTATGTACTTCAAATCTGACTTACAGGGCAGAAAAAATTAAAGCAATCTTCGTTTAGCATCTTTGACGTACAATGAATACTCGGATACCCTCTTATTGTAAGTGATGTGGCGAATTGCTAGCGGGCAGAACAGAAAGTAAATAGCATAATATAACAAATGTACAAAAGAAACTCACGGTCATTAATTTCAAGAATGGGTAAATCTTCATTCGTCGTAGTGGTCCAAGGAAAATTGTGACGTATCCACTCGGTGGTCCTAATATGATATTGGTACCTGTGACCACCCATCGAAATATATTCATCGGAAGTCCATCCAAGCGAAGGCTCACCGCTTGGATTTATATATAAAGAGGGCGGGGGGGATAACACCCTCTCGGCCGCGCCCCCTAAAACAAAACAAAAAATGTTAAAAAGTACTCGAGCATTTATTTCCCCCTGTTCATATTCAATTAAATTTATTTTAGATTTCTTAAGCCATGGTATATAAATTCAAGAAAGCAATATTTACATTCCTACTGTTGATGAAACGAAATGAAATGAGGATAAGGTAAATTACAAATCTTAAGTATATAATATACTGATATGACCGAGACAGGATGAGGCAATTCTCTGATTTGCTTCCACCATTGGTGGATGCATAGAAGAGGACAGAGGACCCTCGCTAGCATGACGTTTGAAGAGATAAGCCAAGCTAATAGCTCAATTCAGGAGTTATTTACTCGCACGAGGGCCCGCCGAGATATTTACAAAGTATTAAATTATTTATTGTATCATGTATATATTATTTATTGAAATTACACAAAATATAAATTACGTAGATTATTAAAAAATGTTAAATGCACACTACTTCAAATCTGACTTACACAGCAGAAAAAATTAAAGCAATCTTCGTTTAACATCTTTGAAGTACAATGAATACTCGCATACCCTCTTATTGTAAGTGATGTGGCGAATTGCTAGCGGGCAGTACAGAAAGTAAATAGCATAATATAACAAATGTACAAAAGAACTCACGGTTACTTGTGTCACGATTCACTCCCGAGGTCGAAGGCAATGCTTCATCTCCGTATGTCCACCCAAACGAAGCCTCACCGTTGGGAGATTCTGGGGGTGTTAAAACTCTGTCGGGCGAGCGCCCTAAAACAAAACATTTTTTTTTAAAAGTGCTCGAGTATTTATTTCCCCCCTGTTCATATTCAATTAAATTTATTTTTGATTTCTTAAGCCATGGTATATAAATTCAAGAAAGCAATATTTACATTCCTACTGTTGATGGAACGAAATGAAATGCTTCTTACTTGTGTGACGAATGGGTATTCTCTGAACCTTTCTGGAAGGCCTAGAGTGAGCCTGTTTCTCAGGTTCTTCTTCGTAGGTCCACCCAAACGAAGTCTCGCTGCTGGGAGAGGATGGGGGGGTTTCCGGCATCTCGGACGAGCCCTCTAAAACAAAAACAAAAATGTTGGACAAGGCTCTCACTCCGGAAGGGGTCAGGAACATAGAGGAAACTGACACAAGTAAATGACGGCTATTTGTGGTGACCGTATGTTCTACATATGGAATGAATATGGGAAAAATGTTAAAAAGTACTCGAGTATTTATTTCCCCCTGTTCATATTCAATTAAATTTATTTTTGATTTCTTAAGCCATGGTATATAAATTTAAGAAAGCAATATTTACATTCCTACTGTTGATGGAACGAAATGAAATGCTTCTTACTTGTGTGACGAATGGGTATTCTCTGAACCTTTCTGGAAGGCCTAGAGTGAGCCTGTTTCTCAGGTTCTTCTTCGTAGGTCCACCCAAACGAAGTCTCGCTGCTGGGAGAGGATGGGGGGGTTTCCGGCATCTCGGACGAGCCCTCTAAAACAAAAACAAAAATGTTGGACAAGGCTCTCACTCCGGAAGGGGTCAGGAACATAGAGGAAACTGACACAAGTAAATGACGGCTATTTGTGGTGACCGTATGTTCTACATATGGAATGAATATGGGAGGAAGATAAAATGTTTTTGAATCATCCTTTGACAGTATCGTGCTGCTTGTGATTATTCAAAAAAAGGCTCCACACATTTTACCAATTTGGTTGATCAAAATATTTGTTAATTGACCTACCGATTATATACAGGTATAATCAATTAATTCCCAAAAGAACGTATACAATTTTATAAAAAACGCTTTCGTTCATTGTCACAATTTTGTTTATTAGTATAGTATTGTTCCTAAATTAATATACCGATTGCGCTATATTTAATGTAATTGTGAAATATTTTTACTCCGTTTATTATTTGCAAAAAGAGCAGTACTACTCAAGCTATAAGTATAACCTAATCAATACAATATTCAATTAATAATTTCAAAATATATTCATTTTTTTAAATTATACTCGAATCTAAATTTCATTTTTGAATCATAACATTTCATAATATGTAATTAAATAACTTTATCTGAATGTGTGATACATAAATATATTTTTAATGTCATGTAACCACAATTTTATATAATTATGTAAAATTTGCTTAAATAAAATAAAAAAATGTTAACATAATAAATAACACGTAATATCCACTTATTCGTAAAAAATCTACTATGTGGACTTACCTTGCTGGAGGCTCTACTTTGATGATAATTCAAATTCACTGTTTTAGTTGAAAAAAGTCACAGAATGAAGTTCACACAGAAACTATTAATAATGCACCAGTTTCATATGTAGGTATCGCTAACTCTACAAACGGCTCAATGTATTCGTCATATGAGAATTTACTCGATAAATAATATTAAAAATATTATGTGCGATATCAATTTGTTTAGTGAACGTAGGTTCAGAGAGCCACATATCTTAATAATGGCATGTCCGTGAGCCGTTTGTAGAGTTAGTGATATGTATTATGTGCGCCAGTTGTCCAGTGCGTCGGTCGTCTAGTTAGCCTCAGGTCGTTACCGATGAGTCGCTGAGAGAGCTTTCGTTACAAACTGCGTTTATAAAAATTCAAAATTAGTTGTGCGAGTTGGTGTTAAAGTTAGGTTATGTTTAATGAAACCAATACGGCAACGGGTTTTCGCAATATATTCCATAAAATTGAGACATATTTTCGTCAGTTGGGCGTACGACTGTAAACTTTTACTCAAGATATAATAAATCCAACAATGAGAATTAATACTCTTTATATGTCAATAATTGTACATCAGTTATATTTCAGAATTGATTGAATAAAGCAGGGTCTCGAAAACTTTCGCGGAACACTGGTTTTTAAGGAAAAAATAATAGGAGTATCGCGATAATGTTACAGGATGATAATGTTTCAATTAACGAGTACACTTACATGATACAGGTAGAAATTTTGTTATTTAAGTTATTCAGAAGTTGAAGAAACTTTTGAAGATCCCACGGTTTTCCCGCCTTCGCAAACGTCAAAGTCGTGAAACGTCAATCATGTAAGTATTTAGATGCGGCATTTAAAGCAAGTAGCATTCACACGTCAAATACAATGAAACGAATACTTAAATACTCTTTGTTATAATAATTATTAAATCAGCATCACTTACCTCACAGACGCTCTTTAAGAAGAAATCAAATGCTCCGAAGTTAAAGCTCACGACGGCAGGTATTCACGAGATCAATTCGTAAAATAAACTTTTAAATTATTCCGAGCACAACAAATTTAAAATGCTGAATAATCCGACAGCAATATCACGACTTATAAACACAATACAAACGAATCACTGCTAAATTAAATTAAGCAATCGATATCGTAAATGACAACTAGATAACAATGGCCAATGGTTGCCAGCTTTTAAAAATAATTCCTTTTGTGCAATAGCAAGTGCGATGATTTTTTTTTAATTAAGCTGTTATGTATCACACATTTGTCGCCCGGCTTACTCAATTCTGAAACTAATAAAGAATGTCTTTTGCTTAATACTTAAATGAAAATTTGATTCGTATTAATTTAATTTATTAAATATATATATTTATATTTATATACATATATAAAATTATATAATTAAATACTGACATATTTACCAACATAAATTTTTAAATTAATAATTATTTATTTACGTAAAAATAAGATATTTAAGGTTAGAAATATACCTATTGTAGTTGTCGTCATACCAAAACATTTTTTCAGTTGTAAGTTAATTATACCTATCACAATTTAATTATCCGACGGTTTGGCAATAAAAAGTACTTATTTTCTGTTTATCATTTAAATACGATATTTTTATTCTAAATATCAATTTTCAAACATGTCTGATATCGGTTCTAAATTTTTTAACGCGTTAATAATATTAATAATAATATTGTGTGTAAAATGTCTGCAACATTTATTTTGCCTGTGCCTGTTGTGCATTAAGTAGTTTTCAGCTAGGTATTGCTTATATATATATAACATGTTATATTAATCGAATATTTATGTTTACAAATAAAATAAATATTGAATATACCACAATAAATAGCTTTTTTATTTATTAATTTTTGGTAACCTAATATATTAATACTAGATAGTCAAATAAAGTGCGGTGGTTTTTTTCCTAATTATAAGTATTGAGTTTCAACATAAAAAATATATTTTTTGCCCAATTTCAATAATTATTCATACTCGTACCATCGCGTGAGTAGGCGCCGCCTAAGTCTAAGTCGCCTTATCTCGAACTAAGTCCGCGTATCGGGTGTTCTGTTTTGTTTTTGTTGACGGGACACACTCGCTCTCCTGTCGGCAATACTCGGGCGCTTTCGTGTTGCTTCGGCGCTCGAACTTCATTCGTATTGACGCTAGCATCGACATTTATTGTAACGAAATTGAGTGCATTCGCACCGGCAATCAATTCATGCTGCTCCATAGGTCATTCTTGACTCGTACGATTACCGGCAATTGGTAAATGTGTTGGACCGGTATTTGACAACTCTATTAATATAATATAATAATAATATCTTCAAAATTTCACATTGATTATTAATTTTAAATGATTTTGCATAATTCGTGTTGGTTTTAATAAATTCGAGTATATAGTATGTTCAGCTGTCACTGACAATATATTACATATATAATGTGTATTCTTAGGAGCTTATGAACGATCAAAGCTGAAATACTTATAGTTATTACATATAAATGCGGTTATAATATTAATGATAAAATTCGGTTATAATATTAATGATTTAAGTCGGTTATATATAATATATAATTTTTCATCATTAACTCTGCGATGTATTTTGAACATTACAAATGTTGTATTTTCTTTGTTATATTTGTCATGTTGAGTTAGTTTGAATGAAAATTATTGATTTGAATCACAAGACATTGTTTTTGAAAACTTTTAATAAATAAATGAATAGTGGGAATACTCCCGTTCGGCACTGGTAGTGATGCTGCGCCCGTTGCTTGAGATTATTTTTACAGCGACTGTTTCATTGGTGCCCCGACATAGAGTCGCCTACTCGATAGCGGAACAGCGTATCTTACTAAGAGGCACGCCAAAAGGCTCCTAAGGTTATTCAGCAACCAATCCGTACCAGCGAGAGGACTTCAAGCGCTCACTCGCTCCATAGCCCTCGCGTGGAAAGCACGCTTCCGCGGTCTTTCAAATTTCCATCTCGCGTAAAAATAATTTCGCTACCGCCGTTTTAAAAACAAGTTGATAATTTTCGCCGCGACATTATCGCGCTTTATTTTATTTAATTTTTAAAACAAACATGACACTGCAGTGATAATAAAGACATCCCAAGTTTTCGTAAGAGTTGCGACAGCAAAAAAAAACCTCACGCACAAAAAGGGTAAATAATAAGATTAATACATTATTAACGTTTCATAAGTCTTATTCTTACCGAATTTAATTGCATAAGCTAATTAAGCAAATTATGCTCGTAAACTGCACATTTGACCTAGTTTGATAAATATAGATACAAAAACACATGTGCCTCAATTCTAAATATTGAAATAAAATGTTATATACAATTACGTTACAACATAAAGGTAAATATATCGCATTTTTGCCACACAATTTTCCACAAAGTCTTCTTACGTATTTTTATACAACAAAAATATGTATATATTGTTTTTTTTTTAATTTACTTTTATTTTTTTAATTTACCTTTATAATTTTCGGGGTGGGCCTTCCAGCATTTCGCAGATCCCTCTACTAATGTACTAGATCTGTTTTTTTTTACTCATGTTCATGTTTTGTCTAAATGTATTGTCTTAGCTATTATATTGTTCTGTTTTACCATTTCATTTATTGTATTTTCTATTTTAAAACCGTATGTATTGGCCTAGGGCCTAGGCCGTTAATAAAATAAAATAAAATAAAATAAAATAAAATAAAATAAAAATAAAATAATGTTTTTAATTTTTGGCATTGATTATAATTCGTATTTATCAAATTCTTTAATTCTTTATCAAGCAAAATGAACCTTATGTGAAAAGACTAACAATTGAGTGAAGAGACTGTTGCTTTATTCCTGCGATCACCCCCAAGAAGGTCAGCATGAACGGCCACCATGGCTATGATATCCGAAGAATGATGGCACATTTCGCCGCCCGATTGGTAAGCGTTATTAAACTTCATTAATTTCGCCCATTGTTTTGAATACATAATAAATGAACCTTCACATACATCATTAATAAATAATAAACATGACATTGCTTGTATAAACAATAGTATATTATAGATTGTTTTTAAACATAATTGTTTTGAACTGCCGATGCTTAAATGTTTCAAGCAACTTTACTGCACGGACTCCTCCAGTCCGCTTTGTTATTTGCTTCAGGTTTTATTTATTTGGTTGCCTCCGGTTGCTGAAGCGAATATAGAAGTTGTTGCGGAAGTGCAAACTCTGTAGCCGTTGATTTGAAGATCTAAGCCACGGAAGTGTTGAGTGCTTTGTATTTCATGGTATTTTCATAACCAAAACAGCAGCATCATATTTTTAGTTATTTCTAGCATTAACTCGTAGTATCCGATATAAATAAAAGATATTTTAGAATTTCTTCCAGATATTTTTATTTTTTTTGACGACATGTTTCAGCCAGGTCGGATGGCCATTTTCAAGTGTTCATTTTCAAAAAAAAAAAAAATATGTGTAATAAATTCTAAAATATCTTTTATTTATATCTGATATTATGGAATTCCACCAAGAAATATCTATCGAAAAAATCGAAATAATTGACACGTAGATTTTTTTGAAAAAATATTAATAGGGGAGTGTGTTTTTGAGTTGTTAGATTGATTTCTTTAGATTATCGATTCCATGGATACAAACATTAATGACTTTGAATGACCTGAAGATAAAAAGTTGGTACGGAATTTATTTATGAAAAATTACATAACACATATCTGCCGAGAATAAGACACAAGAAAAGCTAATACTTACTAACAGTGTAAAAGAAAGGAAATTTTTCACCTATATCTTCACGCAACGAGGATCAAATGAAAACTAATATAGTTTCTGATGGCCTTTGAAGAAAGGAGGCAGTTTATTTTAAAGCCCTCGCATGAATACCCCGACGCTCCAGTGACACAGACGTTGCCTAACTACGGTGATCGCACGTGAATCGCGCTCATAATGTGGTAATCCGAGTTATCAAGCATTAATTGATAGACAAAATCACATGTTTTTCTTATAAAAATCTCATAAACATCAACTAATAAGTTACTCCGTAAATAAAATTGCAAAAGTTTACTATAAAGATGTTTTTTAACATTTGCTATTTCAGATTTTCTTGCCGTAATTAATTACTATAATCCAAAGAACTTGACCGCCACTTATTACCGCCATACAGTGCTCATCAGCCATGATTCTTACCTGTACCTAAGTCAGCTCGCATCTCAAAGCTCCGCCTGATGCCTTTCATTTCAAAACATGGTTTCGTCAGGTCAAAAGTGGTACCTCGACCGACCGTATGATGGAAGACTGCCTACCTCATCAATCCTCATAAATTAAAATAATACTATTTTTTCGAATGATCTCTGAAAGTCACGTGTTTTTGAAAAGCATTTTTTTAAATACTAGATCTTGTAACTTTATGGATTGCGACGACCTCTAGGGCAGGAGCCCGGGAGCTTGCTGAGACGGCATATTTATTATACGAGACAAAGTTTGCGTAATTAGTTAATCTGTTTTTTTAGGTAATGGGTTGCTCAGCCCTATGCCATAAATTCAAAAAATACATGCTGCTAAGGATGGTTCAATCCAATCAATAATAATACAGAGAATTATGCAGTAATCTATCCAAGTTTTGGTCTGTAACCAATGTTGCAATTGTCGTCGGCCAATTAAAATAAGTATGTATATTACATTCATGATTTTGACTTCATCAGCTATGGGCCGACGTAGCGATAGAGATGATGTTGAGCGGTGCCCGCGATCTTTATCATTATCAGCGGAGTAGGTTAATCGCCACAAGCCCTGATGGAGAACATGGAGGTCACAGAGATAGGAGATGATACGCAGAAACGAGGACATGGCTGACTTTAGACCTGGCAGAGATCAAGGGGGTTGATGGCCAACTACTGCGTCAAGACTTCTAGAAAATTCCACAAAGTTAGATACGCTGCAGGATCGGAATTAGGAAATAACTATGCACCAAGTCACAAGTGAACAATTGTGACAGTTGTCTTCTACAAATTAAAGAACGAATCTAATATATAATAAATTCAGTAACATAATCATCGTCACTCCATATTCGCTGCTTTTATGGGTCGTCACACACTCTCTCGCGGAGCACAGCTGAGTACATTCTTTATATAGTTCTCGACTTCCAAAACAGGGAGAGCCTTCAAAAAAGAGCTTCTCGACAAACATGTCCCAGTCAAATCCACTTTTGCCTCTAGACTGCTACCGTATACGTCATCATGTGTCACGTGTCGATAGCATGAGCGTCGAGCTAATCCTCAGATCTACTTTGAAAATCAGTTTTGAAAACGTCCAAATACATACTCGTATGTTACGGATACAGCCTTTTCTTAAAGTTCTTAGATTGTTGTCCTGGAGATTTGCCTGAAACATTATGTTGAATGAAGAACTCGCATGCCTATTCAGCGTAACATCGGGAGTAGAAACGACATGAGAGCCGATGGATCTTTATAGAAGCAATTTTTGTCGACCGATCTCTTATTTTATGTCTTATTTATTATTTACATGCAACTTGTTTCTAATTAAATGAGTAACCTAGGAAACTGAGAAGAATACTGTTTCTTACAACAATGAACTTATACTTAAATAAATCGTAGGTAATTGAGTTAGTTTTTGCAAATAGTTCGGCTCTGCTTCATACCTACTGCATCTCTTCCTGAGAAGCGCTATCAGTTAATAGAGTTAATTATTATCTAATGTGCATTAATTATTATCAGAGTGCACAAGGCTAAATATTGCAATAAATCACAAAGATGTTATTGCATCTGCATTTTTATGTATCCGTCAAATTCAGCTCAAAAACAACTTATATCACTACTTTGCTTCTTTGTATGTCAAAAGCTTAGAGTCAAAATTATATTATTAGTTGAAACTTCACAAGTAAACGCACGAAAAAAGTTTCCTTAGTTCTCGGTTAAGGAAAGTTCTAAAGATCTGAATTATTTGCAGTTTATTTCCTCAATCTAAGTTATTTATACCAATAATACTTATTTGAATCTCTATTATGTATTTGGATCACAATTACTTATATATTTGAATAAAATAATCTAATTAATTAGGCACGCACAACTTAGCTATTTTTATTTAAGGTTATGTTAATTTAATAGTATCACAGTTGGTTGAACAAAGTGTTTTTTTATTATTATTTAGACATTCCTCCTTAATTATTTTGATTTTTTCGATCGATAATTCTTAGTGGAATTTCATAATATCAGATATAAATAAAATAATTTTTAGAATTTATCCCACAATTTTTTTGACGACATTTTTCAGCCAGGCCATTCGACCTGGCTGAAACATGTCGTCAAAAAAATATATTGTGGGATAAATTCTAAAAATTCTTTTATTTATATCTGATTTCTCCTCAAGATAAAAGTGATTTTTTGCTATGATTTTGAGAAATAAGAAACTGCACTCGAAGGTGACCAGTTTGTAACACTGCCCTTACAAACCTTCTAAGTCGATCCCCCCTAAACATATTTTTATTAAGAGACCCGTAAAACCCTTTCCTAGTATTCCTACACGGTTAATATGTGTCTATTCAGAATGAACAGCTTCTTCTTTAATACCAGACAGGCTTTGAAATACTCTCCCAGCATATACGTTTGATGCCATATGCAATCCAAATATCTTCAAAAAGCAGATTAAATAAACACTTTCAATCACATCAATAAAATACAGGGTGAGCCGCTTTTTAGGGCTAAAAGGTCCAAACTTCTGAAGCGTCAGGCTAAACATCAGATCTTGTTAAAAAATCCGATTAATATATCACCCAAAAATATGCCTCCTTATACTTCAAGTTGCCGTCACTTCAAATTTTCTGGCTTTTGCCAAGGAGCTGTTGAGAATCATATACGAGTATGTTCCCAGGTGGGCCTTCATGTCTTGGGACGAAGCACAACGGCAGAATTGAGTGGTGACCAGATATGGAACGGATATGAAAAAAAATATATACATAAATACCATCACGGTGGGAACTTTTATATATCTTTCCCACACGTAGCGTTTTATAGTAAAAACTATTTAGTAAAATTACAATTCAATACAACGTACAGCCATTTTACTACAAAAGTTAAATTAATATTTTGGTATGCTATCGGTTATGAATCTGGGATTGTCCGTAAATCAGTTAGGCGTGCCCACTTAGTCATTCCTCTTAGCAACAAAGTGGCTTTCTGTATTAACTTCCTGGTAAAAAAACCCACTTGAGTGTTGCAAACATCCTTCGTTAAGTTGAACGCCTTCTGTTCTAGGCGTATTGCCGATACTATTTCTAAGAGAACATTTTTGCATAGCCTGGTTACCGAAATATGTAATGCCCTCATAGTTTCTTCCAACTTCTTTAATTAAAGAAATCTTCATACATCTTGATTATTTGTCACATCCGCTGAACACATCTACCTTTGCGACGTTTTAAGTCGACAACTAATTTGGGGGCTCATACAGATAAAGAATATCCGATTGCGATTTAAAAATTTGACAAAAACAATGACCATTGTTTCCTGCAGCTGTACTTAAGATTGTATTTATGAACGTTATCTGCCTTTTATTCTCTTGGAAGGTCATTGGAAACTATACATTGATTGTACTCGACGGTGCTCTGAGAGGCGAAGGTGACATGGGATAAGGCGAGGACCCTGGCGACTTAGAAACCTTTTTTAGCGGCAGTTCTGACGACCGAATGATGCAGTTAGGGAAGCGGATATTGAGTGATGATATGTTTAGGGAACTTTGTAAGTCCAAGAGCTGTAATTATCGTGGACTGGAATAACAAAAGTATTTATGAACAAATAATGTGTCAAAAATTCTTGGCGGAAAATTATGGTGACCATATGCATACAATTAGGAGCTGATGTGAAAAAAATATATAGTATATTAATTCCATACACTTGTAACAAATATTCACAGTTAAATGTAAATATACGAATGTGCACCAAGAACATTTTTTTTTTGTAAAATTACTTTCTAAACGCCACTGCTGGCTTAGGAATACTGTCTCAGCATCTTTGGTTTCTCCCTTATATAATCTGAATCTCTTTAAAAAACATTTTAATTGCTACATTATGAAACAATTGCGATCTCTCCACATTCGGCTAGCATTCTGGGCGTCATAAAGCATTGTACTCGTATTTACCCACATTTGGCGTTCTAAAACGCCCTTGAGGCTATTCAAAATACAGAAAAAGTGGTTCAGAAAGATCACACAATTGGAAAAAAACAAAGATAATCGTAAAACAAAATAATTTAAATTTGGGTCAAAATTTGAAACTTCCATTTCACAAATGATCATTTTATAAATCCTCTGACCTCTTACTTCCCTCGTTTTATAGGACATATGATACTAAGAGTATTTTCAAACGCACTTCGTATTTAGGGTTGATATCAATGTATAGCTAAACAGCACGTGCCGGTAATTCATTAAATGATTGCACATTTTCGTGCTGTCAGCTTTTGCAAAGACTATGACGTAATAATTTTATCTGAAATTCACTTTCTATTTAGATTCAATTTACTTTATGACTAAGGGGTTTGACCGAGTGCTTAAATTGTTCAACTGTCATGCGAGAGGTCCCGGGTTCGATTCCCAATGAAGCCGATTTTAATGTTATTATTAAATTAATTTATTTCTGGTGTGTGGTATTTGCTTACGAAGTACTTAATCACATATGAATGTAGTAAGTGATTATATATTTATTGATTGCATAAACAATAAATGCTGAATAACCATTTGAATTTGTAGCGACATATTAAAGATGTTTTTTTTTATTTATAGTGTTAAATTTATAGTAATGTTGATTCATTACCTATAAAAATAACATAATGAGGAGTGTTATTTCTCATTTACACTAAGGTATGTTTTTTTTTATCAAATAAGTAATCATAAATTCACTACGATTTCTGTAGTAAAAGTTTAGCTGTCATATAAACAGTGAAGGCGATAACGAATATTAAATTTTGACAAAATTAACTACACAAGACTAGTGTTGAATATTTTTGGGTGAAAGTTTTCAAAATTTTACTAGATATTTTTTTTTATTCAAAATGCTACCCACAGAATCCTCTTAAATAATAGAGGATACATGCAAATCGTCTAATGATGTTGGTGGATTAAGCGTCATAAAACTCGCACTTGATATTGTGCCAAAATTAAGGCATCTATTAATGCATATGTCTATGAATATCTTTTTCTATATATATCTTAATACAATTATTTGCAACTCTGCTGGAGATCGAATTCCTGGTCTTTCAGTGACGTGCTCCAACTCTGGACCATATTTCTCTATATGTAATTCGCGTGTTTAATCGGAGAATTCCATCCTCAGTTTCCCAGGCTTCGTTTTATCTGCCGCGAGTTCCATATGCGAATATCTCTTCAACATCACGTGCCGAGATGATAAACACAGCAAGTAGTCTTCCTAACACGTAGCTGTCGAGTCAAGCAAACTCCTTCACCTGTCCTGATACCTTAGTCACTTTCGTACGCTCGTATACTAATATGTACGAATATATAATATATACGAATGATATATTCAGTACATAACCTAACTTAACAACACATTTTCTTATAAAATCATTAGCAATTGATATTGATAACTGTGCATACTTTATATTTTCAAATATTGCGTATCGTGCGAAAGGAAGCTTCAGAGTATATATTCGTTATACCGAATTTCTGAAATGATTGTTGTTATATGTAATGATTTTTGTCAAATTTAAAAATCAATCAGTTATGTATTAAATTATATTGAATAGCTAAATACTTCTTATCTTATTTTAACATGGATCACATTGAACACTGGTCTAAAATGAATATCTTGGGATTGTTAGGTTAGATTAAATTAAACCAGTACAAAGAATGGTATATTTATTTAAGACAAATTGTTTTATTTTCATTACGATTTCTCAAAATACGCGTTGATGGTACTGTTATAAAAAATATAAAATTGTAAAAACTGAATTTGTAATTTCAAACCTGACAATGAGCATCGCTTTTAAGAAACATTATCTGTCAGATAAAAAACTGGTCATTCTGATCGAATAATGCCATTTTAATTGAGTTTACTAAATAATTCCATTACTGAAGACAATATGAAATATTCAAATACGTATGTACATTTTGCACTATTAAGGCTTTGTTTTTGCTAAATGTATACGAAAAATCGTCGTAATATTGCCGGTTGCGAGCTCTAAGGTTGCTGTTTTTTGTGGCCTGTGCTCCAAGCTATATGAAACATTCAATTATCTCGATAAAGTAGAAATAAAGACTGAAGACTGAAAATAGAGGAATGCTCTCGGTATCATAATATAACAAAAAAAATTCAGACTGACCCCAAAAAACATAAACCAAGGGTGATGGAAAAACGTTTTATATATAACTAGCTGACCCGGTGAACTTTGTTTCACCCGAAAGGCAATAAATGAGCAGATTTCGGATTTTATTAAGTTGAATTTTTTGGTACATATGATATCATATATTTGGTCTGGTTGAATTCTATTGCAGTAATCGACGAAACTTCAGCAAGTAGTTGTCAGCATTTCGACGAATAATCAAACGATATGCGTAATAATTCGGCGAGCTAACCTTCTTGGTAGTTTCTTCACCTGAAATTAAGACAATAGATTTGCTATTTTGTGTGTAAAGCTAACATCCATATTTGTGGCATAATTATAAAGGGGTGAAGATAAATGATTTTAAATCGTTTGCCGGTTATTTGTCCAATTTTCTCTAAGCAAACATCTTAATCTTTAAGTCTGTTATTTTCCTGGTAATAAGCAGTGTAATTGGTCATTTATTGGAAATCTAAAGCAAAATCAAGCACTGTAAAATGTATGTCATGACGGAATCAAAACAATGATATTGATTATATATATATTGATTACTCACCATTCAAGGGAGTCAGCAATCGAACCATTTCTATCCATTTTGGATTACAGGTAAAAGTAATAAAGAGATCTGGTCTACCGTAATGATGAACATATGTCATTGCATCTTGCGCATATTCATGCATATGACGCGGACTGCCTATGAACGTCACCGGCAGAATAGTTCATCGACCAATATTAGCTACATTTCCTTCAGAACTAATTGCATAACGTAAATGGATATATTCCTCAGAACGCATTTTTGCTTGGTTAAACCGAATGAAAGTTAAACGCTCCGTTTCTATTTTGACGTACATATCGACGCAATATTGTTGTAGTAATCGACGAAACCGCAGCAAATAGTTGTCAGCATTTCGACGAATGGTCAAACGATATGCGTTATAATTCATCGAGCTAACATTCTTGGTAGTTTCTTCACCTGAAATTAAGACAATAGATTTGTAATTTTGTATGTAAAGCTAACATCCATATTTGTAGCATAATTATAAAGGGGTGAAGATAAATGATTTTAAATCGTTTGCCGGTTATTTGTCCAATTTTCTCTAAAAAAATATCTTAATCTTTAAGTCTGTTATTTTCCTGGTAATAAGCAGTGTAATTGGTCTTTTATTGGAAACATAAAACAAAACCAAGCACTGTAAAATGTATGTCATGGCGGAATCAAAACTATGATATTGATTATATACATATTGATTACTCACCATTCCATGGATTTTTCATTTTGATATTGAAATAATATCCATCTTCTCGTGCCAAGACATCAGTGGGTATTGCAACGTGTCATATGAACGACGTGTTTCAGATATCTGTTGTAGTTGCCCGGTATCACGACGTGTGTACCAGATGGTCGTTTATCCGCTCTGATCACGACTTTGTAGAAGTCGATCAAGTTCTTCCTCCATATTGTCATTGAAGTATATTTGTAAAAAATTATGCTGTGCATCTTCGAGAGGTTGAAATGATCCGATTGGATGGTGAATCTGTCCTTGTATCTACCGAATCAAAAGCAAAGACAATGTTACTGATTTATAAACACTTTTTTTTAGAATTAGCATACATAATTCAAAGTAATAAGTGTAGTTTGTCATTCTGTTAATTAGATTGTGTGTAAGTACAAAAATAAATAAATAAATACCTTGAATGTCGGATTAAATCCTCCTTTATTATAGAGTTCGTGCAAACGGATCGCTTTGGCAGATCGTAAAGAGACTTGTCAATGTTGTCGCTGGAGGTGTTTCACCACGTTGAACAACATTTGAAGCCGTGAAATATACCCAATGACCATTCTTCTCAGATGCACCGCCAAATGCACAACAGCAGTATGACGTTCGTGATAAGGGATTGCGAATATACGCCTAATCGCTTTATACCGACCGATTTGAAAGCGCGCAATTTCATCGTTGGTATTCGAGGTTAGGATGCAAAAACTCTCGCTTTGTTCGTCAGTCCTTTTGTTTGCAAGGTTTCGAATTCTAGTTGCATGACGGCTTTGTCGTGAAAGATTCGATCGACACTCAAATGCTCTCGAAACAAAACGTCAACCGATAGACAAAATATCTATCAAACCATAGACAAAAAAAACATAGATGGCATTACATCTTTATTTATTTATTGATATACAGAATCAAAATTCCAATTTTTTTTTTACAAATATCTAGAAACATAGAGTATACATAAATATACAATAAATAGAGAAAATAATAAAAAATAAAAATAACACAATAGATTAAGAAGATGGCTTTCCAATTGCTTTTTGTTATAACATTTTTAACAAATAAAAGATTAAACTGATATTTTGACTAAAATTTATTTTGTTTTTGTCTTTTTTTTCCTGTCTTTGTTTTTTGTTTCAAAATATTCCGTACCTTACGTAGGTACCTACTTACAATACCTACTTTTGCGTCATTTTTGGAGTTAGCTATGGCAACACTTTCTCAACTGACAGCTGTCAAGTTACAATAGTCTTGTATGAAAACATGTTTACGTAAATGTTCAATATTTTTTCTTAATCAAATCAATTTTGAGTATCTTATGGCCTTTTTAGGGTTTTAAGCTACCTTTCCACTAATTTTCGGCCAAGTCGGTTTGGCCGTTCTTGAGTTATAAAAATTGTTAGAACCCGACTTTCTTTTATATATACAGATAATTGAAACCTATGCCGTCCTTCTGTATGAATACATTCATCTTGATATCTGCTGTTGAGATTCTTAACTGACCGTTGCAATATCACAGCTTTTTTGAACGTATTTGTATGGAAGGCCGGCATCTAAAGGACGTAATTAAAAAAATATATAAAATCCATTGATGAAACACGTTTTTTAAAAGTATTTTTTTATGTGTCATCTAATATTGATAAAATGATTACTTCCATCACTTTTAGTTATGTTAGATTGTTAAAAGGTTCCCATTTTCTTGTCTTCATTGACCCTGTATATCGAGAACAATATGTCCCTTCAGTGAACGCGATAAATTTCGTCCCGGGCGACTACGGCTGTAATACGAGACCTAACATTAAAACACCGCTAGAACAATAATGTTGTGATAACAAGACATATAGTAATACTACTCTTGTGATAATAATCATGCAAATATAAAAGAATGTATGGAGAACAAAAGTTAAGCAATTGCTTTGAAATCCACATAACCTGTAAGGAATGTACACAATACTTTATGTATGCAATAGGATACTTTATCAAAGTTAGATTTTAGCTTTATTGCTATGTGTTATTAGTTAGGCCAAAACAAATTATCACAAAAATAAATAAATTCTATTACTTAAATATACATATAAATAATTCATAAATAAATTCTACTTTGTGTTACAAACTTAAGTCGTACTTTAAATATTGCAAACAGAGATCCAAAAATACATTATCGACTTCTTCTTCGTAGTATCAATCCGGTGGATTGGTTTGCAGCAACAGAATCTTACATCTCGATCTCCATCCCTCTCGGTCCTCCGCAACCCTCTTCAGCTCAGCATAAGAGCTACAACTCATGTCCTCGAACACTTGCTGCAAATACAGCCGTCTAGGGGGCCCTCTACAGTTTCTACCCTCAACCATCGCCTCCACAATGTCGTGAAGAAGACCATCGTGGCGCATTATCAACATAATTGACTCAATTAAAAAGTAATAGTATACTTACGTATCATTACCATCATTCCAATGTACGCTCCCCCAATCGGTGCATTGTCACGAACTGTTGCCGCAAAGCTTTGTCAGCCGCCATAATCTCCGCTTCACACTGTGTCTGCGTCCCACAGTTCCACCGAGTATATTCTATGTATAGTTTCCGACGGCCTTCTGCACCTATCTATAATCGATAGAATCGTCTCACACTTGTATGTCCACTACACACATGGAAATAGCTGTATAATATTATTACACTCTTGCCTCCCAACCCTCGTGTTGTAAATGTGTATTTTCTGCGTGCTCTCAATCACTCGGACGTGAAAACCTTGATTAGTTATTATGTGTTAACCGCAGTGGATGCTTACAAGCAAGCAGAGGAAGCCGCTGCTAATAAATAGCCGAGTAAATCTCCTTAAGATATGTTTATACAACACCATACTTGTGAGGCTCGGCATTATAAACTTTGCAGTAGAAGGAAGCGGATTTAGATGTTCAGTTTAAGGATAGAAGTGTTATTTCTGTTTTAATCATTTTGATTATTTAACCTTTTAACTGCCGGCAGGTACATGTATGGCGGTACCCAGTACGCCGCGAATTTTACGACAAAAATAAAACCTTCTAAACATATCGTTATTGAAAGTGTAATAAAGTTTATTTATAAAACTTACCAAATAAATCAAGAGCGCGCCAATCATAAAATTAATTGTTCATTGTGCATTGTCGATTGTGCATTTAAAACGGCGCGTCTTAATACGTCATTTTTGTATGAGTGGCGCTTCGTTCACAGAAAATTATGCGTCTTAAGACGCTTTTGGCAGTTAAAGGGTTAAGTGATTTTTTAAGCCAACGCATTTAGTAGAGCAAAAAAATGGGCAAATAAGCCTTGAGCCACTTCTTACGACCAAATGTGGCGGCAATTTGGCGTGACCATATGTTTTCCTGATATGGAACGGACATAGGAGA
Source organism: Glossosoma conforme (assembly GCA_022606575.1). Taxonomy (NCBI): domain Eukaryota; kingdom Metazoa; phylum Arthropoda; class Insecta; order Trichoptera; family Glossosomatidae; genus Glossosoma; species Glossosoma conforme. The sequence continues at coordinate 128,688 of JAGTXR010000436.1, forward strand.
GAGATTGAAATTGAAGGTAGCTAAGATCACTGATTTCAATTCGATGGAGGCCTTCTGCTCCAAAATTGCAGCTGATATGGTAAAGCAAGTGAACAAAGTTGTATATACAGTCGATTCCGCTTAATTGGGACACATCGGGACTTGGGTATTTTGTCTCAATTAAGCGGCTGTCCTAATTAAGCGAATTTCTCATTTTTTAAAAAAAAAAAATGGTTTTGGCAACTAAGGTCATTAACCAGTAATACACACATAAACATTTATTTTTGTAACATTTCACTTCTACAAAATCAGCACAGATATTCAGTGCGGATGTAGGGCTCCCTTCACTCCCTTCACTTCCTTCCTGCATAAAATAACGCTGTATCAAGGCCATACATTTTTTTGCCTCCTGGTTAGTCACAGGCACAGGTGACTCATCATCATCGTCAGCTTCGTCTAATTTTCATATTTTGGTTTAATACCTTCTACAATTGATTCCTCACTGTCTTCATCATCATCGTAACATGGTAATTTTTTATCTATTCTTGAAAAATCTTCATAGATCAGATTTTCTTCATTGCTTAAAATTTCCTGTCCCAATTGAGCGGAATTTTGTCCCAATTAAACATATAAATTTACTATTAGTTACTTGGTTTGATTTCTGTTCTTTGAGATTTGTCCCAAATAAGCGGCTGTCCCAATTAAGCGGTGTCATAATTAAGCGGAATCGACTGTATCTATTTTAGCGCCGTTTTACATTGTGGCGCCTTGCACCGTAAAATAATGACTTTTGGCAAGTCATTCTGAGTTTTTTTGAAGCATAAACAGATAAAAGTATTGCGGGTCAACAAAATAATTCACATATTAATAAAAATATCTTACTACTATCGGTAAAAATGCACGATAGCGCCCTCGTATCGACATATTCGGTACATAATAATAAACATTTCGACTATTATTTCAGCAAAACAATTTTTTATTTATTGTCAGCGTATTTCATTCAGCAAACCAATTAATAAGAGTGAGAACGCTTGCTTGTTTAAATTAGAAGTATTTTCATTGAGAGTCATTAGAACAATGAATGAAAAGTATTGTTCAACAATTAATAAGGTATTAAAATTACGCTCTCGTTTCTTAGAAGCATGAAAATCAAGGTGAATCATTTTTATCTGTAAATGATATTAATACATGTCGAAGGTGATATGTCCTTGTAGATTTATTGATGCCTTATATTTTTATAGATGGCTAAAGAGTTTTTATTTTTGAAAAATTGGATCATTATCCCTAAGATAAAATATATATCTGAAAGTGATATTATCCAATTTCGATATTTTTCCGATTAGGGGTGTGTTTCGAGACATCTCTAGTACAGGTTTAATTCCACATATGATGCCATGCTACGAGGATTATCAGTAATATAAGATTCCCACTGATTTTTCACAGTATAAAACATGTTTAATTCCATGAATGCGTACATTTTTTTATAGTTCAGACTTTTACCTACTTTTCTACATAGTCGCCACTGAGGTCAATGCATTTTTGCATGCGGTATACGAGCTTTTTAATGCCCGAGTAAAAAAATCTGCCGCCAAGCCACGCAGATACCTGAGAACCGTTTCATCCAGCTCTTCTCTGTCGCCAAAATGCGTTCCACCCAGGTGTTTCTTCATGTCAGGGAAGAGATAGTAGTCACTTGGGGCTAAGTTCGGGCTGTAGGGTGGGTGTTTGACAATACCCCATCCAAATTTTGCGATGAGCTCGTTGGTGGCGTCTTCGGTCAACATTATTGGCAACCACCTCGCGCAAACCTTAGCATACCCTAGATGCTCTGTCAAAATCTTGTCAATAGGAGTTTTGGTGACTCATACCTGGCGGGCGAAGCGATAGGGAGATCCATCACGTACGGCTGCCAAGCCGAGACTGAGCTCCGCAGACAGCTCGCTAGGGAAGGGATTTGGAGTGGGGGAACCAAGGTACACTACAGAATCGCGGGATTCACCATAACAGCACTTTTCAGGACTGTAGCGCCATGGGAACTTTATATTACCGACAACCCTCGTATTTGGCATAATGTCTTAAAGTATGCTTTACTTAGGTCGCATGTAAATATTTCCTGAATTAACCATAAACGTATAATTCAGTATATAACATCTATTGTTTACTCAAAAATACAAATGACTACATGCATCTTGATTATAATTTTCATACTACATAAATATCAAATTACAAACTGAACGTCATAAGTTTACTAAACATTCACACCAACTGTGTTTGTAAATAGTTTAGCTGAACTGACGCGGACTTACTAAGTGTACAATAGAGAAAGTCGAGAGATAAAAATATAAAATATTTTTGTTATTTATATTTATTTTTTATATTTATTTCATTATAGTATCCCTATACAATGATTTGAACAGTTCATGCAAATTTTAGATTGATTTCCTAATATAATAACATCTAACTATGATTTCCTGACTGGAAGGATGCAGTGAAAATGATACCGTGACTAGTTTCATTTAAAAAACCAGTGGGTTAGTGACTCTGAGTCTCAGAAATAACAGTGCAGTTAGGTCTAACCTCCAATTCTTGGAAGACAAAATTTACGTTAGTCAACTATAAGTATTTTTGTCGCAATTTTTTCCCTTAATGGGGGGTATAGCTCAATGGTCAAAGCGTTTGCTTTGCAAGCCTAAGGTTCGATCCCTGACGGAGAATAAAAAAAAAAAGTTTTTGTAACGATTTATGAGCTCTAAAATACCCCATGGTTGATGTGAATTTGATCACTCACGCGTAAAATGATGCCAGTTATAGCTTATTAATTAAAATTGGTGGCAGACGAAAGTCGTCCCGTGAAGACCACCCATTCATAGTATATTCCTTTAATAATAAGGATATTGCGATTAATTTAATTTAAAATGTACATATTTTTGATAATCCAAATTGTTTCCGCTTGCTGGGATATTGATTAACGGCGAACGGTTGGGCGCCGCTGCAAGATGTCTTCTATTTATACGGCTATAGTGGCCCACGCCGCATGTTCGCAATATATTACAAGATGATACGACGGCTACAGCCTGTCAACTAATGCCAAGGCAAACTATCGGCACGCGATACGCAACTTAACACCGTATGCTTATTCATAGATCCTCTCAATTAAAAGGCATCAATCGAAGTCTTAAAAAATATTATTTTATTCACACAGGAGAGTAATCTAAGAACTAATTCCTCCTACACCCACCCACAGCCGACGAAATCGTTTTGCACTTGCTGAACATCCATACACGGTTAATGTATGTCGACCAAAAACTGTCAGTTCCCAAAGTTACTTCTTTAATGCCACCGGTAAGCTATGGAATGCTCTTCCAGCGTCTGTGTTGTCTCCTTCCTACAATCTGGACCTCTTCAAGAAACAGATAAATATACACTTGCAATCTCCCCAACCCACACACAAACACGAACACAACACACGTTTCACGCATGCAGCGTCCAGCCTCCCTGGTTGAGCGAAATAGATTGCACTGGTCTTGCCCGTGTGTGTTCTCTTGCATGCGTTTACATAAAAAAATATTTAAGTACTTTCGACTCTTTACTATAGATGACTATATAATAACCAATTCACTGAGTAAATCAAATAATATTTTTTAGTTAAGTACATGCTGTAATAATCAATAATTAATCCTTTCTATCCTATATCGTCTGCTATTCTTAATCTACGTTTCTATGTCCGATTTTTGGTATATATTTTTTAGCTGATATATTTTTATCTGCATAAATGACTAGAAGTGAACTTAATCCACCTCACACTCACATCATATCGAAGGACAATTAAGTTTCATTCAGATTATGATCAGTTAGTAACTGAAACGTCCAATGGGAGCCCCTTCTGATCAATAGTGACCACTGCACAGAATTGCTAAAGAGAAGATATTGAAATCGTAGTCACGGGTCAAAAGGAGATGGAGATAATCTGAAAATATGACCTGTCCACTATCATTTAATTTACAATAACTACAGGTACTATTTCTGTAATTGAATTTTCTAATATAAAGCGCTCCGTCTCTTATTGCTTCTTAGGTCATAACAGATAAGAAACATTGCTCGTATATTTTATGTTTAAGTTCATTGTTGGCTATCACTCGTGACGCATGTGGGTAGTACTGAAGCATATAGAAACAAATATATATGTTTTAAAATAATCTCTCAGACCAGAGAAAGAGAATTTTCGAAAGAATTCCGAACAATTAGGCTGCACAGAAATAGATGAAGTTGAATAATGTTTTTATAAGTAGTTCCAATTTTTCTTCGGACAAATACCCCCGAGAATTCCTACTTAAAAAGAGTATTCAAATAGTTCGCTTCCAAGTGTCCGTCTGGCTGTTCTGAAATCCAATACAATAAATATAATATTATTTGATCATTTAAGTTAAGCAAATTCTGTGTGTAGCGTATTTGTATGGGGAACCGCCTAAACACCGCTCGGATAGGCCTCAGGGCGTCGTGCTTATCTCTCTTCTCACCTGGTTCCTGTATGCTAAGAAGTATAATACATAGTACATGTACTAGGCGGAACTCCCGGAGTAGAGATGACTTTTCCAAAGCAAGGATACTGCTCCTGAACATATGATTCACCTATGCAGCGGATCATAGTTTAATGGTCAAAGCGTTTGCTTTGCAAGCCAAAGGTCGTGGGTTCCATCCCCGACGGAGATTAAAAAGAAAGGATTTTTAATCGACTTCTGAGTTCTAAAATACCCCCGGCTGGTGTGAATTTGATCCCTAACCCGTAAAATGACAGTCACAACCTATTAATTGAAATTTTTGTTAGATGATAGTCGTCCAGTAAAGACCACCCATTCATAGTGAATTCCGGTAATAAAAAGCATGATGCGTGAATGTCGGGCTGTAGTCTATGACATTGGCGGATCAACACTCCACATGCAGCGCTTAGCTATATGCACCATCGTAAGCGTCGGTATTATCCTCTATGAGTTCACATAAAATATGTGTGATTCATGTCGAAACAAGGTACCAAATATTTAGCTATTCAATATGTGTTTACATAAACAAAAAATAAAACTAGCTGTGAAAAATTCGTACGCGACCTAATAAATAAACAGCTTTGTTGCATTTTCAAAAGCTGAGCAAATCTAATCAATTATTGGCAATTGGCAGATATTTTCACATTTCCAAGTAAAGTATTTTTTGTGACGCTGAGCGATCGACTGTGGTGCGTTATGAACTCTTGATTTTTATTATTATGTGTTTTCCTTACGGGACCGCATATTTGCTATGTTCAATGCCTTACGGTCCCATACAAGAGTGCTTATGGTTCATTTCACAATCGGATTACATTAATTTGTAATAATAGTATTAAAGTAAGTTCATGGAAGAATCTATTGTACGACGAAACATTACAAACATTGGCCTGCTAGGGCATTGAACGACGCAAATTTGGGACCACTGGGCGTTTAAAGGTTAATATTATACACAAATACTATTTACTTGATTTGATATGAGTCACGTTGAACTATATTTATTTTCACACGTACTTTTAAATATGCTTAAATTTTGAATAACATAAAATAATTATATTCCTTACTCTTTTTTTTAAAATGAAAGATTAATTATATACAGGCGGACCTCGACTTTCGTACATGATTGGTTCCTGAAAATGTGTACGCAAGTTAAATGTCCGAAAGTAGAGGGATGTAGAAAAAAAAACTCCAAAAATTGTACTTTAACCTCTTAACTGCCGGCACGTACATGTATGCGGTACCCAGCACGCCGCGAATTTTACGACAAAAATAAAATCTCTAAACACATCCTTATTGAAATTGTAATAAAGTTTATTTATAAAACTTACCAAATAAATGAAGAGCGCGCCAGTCGTGCAGTCACTTATCCAAAATCATAAAATTAATTGTTCATTGTGCATTGTTGATTGTTCATTTAAAACGGCGCCTCTTAAGATGTAATTTTTGTATGAGCGGCGCTCCGTTCACAGAAAATTATGCGTCTTAAGACGCTTCTGACAGTTGAAGGGTTAAAATGTTTATTTATCAAAAATTACAAACTAAGTACATATTAAATAAAAATTATATTCTCTTAATAAACTTGTCAAGGGTAAATTGTATTTTACTACTTTTTTTCTTTTCTTCATAGAGAGTTCTGTAACATGCAGTACTATTATGGATCGCCCTACGCACTTGAGATATGCGTTCTCCATTGGGATCACATTTTTCCACAATATTCAAAAATGTCTTGAGATGCGTAAAAGCTTCGTTCATGTTTTTTATTGTTAAGGTATTGATGATTTATTTTTTAATATCGAACATATCGTAGACCTTCTTATATCATACGAACGGCCGATTGAAGCATAAGACTCTCCATTTTCAGAGCGTTTTATCATATCCATCTTCGTTTCTATTGTATGAAGTTTATGGGTTCTTGATTTTTTTTAGCAATATCTACTTCACAGTTTTTCGTTTCTCACTCATGTTAAAACGGGTAGGAAATAATTAAAACGGAAACTCGCATAACAATGTACCCGCACGTGCGCTGTTTGACCTCGATACACAAGACTAAATGTATTGAGGTCGACGGGGGAGTGTGTACCAATTAGTACATACAAACGCACGTTCGGACTCGCTCGCGCTCGTATGTTAATGCATATGTGCGAACAGAACGGAACATTTTCACAGTACGGACCTCGTTCATATTCATTAAATAGTGCGACAGGGAAACAACTGCACGAAAACAAAACATTTTTGAATTTTCGCCAAAAAATGAAATAAAAATATTTTTCAAAAATGTACGAAATAGCGAATTGTACGAAAGTCGAATGTACGAAATTCGAGGTCCGCCTAGACATTTTTTTAAATTTTTTCAATTTATCATATTGTCTTGTAAGTTGTAAGCAGTGTTTTAACAGTATTCCGTATTGTTTTACCCACTTTTGATATCCACTAACTTCTTCTTCTTCGTGTCAGCGACGTCAAATTATTTTTGCCCAGTATCTGGCAACATCGATAGCTCGTGTGCTGCCCAGCATTACGTCTTGAGATGTGCAGCTTGTTGGGCACATGGAGCAGGATCTTAGGTTTGAGGCGGTCGGCAGGTTGGGGAGCATGAAAAGAAACTCAGAAACGGAATTTCGGACTTCCTTATATGGTCAATATTTTCAACCCGGCGGCAACAAAATGAATATCCACTAAGAAAATTGGTATATGATACTCACAAATAGACCAGATATGTCGTAGGCTGCTGTTGTGACATTTCTCTGATGATGATGAATGATCAACCTGGCGCTCTAAGTCCATTCATCATCATCAGCCTGTATCCGTCCACCGCATGAGTCTCCATCCTCTTCGATCCTCCGCCTTCCGCATCCAGGTCACTCCCGCTATTCTTCTTGTGTCGTCAGTCTATCTCGCAGGGGGACGGCCAATGCTTCGTTTGCCAGTTCTTGGGCGCCATTCCAATACTTTTCTTCCGCATCGACCGTCGTCTCTTCGACAGATGTCCTGCCCATTGCCACTTGAATGTGCCTCTTCGTTGGGTAGCATCCACTACTTGAGTTCTTCTGCGTATTTCTGTTTTGGATTCTATCTTTTAGAGACACTCCGAGCATGGATCTCTGCATAGCACGCTGGGTGACCTTTATTTTATGGATAAGACTTGCTGTAAGATTCCACGTCTCTGAGCCATAAGTTAATACAGGATAATAAAGTCCATTCACATAAAATAAAATCTTAAGAATATTTGGCTTGTATCAAGCACCGCGGTGAATGTGTTATAGTGATGTTTATAATACGAAATCAATTTACATGGGAAAAAAATGCGTGTGAAAAAGTCAACCAATATCATTATCATAGTAAATATGTCGTAAACTATAAACAACATTTTTTTTCTTTAGCAGTGTTGAGGCTCTTTTCGCATTCGTTTTGTTTTGTTTATAAAACATGTCAAGTAAACTATCAAACTTGCCTCGATGTTTATAAACAATCGCGACACTCGGTGGCCACGCGCCGCGCCGCGGTGCAATGCTTGTTAGAAAATAATGTGTCAAAATTAATCAAATCAATTGATTGCCAGATTGAATTATGAATATTTGTATCGTTATTAATTTTTCCATTCACTTTGAATGGGTACGATTTCTTACTGCTTTTTGTGAATTTCGTAAAAACGTTAACTTTTTTATAACAGTTTAACGGCGCCAAGTTTAGGTTAAAAATGAGAGACTCCAGCTCCAATCAAGTGTCAGGGCAATCAGAGTCGTCACAGGCTGCCTTAAACCAGCACCTATTTCTAAACTATACCCCTTGACTGGTATCGCACCGCCAAACATAAGGCGCAAAGTCATATGCGCCTAAAAATGCTTAAGGCAATCAACCAACCGTCCCACTGCTTGTATAATCAGATACCCCCAACCCCAAGATTGAAATCGCGAAGCAGCTTTCTGAGATCCACACAACCTCTCACATCCGGCCCTGAAAATGAGAGACTCCAGCTCTGGCGACAAGTCGCGTCAGAGGATTTCATTACTCCAAAGAAAGGCCTCCCAACTGGCAAGAACCTTGACTGGCGGACCTGGAAATCCCCGAACAGATTAACAACCGGAGTTGGTAGAATAAAATACAACTGTGAACGATGGGGAATGCTGCGGCAGGGAGAGTCAGTATTGTGTGACTGTGGAGACCTGCAGACCGCCTCACACCTAAGGTCCTGCTACATGTGCCCAACGAGCTGCACATCTCAAGACATAATGCTGGGCAACACACGGGCTATCGATCAGAGCTGACACTGGATGAGGCAGTTCATGACGTCCGTATGGTCTAGTTAGGGAAGTCGACTTGGATGTGATGATGATGAGTACAATCCTTTAAATGAATAAGTACAATAAATGTAAATATTTTTGTACATTTTAATTAAAGTAAATTTACAATGTTGCCGTGCCATTAGGTATTATCACCTAAAAGTGATAATGTTAATAAATAAAATTGTCAAAAAACGTAATCAAACGTATTGTTTATGTACCTTATTTAATTTGTCATTTGTGAATACACATTCTGTTAAAATTAACTAAATAAATTTTGAAATGGAGATAAATTTAAATTTAAAAAATAGTCGCGTAACTGCGGGATGGTTTTCAGAATGGTGGCTCCCGGAATAATGCTGTCATGAGTATTTTATCCCAGAATAATAACGTCTTTAGGAATGGCCTCTGGATACATTTTTCGATGCTCGGGAAAGGAAACGAAAAAAGTGGATTCCTTCTAATATCGGATCTCTGCACTTCACGTGGGGTGTCAGCCACTAGTGTATTCTCCAATAGCCCATACTCATCAACGTAACATTTATCCTTGAAAATATTTTTTTTTTTTTTTTTTTTAATTAATTAAGATGTTCTATATATACCAAATTATAAAATAGTGTGAAATTGATCTTATACTCGAAAAATTTAAGCAGTTGTAGTTAAAACAAAATTGTTGCTAAGCGAAAATCGTCCCGTGAACATCGCTCATTAGTTTTTTTATGAAATCGCATGCAGGAGAGCACAATACCGGTCGAGACCAGTGGGCTCTATAACTCTCAGTCAGGACAACTGGACACTGCTTACGGTAAACAATTTTAAGTCCTTTTATAAATATAAGATGAGCGATTGCTAGATATTATTTCGTCATTATATTTCGGCATTCTATTGTGTGTGCTTACATAAAAATATCGTTATTTGAAACTTGTCTAAGACTAAAGTTTTTTTTTTAATTGGGTGAAAATAAGCGAATTTGATTTGTGCAACACGAAGTACATTTAATGGCTGGTTGCTGAGAAAACGGACATTATGAGAAGTTTTTTTAAATCTGAATGACTGAGGAAGCGCTCAGTGTACACTGAAATAATTTAATTCAATTAAAGTAACCTTTCGAAAAGTGTTCATTAATATTCACACCTGATTTACCTTTTTCTGATAACAATACACAGAATACATTAGGTGAAGTACCAGGTATATGTGGATTCTGGCAACTCAAACCACAATGCTGGCGAATTACTTTAAAAAGAAAAAAACAATGTTTTTTTCAAGTAAGCGCAAGAAATCCTAAGTGAGTTGTGATCGTTATCCCTGAAGATGTCCCCTGTAATGGCGGTCGAAATGTCGCACAGAAGAAATTCGCCACACACGGCTCAACCCAAAGGCCACAACTCCAAATATTGCCATGAAAACCCATGAAGTTAGGCTATAGTGTATAACTTTGTCACATTTAACCCAGTCGGTTCAAGGCCTAAAAGTTATCAGTTATCTTTTGAATTAGTAATTAAATATACACATACTATACATCAAAATTATTTATACGCATCGATTCGTTCAGAAAAAATATCGACAGAAGCGGGATTCGAACCAGCGAGCTTTGGAACCAACCGTTGCCCTTATGCTCATTATTCTAGACCACTCGACCATCTCCTGCCCGAACTGATGCGCGGAATAGGTTGCATTTTTACCATTGTTACAATTGTTACCATCGTATAACCATAGATGTCTCTATAGTATTTATTCAGAGTGTGTATATTAGTGTTTTTTATTATTTAGTCAGTCAGCATTTATTCACAAGCTTTTTTATTACTTCCCGACAGTCTATTTATTTTAGTAAGTACCACTCGGGTCTCGAACCGAACTATAGATTGAATGGATGAGAAACAACATCTTATAAGTCCGACTCGGACTTTTACAACCAGTCTCGTAACCCGTGTTACTGATGAATAATTTTACCTTCTTTTGAATTATTTTTACTTGTTCTGGGGTATTTTTAGTTATTTAATTTGGGTACGCCTCTGCTACAACTTGTGCTGATTTGTATGTAGCAGCTGACTTGGCCAGCGACGCTAAGAGCTCCTTTCTCTCTTCATCGGCAACGACAGCCATCGGCAACCCGCGGAATAACATTTCATGCCACATCTGCTTTAGTTAATACTTCAGTTACTGCAGACAGATTTAAATATTCGTAGATCTTTGATTTTGTACATTTTTTCCGATTGTACGTAAAAATTAATTTCACCAAATATCGTATATAATAAAAAAATGTAACCATAAAAAAGCTCCACTTAAAGCTTAACACATTTATTTATGCGTAAAATTTCATCATGTCTTCTTTGTAGTATCAATCCGGTGGATTGGTTTGCAGCAACATAATCTTGCATCTCGATTTCCACCCCTCTCGGTCCTCCGCAACTCTCTTCAGCTCAGCATAAGAGCTACAACTCATGTCCTCGAACACTTGCTGCAAATACTCCCGTCTAAGGCGCTCTCTACAATTCCTACGCTTAACCATCCCCTCCACAATGTCGTGAAGAAGACCACCGTGGCGCATGATGTGACCGATCGCCTCTCTGAGATTTTTCTTACTAGGTGCCTATCTTCCTTGATTATCCTAAGAACCTCATTGTTCGTGACGTGGTCTCTCCAGTAAATTCCGAGAATTCTTCTGTATGACGACATCTCAAAGGCCGTCATGTAAGAACTCATAAACTATATAACATATACATATATCGTTGCTATAGACATTTACACCGCAAACAATGCAATGTTATTACTCATTGGGTTGTATAGATTTTTTTCATTGCTTATTGTGATACAGCTAATGTTTCAATTATCATGAAATTGCTTAAATTAGTTGAAAATAGTGAACACCAAAATCATTTTTTTTTATGTATACACATACAGGAGAACCGGCAGATGGTGATAGTAATTCTGAAGTCTCATCTGTGGAATTCTATGACGCTTACCATGGTGTATATGACTAAGCGCTGCATGTGGAGTGTTGATCCGCCAACGTCATAAACCGAGATTCACGCATCATCCTTTATTATTACAGGAATTTACAATGAATGGGTGGTCTTCACGGGACGACTTTCGTCTACCACTAATTTTAATTAATAGGCTATTACTGGAATTTTACGGGTGATGGATCAAATTCACACCAACCGGAGTATTGATATTATTTTAGCGCTCATAAATCTATTAAAAAACTTTATTTTGTAATCTCCGTCGGGGATCGAACCCACGACCTTTGGCTTGCAAAGCAAACGCTTTGACCATTGAGCCATGACCTCCGGCTAATACGAAAATATGAATTATATATACCAAAGCAGATAACTGGTTTTATAAGAGTCTTTATATGTTTTTAAGCTTGGAGTTGTTAACATAAAATCACAAATGCGATTTTAGATAGTAAAACTGATCCATAGTGCGTAACATTTCTTTTTACTCAAAACAATTTCATAACATAAAGTTTAGGTTTCCATTTCTTTGATGGTAGACCATAGAAGGACAATAAAATGTTAACATTCAGCAAGGATGCTTATTTCGTTAACACAGTTTTTTGAAAACAAATAAGGCACATGTTTTATTATTGGGTATATTTTAGCTGTTGGCGAGATGCCGTTGTAATTTATATTTTTGAAGTTTTCAAATCATTGTTTAAAGAATACGGAATATTTTATAAATCATAAAAATGTTCTTGTAAACATAGTTTTATTTATATTTGTTATCTTAATACATGGGGTAAATATAAATAAGATGAAATTATGAAAAAACATTGTTCATCCACATAATTGACTATTATAGACTGGCGACTGACCCAACCAAAATCGTTTCAGCCAAATATTGAACCAAATATTTTTAACCTAATGCGATTCCCAACCCAGATAAATTCTTTATCGAATACATTTAGGAAGTAACAAATTAGTTTTGAAAGCTTTAGAGCATGTACAAATGTTTACTTATAATCACATTTACACCTATAAATATATAGAGAGGCGACTTAATTTATCTATTATACATTGGAGAGACGTAGAACAGTGACTGACTTGCTGTTTATTTTTAAAATAATGAACTCCATAATCGATGACTCTAATATTATTGCAGGAAATTACGTTCAATGTTCCCTCCCGGTTCACTAGAGGCAGAAACCTGTTACATGTAAGGACATCCAAAAACCAACCACGGTTTCTATTCACCTAAAGTTGAGAATATGTAGACTAGTCAACTCCTCTAGTGGCTTGGACTTTTTCGGGCACGACCTTCCGGTATTTCGCAGATCCCTCTACTGATGTGCGTGATGTCTGTTTTATTTACTCATGTTTATGTTTTGTCCAAATCTATTGCCTTAGCTTATATATTTATTCTGTATTACCATCTTCTTTAATTGTATTTATAATTTAAAACCGTAAGTATGTATTGGCCTAGGCCGTTAATAAAAAAAAAAAAAAAAATCTCAAAGCAAGAGAAAAGATCATTTTTGGGACCCTAGGATCTAGCAACAACAACAAACCAATAATAATTATTCCATTTGATGACTTTCATATTTGTTAAATCCTAGAAAAGGCGATAGTATTTCTTCACATTAAATGCTTGAATTTTTAATTTTGTAAAATCCATCGAAAGACGATCTTTGATAAAATGCTTTTAAGTTTTTCAAAATTATTATTAAAATATCTTCGACTAGAAAATAAAATTATAGGCGAAAAAGGTGGCAAAGCGACGAAATGGTTCATTTTTAGGTGTCAGGTCACCGACCTGACCCGACCATTGCTTGTAAGTAAATATTCATCGCTAAAAGCCTCGCCTCGATTGCACCAGGGATTGTTCCCGCGTAAGTCGAGCGTTCTCAGCAATACCCGCACATTGTATCGTTCCGAATGCATCATTTTTGCCTTTTTGTTTTAAACATACTAAGTTACAACACAACAAGCAGTAGCTCCATTGTATTTGAGTGCCATAATTTAAAATTCCAAACCTGTTATTTATTTTTCCTTCGTGTCCCCTGTTTCGTCACGTTCCAAAAATGCACCGAAACGTCGAACAAATGTCATAATTTTTATATATGAATAAGTAAACACAAGAGAATATACGACAGGCTATGACGATATAGAAATGTTCCTTGCCGTGTTAGGATCACTGTATGCTTTATATGGAGTATTGAACTGCTACGCCATTAGAGCTTAACCCAATAATCTCGATTGGTTTATTCTTACGGGGACTACTCATTGTTAATTATTTGTTTGTTTATTAATGGTGCTATTTTCACTTTATATGATAAATTCTATGTACCACAAATATTTTTAGTACTGTTATCCATTACATATATTTATATATATATTAGGTAATAGTAAAATTGGTTCTGGAGTCCCTTAGGTCTAAAGGCTGCATGTCTCTAGAAGGGCAACTTATCGTCTTAAAAATATTGATTAACTATGCCCAAATATGCCTCGGATAGCAATCGGTCTTCTTTATAACTCTTCAAGCACTCACCCTCGAGGTTATCGGTAATATTCACAGTATGTATATACTCGGGGCGATACGTTTTTATATATGGCAAATAACAATGGAAACTGACACAACTGTTAGACAGGATTTTTTGGCAACCATATGCTCCTGGGAACAGATTTAGAAGTATAAATATTAAGTTGTGTTTTCTGTCTAAGCTCCTCCGTACCATTTTCGCTTTAATGTTATCCAAAAATACTTTTAAAGAATAACCATTTTAAGCTTTCGTGTTATGTTATCCTTGGATTTTGTATAATTTTGACAAGTTTATTGCGTGTCAGCTTGAGTTTTGTCTGTTCTTTTATCAAGATACACTTGAATGTAGGAGAGTGGAAAAGATTCAAGTTAGTTTAGATTACGTCTAATAAGTTTGTACTAGCTTTCGCTGAATTAGATTAGGTTAGGTTAGGCATGTTTAATTTAAATTTTTCATAGTATTGGCATGCTTACTGCGCAGTAGCCGGAGATGTCATCTTGCGCACAGGGGTGAGCAATTTGTCGGTTCTCGGCAGTCGGCATACCCACGGGCTCCTTCTCACTTAACCTTAAGATCCGGCGGCGCATTTATAGACGGGCAAGAAATCCTCTCCGAGGAACTGAGAAATCACGAGAACCGAGAGGAAGAAAAGCAAAAACTGTTTATTTCTCAAATATATTCTTCCATTTTTACAGCGACTGAAATACTCTCACGATAGAACAGGTCGTTTTCGGAAACTTTTTTAATTAATTGAAGAATCTTCTTCCCATATCCGTTCACCACAGATTGTCGCCACTCAGTTCCGGCAGTTGTCACTATCCATATATGGTTCATATATGATTCCCGACGACTTGCAACCCCCTATTGAGGAAATGTTTTAAATTCGGATTTTGGACAAAAGATTCAAGAAGATCTTTGACATAATAATGATAAATAACCAAATTACTATTTTAGTAGACTTGTTATTTTCTTCTCACTTATTTCGCATTAACATCTCAACTTCAGTATGCGGTCTTTACAAATAACTGCCATAATGCTATCTATCATCAGTGCAGTTTAATTTACAAAACAATTTGATTAATTTGTGATCTTTCAACAAATTAAGGCGCAAATAGTTACATTTTTTGAGTTTAATATTTAGGTGAAGTTCTTCTTCAATGATTTCCAGTCTTTACTGTTTTGAACCTTCCTATTTTTTTGCAGTATTGGCGATTTCTTCTATCTAACTCATTGGTTCTTGGTCGCCACTATATAACTTTACTATTCCATCAGGCACCTTCTCATGTCGATACATATCTGGTCTACTACCATGCGATATGAAGCAACTTCTTGTCCTTCTTTAGATCTCCACGTTCTATATTCATTCATGAATAGAAAGCTTAATATGGAATGCTCTATCAATGGAACACTAAAAGTTGGTGAAAACATTTGCAGAGTATATTAACTATTTTTATTTAACGTTTACAGGGAGCCGAGGCACCTTCCCCCAGCCAAATCGAATATCAGCAGAATCCAAGTGTAATAGGTAAGTAAAAAGTAAGACGAACATTAGCCTATTATCAACAGTAACAAGGTCCATGGACTGCATGGACACAACCATGATTCTGATTTATTGTTCACGCGGTATAACTTAGTCAGTGAAAACCATTGTACAAAATCACACACATATGCATTACGTAAGCGTGAAGGGTGTGAAACAAAGATCTTAAAGAATAATTTTAATTTTTATGAATATCTGTGGTGTGAAACTTGTTTAAAATGATTATTATTCTAAAGGAGTGGAACCTAGCTGCATAGGTAACGCCCTAAATACTGGATCAGTATTTACTAGGACTGCTTCAAAACTACGGTAACTTTCTATTTTTGTGTCATGAAGTTGGTTGGCTCGTATATGTGTGTGAGATTTGAACGTGACTTCTCTGGCTAATAGGACTGTAATCTCTGTATTGTTGTAACTGAAGCGACTATTTCAAATACTTTAAATCATTACCACTGCTGCCTCTGACATCATGCATCTGTTTGCCAAATAATGTTATTCAGATATTGATGGGGAAAGGTTCTCAATTGGACATTTGCTGTTTAAGAGAGTACAACTGTGTAAAGCTTTTTCTTTTTCAATCTACTGAGGTCTCGTTCTGCTAATAAAACAACTACAATATATAGCGTTATCTTACCTCAAGTTATGTAGGTAAATTTGGTGTATCGTTAGTCGGCCATTACAAATATAAAAGCGTATTATTGTATATGATAGTTTGATAGGCATATAATTGGCATTTTACGGGTGAGTAATAAAACTCATACCAAGCAGAGGTATTTTTAGAGTCTAGAAATCTATTAAAAAACATTTTTATTTGTAATCTTCGTTGGGGATCGACACCACGTCATATATATACGTATAGCAAGCATACGACCTTTCACCTGAACCATACCCGTCAGAAAATATTGTCCTTGCATAATTGAATATCAAAAATACTGCAACCATAATTTCAAAATCAAACTCTTTTACTTTTCTGTCCCTTAATACCGATGATGTGACTGCCAATTTTGCCAGCATGGAAACATATTACGAGTATTATGCACATACGAGTACATTTCTTATTATAAGGTGGCCACTCTCCACCTCACGTGGTATTTTTCTGTTTTCAAAAACAGAGGTAACACCTTGCTGTAATCCAGTGCCATGGGTTTTATGGGGAACAGTTTTTAAAACATAAATCTGCCAATGTTACCGCCTCGCCTCAACAACAATTCCTTAGTTACTTGGGTACAGCATATTTGCATAGCAAGCTCTTTAAAACAAATGTTGATATGTCATACATCACTGTCAGGTATTTATTCTACTGTAAGTACTGACACAAGAATAATTGCCAACAACAGCAATAATTATTTTACATTACACATATATATTAGTAATTGGGTCTCATACACCTCGTCTCGATTCCGATACTTAAGAAGTTTACAGCAAAACAATAGTATGATAAGTTTCTTGAGCGTCGTATTGCATTGTGAGAAGAATACAACGAATTTGAATCGTTATAGCACGTAGTTAAATAAAAATGGAATACATAGATACAAGTTGTACCGTGAACATCACCTTCACGGTGTGTTTCTCTAAACAAGCTGTAGTGCATCAACACTCCGCATACAGCGCTTATCCACTCTTAAATGTTAAGCGTTATAGAATATAGACCATCTGACGATATTATAATGTGTTTATTATATATATACACATGACATACACCATTATAATGAACTATAAGACGATCTTTCTTGTTATAGATCGTAAGCACGATATTTTTCATTTTTGTAAATGACGCTTGTATCGTGCGACATACGCAAACACAAAACGTTAAACAACTGCGCTCGAAGTCGCAATGAAGTGATATTAACCCTGGGACAATGGGAGTAATACTGGACAAACCATTCAATGCACACGTCTCAACCCAAAAGACGGAATTCTAAAAGTGTCATGTTAACATTTTTGTTATTACGATACTGCACAGTTCGCATGTTCACAGTCGCCTGCGCCAACGCAGGCTATTAGAATGTCGTGAAATAAACGTCTTAAAAGCCACAAAAAAGTCCTGTAATTACACTTCGGCAAAGTGATTGTCAACATTTATGATGTCCACTTTTTAAATATAAATTATAAATATATTTTTTTTTGAATAATTCGTTATTCCTATTTAATTTAAATTAATAAAATCACAATTTGTAACTAAGATTTAGTTTTAAGGAGATATATATAGTTTGTGCCTTATTTTTACATGGATCACACTGAGTAGTGTCGATTTACTTGCTGGAAGACCGCAGTTTCACCTTCAATGAAGGCTTCATCAGGGCCCATGAAGCTTTAATCGAATGCGATCTTACATCAAGTGATGAAACAGCGCTCAGTGCGATACATGTTAAAACAAGGTAAGATTTTTTTTATCAACTTAAGATTACATCTTAATTAAAAAATTATAATATTACGGTATTCATGTTAAAATAAGTTGCGAAATATTTATTTACATGGGTCGCGAGGAAAATGCTAAAAATATAAATAACATAAGGTTTATACATCGACAAGATCAGGTTTATCTTCAAGCTTAAGGTTGAAGATCTCTGCATCGGCGAGAGTATTTACGATGAATTCCGACCCGCCAAGCTACGCTGCGGTTTATTTATATTTTAATTTACGAGCTTAGAGAGAGAAAGAGAGATACAGAGAAAGAGTGAGAAAGGGGAACAGAGAGGTAGAGAGATCTCTCGCACAAAAATTCAATTACCACTAATCGCCGACACGGCGAGCTATTAACCGAGCACCCTCGCAGCCCTGGCGACGCGTTAACGTCGCGGTGACAACCATCAAAGTGATTTACGACAGCGATGAAATCCGACAAAACTGACTAGTGCCAACCCTGCTTTCAATATTATAAAACTGTATCTCTTCTCTATAACAAACCGACAACAATAGCACATTTTTCGCGCTGCTTGTTAGGTCGGACCAAAACAATTATGGATTGACAGTTGAGTCGCCGGTTATGATCGAATGATCCAGGCCTCGGAATCGTCGGAATAAACATGTGATCAAATATATAAAAACATTTGATAAATCATGCAAAATATGCCTCGAATAAATATTTTGAAATTACGCCAAATCAAATGTGTAGTTCAGGAAAATACCTGATAAAATGTGGAAAATCTCATCTGTGATTTTTATGACGCTTACAGTTTAACATGGCAAAGCGCTGCTTGTGGAGTGTTGATCCGCCAACTTCATAAACTGATATTCATGCATCACTCATTTTAACAGGAATTCACTATGAATGGATGATGTTTGCGGGACAATTTTCGTCTAGCACCAGTGAATGTTGAAAAACAATTGATGTTCCTCCGGTATGATACAAATGAAACGTTTTTTATTTTAAAAAGTTTTTTTTGTATTTGTGTAACTACTACCGTGTTGTAGCTTTTGGTCCCCGCAAACCAATAAACAATACAAGTAGGAAATAACATTTATACTCAATAAAATACTATTTCAAATAATAGTATCATAGGATGGATGATCAACCCGACGATTCTCATGTATTCATTTATAGATCCGACTTCGCCCCTGAATGCCACATCAATTGTTAGCTGAAAATTCCCCACACTTTACACAGCGGCATTACATCCTTTCCACATGTGGCGTCTAGTCATCATGGTTGTCACTGTCAATCATGTTCATAAATCATAACATAATCCACTTTCTTACGAAAATTAACTAACTAATGAAATAAAACATATTATACCATCCTATTATAATATTATGGAGTTTCACTGAAAATTGGCAGCGAAAACTTCGAAATCATGAAAAATCAAATTCAATAATTAAACATATAATAATGCATCTGGGATGACGCTAAGTTACTGGCAGCTAGCAGAACCTTACGGTGGAATTTGACGGCGACCAATTAATATATGTATTTTTTGTAAATTTAATTATTAATTATGATTACTTAAATATACATATACTAAACATAAAATTCTTTTTTCAACGCGTCAATCCAAGCACAAAAATAACGGCAGAAGCGGGATGCAAACCGCGGACCTTTGGAAACCAACCTTATGCCCAGGTATTCATACCGCTCGGCGAATCACGCCATTGCTATGCCTAGACTGACTGCGATGAAACTAGTATTTATATCATTGTTATTATCTTACGACAGATGTCGCCATAGTATATATTCAAAGTATGTATATTTTTATTATTATTCTATCAGTATGCAAGCTTAATATTATTACCTTCTGGCAGTTATTAATTATGATTTTGAATTTTGATATTTCTTTAAACTAGAAAACTGTGGATTTGAGATAACAAACTAGTTTGTATTGCGTGTGAAGCTAAATTATTGAATAAATGACGGACTTATATATATAACTAGATTTATAAGTTTTTCAGTTTTTTGTTGTGATTTTTGTGACATGTGTAATACTAAATATTCATTAACAGCATGCTTCCAATGAATTATATTCTTTCAAAGGGATCGAGGGAAAATATTTTGTTCAATATTATTTCCTAGATTTTTTTTTCTTGGAGAAATTTTAAATAATCATGTAACTTAACGTAGAAAGAATACATGAAGGAATTATAAAACTATAAATCTATGTTTAAATACGCAAAAATTCAAAGTGGCTTGATACATTTTTTTTTCAATTTTTAATATCGTACTTTTGTAAAATGTTCACGTCTACGTCTCGTTCACCGCGAATATATTCGGTAGTCGTGAAATGTTGAGCCGCGGAAAGTAATTTTTTTTTATTAGTATGAATTACTTGGTTAAATTTTATGCCAAAAAAATATGTTGTGTTGAACTAGCGGTTGAGGTTTTGATGCGAGAAATTCTGGGCAAGAGAAAAATAAAGAATTTTGTAATTAATATTAAAAATATATACTTCAATATGATCATATGAAAGTAAATAATTTAAATTAACATTTGATAATGAAAACATTATTCACTAATAATACAGGTATATAAATTAATAACACCAGGTGGTTACCGATTAACAATGTGCTCATTAAAATTAATTCACTATGTTTATTATTCACTTGAATGTCAAGGTGTAGTAATCTTCTCGTTGTAAAGGACTTTGAATAGATTCCACCTAATATCTGACAACACGATTTCTGTTGCTGATCGTATCGTACTGTAAAAGGCAGCTAGAACGATAAAATAAGCATTATTTTAAAGGTAGTTTATTGGCAGATACTTTTAAAAATAAATATAAATCTTTAATAATCATCCTCGAGATCTAGAATTATTTAATGACCTTGTTTACCTCGGATGTAACATTGCCGACTCAGGTGGATGTGATTGACATTATGACTAAATCGGTTTGGCCCAATTTAGAAGAAATATGGAAAAATAGAGACAAAGCCAGAAAAATCTAAATTAAATTTATTTACATCTCTGAGTATCTCTCCATTTCTTCAGAAAAGAGGAGTATTATAAGAAAAGACAACAGGATAATAGATGATTTTTTGATATGATGCTAAAAAAGACTCTGTTTGTAGGACTAATTCTATGGTCTAGCTAGAATGTCTTATATTATTTGGCGCAACACCAATGCTTTCCTTCGACCATATATGGCAGATGTGTATGGACTATTGCCACTTGGTGATACGTTTTTTTTTTCAGTAGCGTCATTTACTTTAATTCTTTCTCTAATATTTAAATTTTAAATGATTTAATTTTATGATACTCAAAGAAATTTTCTCTACGACACGTTGGTATACAATTGTCAACCAACCCCGAGCGTATAGTTAAATGTTATATTTACTGTATGATGTGTTTTGTATAACCCGTGTACAGCGTACTGGCTTCCACACAATAGTCCGCCTCGCAGCTTAGATTGCAGGTCCCGCTAATATCACGGCAATGTGTGCAGGTATAAACCAAGACGGTATTCGCGACGTTAATGCGTTCATTCAAATCAAGCTTCGACCTCAATATCGACTCATTCTGCCGCTCTGATTGAAACGCGACTCGATTATTCGCAATGCGAAAATTTCGCTGTATCATAACTGCTGATATGACGTGCAAGTATACCAGGGCTGATGTTGGGATTATTTGAAAGAACAAATAGAAAACAATTAAACGTGCAGAATAGTCAAGAAAAAGAAAATACTCGTACGCACTTTTCGAAACATTCAGTTCTCGAAGACTACTTCGGAGATACTAAATTAAATAACCAGTCCAAAAAGTCCAGTAAGTACATGAAGTTTGTTCGATCAATTATTATTGGTGGAATTTCATAATTGTGTTTCCATAATCTTCATCATTCTATAATCTCAAGTTTCTCACCTGAGAAACATGTTGTCAAAAATAAAATTGTACAAGAACGTATAGCTTTTCTACATTTGGTAAACGTTATACAACGCTGAGCTAAGATAGCAGAAATGCATTCGAACCTCACGAGATAAGAAGCTTTGTTAGCCTGGAGTATAATGTTGCCAGTGTCATGATGCAACCGAACACACAACAGCACGACCAAGAATTTTAATTTATTGCAAACGGTTGTAACATAGTGTTCCGAGAATCAGAGGTTAGAATTTATTGTGCTATTTGACTAAATGGATTTAGCCTGGAAGGTACTTTGGGGCTCTAATCCAGAGGTGACTTATTCAAGGACAGGGTAGATTTTTCTTTAACGAAGAAGTAGTAGGTGTTCATCGATAAAATTCCCCTCAGTTGCGCTTCTCCACATGTTCAGCCGCAGGGTGGCCTCAGGTATCACCAGTTCCGTTGTCGACTGTAGGAAACTTCTTCTTGATTTGAGCCGTGTGGTTATCTTTTGGTACCCAAACATAGGGTGCAGTGCGTTGTGGGTTGCTTTGGTGAGCTCCTTCTTGGTAGTAACTTCTCGCCGTATGTTTGGTGGGGCAATGCCCGAGAGTTGATATAGCTTTGATATTGGGGTAGGTTTTAGGCACCCCGTAACCACCCGGCACGTTTCATTCAGAGCAATATCCACTTTCTTGGTATGGGCAGACCTCGCCCATACTGGCGCAGCATACTCGCCAGCAGAGAAACAGAGAGCTAGAGCACTTGTGCGGATCAGGTTTGGTTGGGCTCCCCACTTCGTACCTGCCACTTTTCGGAGTAGGTTGTTTCTGGTGGACACCTTTTGCTTAACAGACTGACAGTGTTTCTGATAAGTGAGGGTCCTATCCAGCTTGACCCCTAGGTATTTAGGTGTGTCGCAGTGCTCGAACACCAAGTCGTTCCAGGTAATGTGCAGCTTTCTCTTGGCAAGTCTGTTATTGAGATGAAAGGCGCAGACTTGTAATTGAGTTTCCTTGACAAACACAATATATGTTTGTCGAGTGTAACATGTACACATACTCGTATAGAGTTGCCCGACTTGAGAGCGAGGACTAGCCCTGATGCTGCATTACACATCAACACCAACACATCACACCCACTGCAGGCATTATCGCCAGAGATTATTGCTCGATTTATTTCTTGGCCGAGGATTCTTAATAAAGCGGCAGCTTAATCGCCCTCGATATATACTTGTTACACAAACAAACTTATACCGGTGTTGTGCATGGAAGTCATTATACGTATAAACTGATTATTATAGTTACCGTGTGCAATTCTTATTGTAGCACTTAAGTTATATATTTTTTTACATATTTTTAAACTCAACACTGCCTCTGCAGCCTCACAAATGCCTGTGTTACTCACGCATATATGTAAGTTGTTTCATCAACGAGTGTTTCACATTGTTCTGCATACCGCAATTGTACTCGCTAACATTCAAATTAGAGTTTTTTTCTTGGGTCCCCGCATTCACTCTCTTCTTCTTCGTAGTATGTTCTTCTGCGTAGTATCGCTCCGGTGGATTGGTTTGCAGCAACAATATCTTGCATCTCGATCTCCACTCTTGTCGATCCTCTGCAATCATCTTAAGCTCAGCATAAGAGATACAACTGATGTCCTCGAACACTTGCTGAGGGCTTCCTGTATTTTATGGAGAAGTAAAAAGATCACCTTTGAAATTTCGCCAGCTCAACACAAGCGCCATGTCTCCTTTTCATAGGCAATGTCCAATGTATCAACGAGTTCACTATATCATCGGTTCCTAACATGCTTTGATTTGCGTAACACTCGGTATTACACTGTGCAAAATTGTACCATCATATAAAAGTGATAGTATTTCATGAAATTGCGTAGCTTTATTGACTTCTTTATTAAAATAATGTCTTATTATATCTTCTTTATAAAAAGTAATGTTTGTACGTTTGTTCGTAATTTGTGCGCTGCCATACGCTTGATTATCGCATGTATGTACGTAACAGGCATGAGTGGCATTGCAGCGCGAGAGGCATTATGAGCTTGCCAGCGCGTCCTTATTGTGCAGGAAAAATCATTCGTCAATCAAATTGAAATTAAATTCTCCTACTCTTAATATTGCCAGTGCGATACACAACGTTATATTCTTCTTCATAGTATCAATCCGGTGGATTGGTTTGCAGCAACAAAATCATGCATCTCGATCTCCACTCTTTTCGATCTTAATTTAATTAAGATGCAATTAATTTTGCTGATACATGAGATGTCGCTTGAACCTTTAACCCGCTTAACGCCACGTAATGTCTTAAATGTTATATTAAATGAATAAAAATAATCATGAAAGTAAATATAATGGAAGATGATTATACACTTTTGTTATGTGACATAAAGACGACCAAAACGCTCAATCCATTGTCTTGAAATTTTAACCACATATTACAGAAATTCATGTGGCTCGCGCAAAATACATTACACATAAATAACTTCATAGGTTTTCACGGCCGGATTCGATATTGAGACTTTTGGGTTGAGCCGTGTGTGGCGAACTTCCTTCAACCATTATTTCGACCGCCATTCCAGGGGTCTTCTTCACAGTCCGACATGACGTTCGTGGATGTACAATTCTTAGAACATACCTACCGTATTCTTTGAACATACCTACCGGAGTCTTAAAACATACCTACGATTCTCCGGAATGAAACTTGAGTTGCCATGGAGATATAAATCAATAACGCTTATAAAAAAAATACAATCAGAATAAACCAACTCAAAAACTAAATAAATTATCAATCCTGAAAAAGACCCCTGCAATGGCGGTCGAAATATTGGTTGAAGGAAGTTCGCCACACACGGCTCAACCCAAAAGCCACAATACATTACACATATTACATTGGCTGTTGGATTTTGTAAAACACCGTGATGCGCTAGTTTGTCTAGTGCGAAATGGTTTTGATGCCTTTTATAAATAAATAAAGGACACGGTAACAAATTATGAGAACACATAAGACATGCATTTATTTAAACTGCATCACATAGACGCAGTCCGAGTGACATTTCTATCGCACTGGATTTATTGCTGCTCGCGATGTTGACCACTGAAATGTTTCATAACAGCGTAAGACAACACAATTGTTGTGTAACCCACTGGCAATGAATTTTATTTATCGTCGATAGCCGCATTGCTTTCCCCGCTCTGTCATCCCATCGCGACCACAGCATACTTCAAGTTCGTCCATTATCGCTCAGTTTGACTCACGAGAACAACAATATTCATGAATGGATACAACAAATTGTTATACGCACCTATTGTATTGATTGCAGGGCTGAGGATTCAGTAAATAAAAAACGAAAAACAACTATGATTATAATTTTAAAATAAATTTTAATAAAAAAAATAGTTTTGATTCACAATTTATTTTAATGGACTGGCCGTCGTCTTCACCGAATAATTACAAATATTTTTTTAAATTGAAAACAAAATTTATTATTATTATATTATTACCTTAATACTTTAAATAACGAATACCTAGTATTTTATAATGTCTTTTTAAATTGAAAACAAAAATGTATTATTATATAATGTCTTAATACATTAAAATAATCACATACCCATTAATTTTTAGAATATCCTTTTTTCAATTGTTGTACCCGCACACATATTCAACCTGTAAATATGTGTGTACCAATATAGGAACCTGACCATACATATATAAGCCACTGCCTGTTTTTAATTTTTCATTATTGAAGACGGTCTTTATGAAGGCCGAAACATGTAATCATTAAAATAAATTGTGAATCAAAAGTAAATATTCTTACATTATTAATTTTTTAATTCAAATAATTTTTAAAATTATAATTATGCAGTTTCACCAAGTATTATCAGTTGATAACCTTAATTTTATATTACCATTTAAAACATTTTTTTTATGTAATGTTAGAATATGATTATAAAGAATTTTAAATGAAAATTTTGTACATAAAAATAAACATTTATTCTTAACCTACTATATGGCATTGCCCGAAATTTGTTACTATTCTAATCAGTTGTTTAAGCTTTATGTTTAACTGTGGTGCTTAGAATAGAAACGCTAACTATTGTAGTTAAACACGTTGCCGAGAACGTTCCTTGGTAAATTTATTGATTCAATCGAATGAAATTTGCGCTGTTACCTGGAAATTCACACGTTTAGGTCCACGTCACAAAATTAATAATTGATCATTATTCAATGTGTATATAACCAGGTAAAAACGCAAACTTCACGCGGTTGGAACAAGAAATCAACAACGTATGAAAATACAAAATTTAATGTTTCGTATAAAATAAAAGCCTCAAAGAGACTGGCTGATATTAACGGTGGGTATAGCTCAATGGTCAGATCGTTTGCTTTGCAAGCCAAAGGTCGTTAATTCGATGCCCAACGGGGATTAAAAAAAAAGATTTTTAATCGTTTTCTGAGCTCTAAAATACCCCGGTTGGTGTGTATTTGATCCATCACCCGTAAAATGCCAGTCATAGCCTATTAATCAAAATTAGTGGCAGACGAAAGTCGTCCCGTGAAGACCACCCATTCATAGTAAATTCCTGTAATAATAAGGATGACGCGTGAATCTCGGGCTGTAGCTTATGACATTGGCGGATCAACACTCCACATGCAGCTCTTAGTGCACCCGTGGTAAGCTTCAAAGAATTCCTCAGATGAGACTTCAGCATCATTGTCACCATATGTTAGTATTCTCCTTATGTGTTTACATAAAAAAACAGTTCCAGTCACTATCCTATATAGGGCTAAAACATTGTGAAATCATGCTTTCTCTAGAAGAATGGATACAGTTTTTAAAAGTCGATCTATAATGACTATTTCTTAACAATAAAAATAAATTGACAGAACTGCTTCCACCTCCAATTTTTTCTGACTTCGAGTTTTGTCTTTGACTCTGACTCCACAGCCCTGGTTCTTTCCTCGCGGATATAATCGTATGTATAAATAACAACATTGCCGTGTCATTAACAGCTGGAGCGAATGATAACATATAATGCCAATGAAAGCGTAAAAAATGACGCTTGATAGTGACTTCGCGGAGTCTTAAACCTTTAAAAAACGTATTTTTAAAATATATACTTTTGTATTGTATATTTTTTGACTAAAGGTTATATCTAGAGCATAACTTCTCAACCTTATTTTGCCCACCGCCCACTTTGAGATTTATATTTTTCCAGAGCCCTACATTTTTTTAACTCACGCCCCTAATTTTCTCTTTGCCTTCTACTGCCATCTTGAAATTCTAAAACGTCCACAAGGGGACGATATCGTCCACGTTGAGAAACTTTGAGCTAGAATTATGGCGCTTTATCAACATACATGGATAGTTGTCCATCCAGGTCTTATTCGTAGTATCAATCCGGTGGATTGGTTTGCAGCAACAGAATCTTGCATCTTGATCTCCATTTCTCTCGGTCCTCCGCAACCCTCTTCAGCTCAGCATAAGAGCTACAACTCATATCCGCAAACACTTGCTGCAAATACTCCCGTCTAGGACGCCCTCTACAGCTTCTAACCTCAACCATACCCTCCACAATGTCGTGAAGCAGACCATCGTGGCGCATGATGTGACCGATCCATCGGACTCGCTTCTCTAAGATGGTTCTTATTAGGTGCCTATCTTCCTTGATTATCCTGAGAACCATCCAGGTACATGTCTATAAATGTTCAAAAATCATGTATTGTTAGTTAAGTTAGAATTAAATGGTTCACACCTCGGAAGCTTTGGGTTAATCAGACGATCTTATTTAAATTACTGATTAACTATGCTTAAATATGCTTCGGGTATTAAAGATGCCGTCTCTCTTCTAATATTATGTATTTAGCTGAGCTTAAATGACTTGGGACGCGGCAGGGATAATTGCAGTAAATTTTTAGATCCAACTAGAGGGAAGACACGGAAGAAAAGGTGATCTTATTTGTGGATTCGAACCTGGTCTTTCCGTTAAGTAAGTCACCCGTCCCAACAATGAGAAGGGGAAGAATTCGGAACGGGGCGTTATGGAAATAGCCGGCGAGTGTCACGATGAAGTGTTGCCTTTATTAATAGAACGCATTTAAAAGTTGGTGGGAGCGGTGGGAGCGGTGGGATCGCACACAGCTCTAATTCTTTTTTATCCATTTGGACAGTGATTTAGTTTTTGGCAAAGAATGCCAAGTTGTCAACTTTCGCGCGGAATAAATCCAACTTTTTTGTTCGCGTCACAAGTTCGTTCACGGCAGAGCGAAATAGGATTTTCTGAAGAGCATGACCGTTCTACTATCATTCAATTCATTCTCATATCATTCATTCGTTGTTGGTTTAATCCTTGGCGAAAATTAATTCACATATATATATATATTTAAAACAGTTTAAGAGCTGTAAATTGTTTACACATATATGTTAATAGTTCCCGTTCGTTATTAACAACGTTCTACACTGTATACTTTTAAATTTAACAAGCATAGGATTGGCAGTAACGAATAATTGTTACTACTAATTTTTACACCCACGTTTGGCGTTGCTCACCAAAACCCGTTACTTGTATAATGAGAAAGTACTCTGAAAACAATGCCTTGGTAAGTGCTCCTAGGTACAAGGCGACCGGCCCGAAAAAAAAAGTAACGAATAATTAAAAAATCTTACTTTAATTTTGCTCTTTTTAATTAGAATCTCTTGTTTAAAGATTGCAAGTGTGAAGACATTCGCTAGCTTTGTTAATAACATTCATCGACTTATAATGGTCTTGTGCGTTGTGATATGGTTCGGAGATGCGGTACAATCCATTCGCACTGCTACGTTTATAATCAATCACGTGAGAACACTTCAGTTCTATGTTATTCCTTCTAATCGTTCATCGATTGTGATCTTTGAAAATCCGGCCAGTGAATATTTTTACACGCGTATCTTCATGGCTAGCTTTTATGATCCAGGCGACGAACGTATATTAACTATAATAGAACAAGGTGACTGATTAACTAGCTGACAGATTGCACCAATTTTCGGAGAGAATACGCTATAGTTGTATTTGATTCGAATTTTTCAAGTTTCGCGTGGGATGAATGTGTGTTGTTTTTTGTCTCCCGTCGACACTCACGGCAGAGCGGGTTTGGATGACCGGGTGATTTACGTGAAGAATACAGCGCGTATATTAGCGCTGACTGGTCGGGTTGTTAGCGACGAAGTGTTGAGAAAATATCTCACTTAGCGAACACTTATTACTCGGACGTTTATTGGCTACATTATGATATTTATTTATTTGGTAGCGAGAACGGTCTTTTTTATTGTGCGGTTCCCTAATAAAACACATCAAAACACAAATAATTTATAATGTGCAGTTTGAGAGTTATACGTTTTAGGATAATGCACGTTTTGAAGAATGCTTTATTTTTTGCTTCATTGCTTTAAAAAGTTTTTATATCATTAAAAAAAGACTTCAATCTTTAGTCACTCAAGTGATGTTGATGACTGAGGACTCTGTATCATTGGTGTTGAATTATCCTAGAAAATATGCCATCATTCCTGCCTTTTTATTTCATTTACTATAATCTGAGGTTATATGAAAGTAATATACTTAAAATCACAGAAATTAGGTTTAAGCTGTTAGTTATTTGGGTCAAATATATGATATTTATATATATTTTTAATAAATATATCTTAACTCTTCGTTTTATGTGTATAGTTAACGAGTCTCATCCCATCCTTCATCAGTTCTCTCTTGGAAGCGATTATATTATATGTTTCCAAAATCTTCGCTGACCAAGAACAAGTAATTAAATCAACTCTTTTGTGCGACTTGAAAATGGCCATTCGACGTGGCTGAAACATGTCGTCAAAAAAATATCATCATCATCATCATTAGCCTGTGTCCGTCCACTGTTGAACGTAGGCCTCCCGCATGAGTCTCCATCCTCTTCGATCCTCTGCCTTCCGCATCCAGGTCACTCCCGCCATTCTTCATATATCATCAGTCCATCTTGTAGGGGGTCGGCCAATGCTTCGTTTGAGAGTTGTTATAATTTATCTCACAAAAAATATACTGTGGGATAAATTCTAAAAAATATTTTATTTATATTTGATAAAGGCTTATATTATATTGAGTAAATATTGAACTTACGACACTAATACAAATAGCGCACTTAGCAAAATGATGCGATGAATTTTCGCATAATGTGTAATTCAAATGTAATTCAATTCTTTGTAACAAATTTTGGAAATTGTTATTTTCGTGAAAAGTCCGGCTTTTGAAATTCGCAACGTGTGTAATTTTATCCAGCCATTAAAAGTTCTTGATCCTCTAGCTCCCTGCCTTTATGGGCCCTCGCATAGCAAATGCGCCTATTATTGCGCTCATTGCTTTTCCAGAAATAAAACACCGCACAGTTTATTTGTGCAGTCATTAAGCGATTGCATTACATCCCGCGATATTTTATGCAATCGAAACTGTGCACTGAACTACTGTATTACATATACGAGTACGATTATGTGGTTCACAAAGCACATTTTTTTGCTCTACCAGATCGTCACTAGGTATGGCACTTTTAACACTTTCCAGTCCGATTACACAATATGTATGTAATCACCGTTAAAGGCCGGTAAGACAACATGTGTGTGATCGTTCCGCCAAGGCTTAGTGGCCGATTATACACAGCTTGTGATGTTTTTTCAAACGTTAGTGGACGATCACACAACATATGTGTCGTTTTTACTTTCGACCATAATTCAAAGATCTCAAAACCTTTTCAGTGACAACACATGACGATAGATTTAGCAATTCTTTAAAAAAACAGTCGGCCTCCAGCGTAAGTTTAATTGCGTAACGCGCGGACTGGATAGTGTTAAGGATAAATAAACTCCCATAGCTTTCTATCCAAATTCCAAGCCTTTTCGCTGTCCTTGTGGCGCCTTTCCAGATTTTTTTAGACATTATTTGTCTTCTTAATGTTTTTGTTATGTTTAACGTTATATTTTTTTAAACATTTTCTAACGACTAAACCTATTTTTCAAAATTCTAGTGGGCGGCATTTCTTCAAATCAGATTTTTTTAAATTTATTTCGTTCGAAATTCAAGCAGCTTTTTTTACACATCAAAATCTTAGCAGCCGAAAAAAGTTACAAAGGCTGTTTTGGGGAGTCGGGGGGGCAGTAAAGATGGGGATCGCCTCGGGCAGCAAATACCTTAGTTACGCGACTGATTCAATAAGAGGCTTCTATAGCGCTTTGAGTATCGATGGAGAAACGCTGCAAGAGGGTAAAGGACTGTTGGTATTGTTAAATGAAATCAAAGCTTGAATCACCACGTCGGCAATATTGCTATTTATACGAAGCGTGCCACTAACTGCACACCTGGGCAGTTAGTTCATTGAGCTAATTCTACGCACTAGTCCTTCTGAAGGGTGCTGTTTAAAATAGCAATATTATTTTATATGCTTTTTATATAAAATGTTTAAATACAAGAAACATATATAATTAAAAAGTATACTTACTTGCTTTATGTGAATGCTTATATTTATAGAATAGTTATGCATTTAATTCGAAACCATCTATATTACTGCTGTGCAGCTCGTCTAATAAATAATGACACACTTACGTCTAAAATTCAACACTTGGAACACAGACGTAAGGTCGGTTCACTTAGTATTTTCTAATGTTATAACCACGGCCGCTGCTCCTTAAAACTCAAATAATTTATGCTTTTTGCATCCACCCCCAATCTAACACTAGCTGAACATCCATATAGGTTAATTTGTGCTCTCCAAGAACAGACAGTTTCTCAAATTCCTTGCTAAATGAACTTCCAGTATGTGTGTTTTCTCATTCATGCAATATGGACCGCTTCAAGAAACATATTAGTATGCATTTGGAATCTTCCCAAACCATACACAAACACAACATAATTTTTCTGAATGTAGCGTTCAATCGTCTTGACTTGCGTCATAGAGCCCACTGGTCTCGACAAAAAAGCGTTGCTCCCACTACTTTTCGTTAAATTTGGACTGGATGCCGTGAGTTTGAGCAAGTCTCTATTTAGTCCCTGATTTTTGTAATAGTCACGACAGCAGACATTAGTTTACAGGATAACGGATAGCTTCCTGTGAGCACTTGAGCCCTGGGGACGACAGCTGCGACCCACGCCCTGGCGGAGACGACACAGGACAAGAGCGGCCCTGCCTTTCGAATCCCTGTGAAGATATTTTTTTTAATTCTCTGATTATACCGATGGAATCTTATAGCCATATTATATGAAGAAATATCTAATGCTTACGGTTTTGTAATATTTACAAGTTGTATTTTTTATGCATAAACATATACAGGAGGACGATACCGACAAACGCAGAGAAAAATATCTCACTGGGAACAGCGGGGAAAGGATCGTTGCATATTTTAATTGTGGCAATTTTTAATGAACATTTTACGTTAGTTTATAGTTGAAGAGCATAACAAGAAGGTCTTCTATCTAAATGTCAACTAATCATCGATGAAGTCTATTTCCAATTTTCTTATTAGGCAGAGATTTACACGCAGAGTTTGTTCTGATGTGATGATTATAATTATTTTAAGTTTAGATAATGTCGCAAGCATAAACTCTAATTTGGAATGTATAATGGAAAGAAAAAAGTTTTAAATTTGAAAATATATATGAAGCAGAGCATTATAAAATAAATTTCTTATTATAGTCTCAAATTTCTTACCTTGTTTTATGATGCATATTTAGTTTCTTTTTTAACATGGGATTCTTAGATTCAATGCATCTTCGACCTTTCAAAACCAAAATACAAGGCTAAATTTACATTGCAGCTAAAAGTAATTGATCTACAAAATGCTAATAATCAATTATATGGATTTAGTTTAATTATAAGAATTTCTTACCTAAAGGAAATCATTTAATATGTGTGTGATACTTGTATCACCCATTAAACGCCCAGTGGTCCCATAGGGGACCGCAAATTTGCGTCGTTTAATGCCCTAGCAGGGCAATGTTTGTAATGTTTCGTCGCACAATAGATTCTTCCATAAACTTACTTTAATACTATTATTACAAATTAATGTAATCCGATTGTGAAATGAACCATAAGCACTCCTGTATGGGACGGTAGGGCATTGAACGACGCAAATCTGCGGTATCGTAAGGAAACCACTGGGCGTTTAAAGGTTACTATACATTATGTATATACGAACTGAGGTCTTAATTTACGTTCAGGAGTAATTCAATTTGTTTCATATTAAAGCAAGGTAAAAATGTTTTTTTAATTCTTAATGTTTTTTTTGTTTACATTTCGTCTCTAGCGTTGGAGGCCAACAATGCTGATTACTTTCCTCCAGCATTAAACCAGAGAGCGGTTCAGAGCCCCATCGAACCGAATGTACCCGCGCCACACAATGCACAAACTGATAGGAGCGCACCCAACGACTCCGTCACGCTGTCTACCACGATGGAGTGTAAGTGCCAGAACAACCAAAATCTTTACCTCAAATCAGTGCAGGTTTTAGGGGGTGGCGAAGTGGGTCGGTGGCCCAGGGCGTTTAATAAGCTAGGTGCGCCGAGAGCAACCAATCTTTATAAAGTCGCCCCGTAAAAACCACCCATTCATAATAAATTCCTGTAATAATAAGACTGATGCGTGAATCTCGGGCTGTAGTCTATAACAGAGCTCCGCAACCTTTTCTCATCTACGGCACACCAAAGTACTTCTTTGGATTCTACGGCACACCAAAGTTCTCACCTTAAATACCGCGGCACACCAAAAGCCAAAAATATATATTAATTCGATCAATTTCACTTTTTTTAAATTTCATTTAGAACTTAATAAAGCAAGTACCTCGTTGTATATCTACGTGAATAGGCGATAGGCGCAGGGAGCTTGAGGACCGTTATAAAATTAATTATTTATAATATTTCCTTATTTGATCGCGGCACACCTGTATCGGCTTACGGCACACCAGTGTGCCGCGTCACACCGGTTGCGGAGCACTGGTCTATAACATTGGCGGATCAACACTCCACATGCAGCGCTTAGCTATATGAACCATGGTAAGCGTCATAGAATTCCACAGATGAGACTTCAGAACTACTATCATTATCTGTCTGTATACTCCTGTATGAGTTTACATAAAAATGTGTGATTCATGTCAAAAACAAGGTACAAAATATTTTGTTATATAATATAAGAAATGTATCTAAAAATCAAATTTTAAAATATAAATAACATAAAAAATGGCATTAAAAAATCTTAAATCTATAGTTTCCCGTATTTGAAAAGATTTTTTCTTTTTCTTTAGGCGATCGGGTGAGCAACTCAAACGAGGATAGTTGCTCCCCGATTTTACCAATTTTCAATCACAAGTCGATGAAAATGCCGACTCAAATGGCGGCCGCTAGTACCAGCCGGGAGCACGACGGAAGTTGCGAGTCTTCAGTTGCTTCATCTAGTACTGATGGAGACTGGAACGTTGATCGAAACGCTTCCAGGCAAGTAAATGGTAAGTAATCTTTCAATTCTGAACTTCTGCATGAAAAACGCTTTGACTAATTTAAGCACGAAAGCATGGAAAATAGCGAAGATGAAAATGTTGTATACGTAATTCTTCACCAGATATGTGCCCATAATTATGAAATATTAAGTCAAAAAATTGTAAAAAACGAGTTATTCATTTATTTCAGTTCCCAATGCTGTGAATTAATATAATCTTCATCCAACATTAATTTAAAAATCTAAATACGGCCATTTATGCTACATGAAGTTGTCACTTTCATTGGTTTTCAACCAACATCAAAACACAAAACTTAAGATATCTCAGAACGAAAAAAACATGACTTACGCCACTTTCATAATCATGGGCACATTTTGGAGTGTCGATGCACATTATTTATATTTGTTTTAATACTATCATGTTGAGTACTGTTTATTCACATACTGGAAGACTGCGGTATCGTTTTCAATGAGAGCTTTGTCAGCTCTCCACATACACAAACGCAGCACTGGCTTTAGGCCCTGCGGCGCCCTAGGGCATTTTTTTTTCTAGCGTCTCATATTGCGTATATGTAAATAAATCTAAGACAGATTGGTTGCACTCGGCGCCGTTAGCTTATTCGACGCCCTGGGGCACCGACCCACTTCGCCACCCCCTAAAACCGGCACTACACAAACGTACGCTATATGAAACTAGTTTTAACTTTGCCGGCGTCTCAATGATCAAAGCGTTTGCTTGACAAGCAAATGGTCGTGGGTTCGATCGCCGACGAAGATTAAAAACGAAAAGGTTTTTAATCGATTTCGGAGCTATAAAATAGGTTGGTGTGAATTCGATCCCTCACCCGTAAAATGCCAGTCATATCTTACTAATTAAAATTGGTAGTAGACGAATGTCGTCCATTGAAGACGACCACCCATTTATAGTAAATTCCTGTAATAATAAGGATGATGCGTAAATGTCGGGTTGTAGTCTATTACGTTGGCTGATCAACACTCCACATGCAGCGCTAACCATATGTAACACGGACAGCGTCAAAGAATCCACATATGTGGCTTCAGCATTATTATCACCATCTGTTGGTATTCTCATGTATGTGCTAACAAAAAATACAAAATAAATTAACCCTTTCCCTGCCACGGACGAGTTAACTCGCCAAACTCGTTAGGTCCCGCTAGGCCACGGACGAGTTAA
The DNA here is from genome assembly GCA_022606575.1 of Glossosoma conforme. Taxonomy (NCBI): domain Eukaryota; kingdom Metazoa; phylum Arthropoda; class Insecta; order Trichoptera; family Glossosomatidae; genus Glossosoma; species Glossosoma conforme. The sequence goes on from JAGTXR010000436.1 coordinate 164,473, forward strand.
CTCGCCAGATCTTAAAAACGTTGTAGGAGTCTATCAGAAATATATTTCGACGTTAAATTTTTACTGCATGTCAAATATCGATATATTAACCAATATAAGCATTTTTAGTAAGCGTTGCGTTTGACGTTTGACAGATGTCGTTCAGGGTCATCACGTCATATATCAACTAACACTCGACGGTAAAATTTGAAATACGGGAAGTCCCCCATTGAATGCTTTGAACCAAGGACAGTGACTCGTTTATTATTTTTGATTATCAGTGTCTCAAATTTTGTCTCACAGAGCGGTTTTGTTTTCGGTTCGGCTTTTATTTTTATACTCGTGGCTATAATTATTTTATCATATATTTTCGTTTTTGTTCTGTTTATACGTACGTATTATATTATAAACAATATTTTTATTAATTTTTATCTGTAAAATCAGTGTTGTGAAAAATTAAGTGCAATGGAAGATTTCACTTACGAAGACGAATTTATTGGTCAAACCATTGTTTTGAATTTTGTGATGTATACGGGGTCTACTACAACGTACACATTGATTGAGGAATTAGGCAAATCTGGAAGTATAGTAATGCATTTGATTGAACCATATCTCAACCGTGGTCATTCTTTATATGTAGACAACTGGCCCAGCGTTATTTCAAGCACTTTCTAATAAAAAAACTAACTTTTGTGGAACAGTTAGGAAAAATCGAAAAAATATGCCCCAGTTTACAAGAAAACTTAAAAGAGGTGAAATGGAGTCATATCATACTAATAATATGTCTGCTCAGTTATGGAAAGATAAAAAAGAAGTCGTAATGCTAACCAATCTTCATACTGAAACTCTTATCGAAACAGAAAAGAACACTTCATCACTGGCCAGCCGATACTAAAACCGGAGAGTGTTATAGACTATAACAAAATATGGGTGCTGTGGATAAATGTGATATGGTGTTATCTTTTGTACATTCAACAAGAAAATCAATGAGATGGTACAAGAAGGTGTTTTTCCATCTTATAGATCTTTGTCTCTTGAACGCTCACATCATACATAGGGAAAATACGGGAAAACGAGTATCACTGGCGGAATTTCAATTGGAAGTTATTCGGCAACTGTTTAACAAACACAAAAGAGAACAAAAACCGCACACAGCTTTCCGAAAACGAAAATCGGAATTGCCATCGCGACTCCAAGAGAGACATTTTATGGGAAAGTGTCCATCGACTGAACACAAATCAATATCTACTAAAAGATGTGTGGTATGCCAAAGTAAAAAAATACGAAGAGAATCGAGATATATCTGCAAGCAATGCAATGTATCGTTATGCGTGGAGCCTTGTTTTGAAATGTATCATTCGTTAGAAATCTATAGTATATAAATGAGTGTAGTAGTTAGCGCCGGTAAAGTGGTTAGTTCGGCTTTTATTAAACTACACAATTTGTGACAACCCTGTTCGTATAAATTATCACAACATTATTTATCAATTAAGTGTGTCTATTCTAATGGAAAAGGGGAAAAACATCCAAATTTGGTAAGCTTACATTAAATAACATTATATTAAGCACTTGTTGATTTTTTTAAATGACTTTTCTGACATTGAAAACGGCTGGCCTATGGGGGTCTTTCTTGCACAATTGGTCTGGCAGGGGAAAGGTTAAGTAGAATTGCAATAGGCAAACAAGGAAGGCGAATGGAGCTCATTCGAGTTAATGGGAGGGGCTTAGACGTGTCTAATATTCTATTGTTATATTTGAAGTGTAAATTATTTATTCATGGAATGGAAATCGTGTTATTGTTTATTTTAAAATGTTTAAGTTTCGGCGAGTTTAAGTATAATAAGTATAAGTATGTTTGATCATTAAACAAGTCCGATCAAATGTAAGCTGATGTGTTGATTTGTGGAAAATGATTAATGTCTTCAAATGTATAGAGTGAATCCGGAAACAAACATCGGTATTGTGACTATTTTATAAAAAAGGAAGTGTATTCACAACTAAAAAATCTGATGATAAATAATTTAGGATTTTTGAAAATGTAAAAGTTATCTTTTTTAACAAAAAAACATAATTAAAAACGTTCCACAAGGTATTTGTTTTACGTTATATGAGTTAGCTTGAAACTTAAACACTCGGTAAAATTGTTCATCAGTAACCCAGGTAAATGACTGGTTATAAAGTCCGGGTCGGACCTATAAGGAGTTATATGGATTTTTTTTAATTTTTATTAGAATATTAAAATAATATTCTAATAAAAATTTAAAAAAATCCATATAATAATGTCTCCTTGAGACAATATCAAGAAGGTAAAATTATTAATCAGTAACACAGGTAAATGATTGGTTATAAAGTCCAAGTCGGAACTATAAGTAGTCGTTTCTCATCCATTCAGTCTATAGTTTGGTTCGAGACCCGAGTGGTACTTACTAAAATAAATAGACTGTCGGAAAGTAATAATATTAAGCTTGTGAATAAATGAAGACTGATTGAATAATAAAAAATTCAAATATACATACTTTGAATATATACTATAGCGACATCTATCATACGATGATAACAATGACATGAATACTAGTTTCAGCGTGAGTCGGTCCAGGCACAGTAATAGCCCAGTCGGCTGAGCGGTATGAATACCTGGGCATAGTTGGTTTCCAAGGTCCGCGGTTCGCATCCCGCTTCTGCCGTTATTTTTGTGTTTGGATTGACGCGTTGAAAAAAGAATTTTATGTATAGTATATGTATATTTAATTATTAACTATAAGGAGTTGTTTCTCATCCATTCAATCTTTAGTTCGGTTCGAGACCCGAGTAGTACTTACTAAAATAAATAGACTGTCGGAATGTTATAATATTAAACTTGTGAATAAATGGAGACTGAGCGAATAAAAGAAAATAATAATGTACAAACTCTGAATATATACTATAGAGACATCTATCGGTATATGATAAACAATGGTATAAATGCAACATATTCCGTACAACAGTTCGGGCAGATGATGGTCGAGCGGTCAAGGGTAATGAACTTGAACAAATGGATGGTTCCAAGGTTCCAACAAAGAATTAGTTGCATTAGAGTTTGTGTATATTTAATTACTTTAACACTCGGTTTTGTTTGTATCTCCAGTAGATCAGTGCCTCCGCTCCCCAATAGTATCGAGGCTTCTCAACGCCCAACTGGAGTACTCAGAGGCGAGCCAAGACAGGAGCCCTAACTACACACCTAGGCCTGAGTCCAACGGAATTGCGCCTAGAAATCGTAAGTAATCAAATATTTTCATGATTTTTTAACGCGCAAGCTTTTTTAACCCCACTCTTAATAAAGCTACACTGTTTATCGGTTCTTTATAGAGAGCGTTATTCATAATTATTATTTCTTTATCAAGCGTTGTTTTTTTCATAGATGTATCCGACCTATTGCCACTTGATTGTGCTTTTTAAGTAGAATAAATTACTAGAAATAATTTGGTATCATCATTCAATTTTATCTTTAATACAATAGTATTCAAAATACTTAGCTCGTAACTTTGTGTAATGCATTAGTAAACCTTTATTCTGTTAGGTTTTACGCCTGTACGCTGTTAGTACTAGAAATATGTTATTACATGCTCGTATTTAATTCACATAAAGAGATTTTTTAACGCTTGCAATTTTTGATTTCGCTAATCGTATTGATCTGCCAACGTCATGACATTACAGTACGGTATTATCGTATAATTTATAAAGGTTTTAAACATTGCGGTTTTTCAATAATTTACAAAAATCATTTTTTTCTTTAGACATAAACCTTTTATAAGGCAAATAGTAAATTGATAAATATAATGACTAGTCGCTTTAAGGTCTGTAATTCCTAATGCGCTCATAGAACCTCAACTTATGTACTTTAATACGTTGCTGAGAACGTTCTTTGTTAAAGTTATTGTTCCATCTGCGTGAAGTTTGCGTTATTGCCTAGTTAAGTACACAATGATTAATGGTTATTTTTAGGATGCAGACCTAGAAGCGCGGATCTTTTCAATAGGTAACATCGCAAATTTAATTCTCTTGAAACGTTAAATTAGGCAGCGAACGTTTTCGAAAATGTATTGGTGTTCAAAAAAAGTACGTTTTAATGACTTTAAAGTGATATCTTAATATATTGAACGAATTTCGGTGTTTGCTCTATAGAGGGTTAATTAAATATTACAATTCCGCCTGTATTGTTACAGTGACGGAGTTGTCGAGGTTATTACTCCAGCCGCACGCTAACTTATGGCCACCGGCGCAGCAAGAAGCCTCCCCGAGGGCCGAGTCTGAGGCCGTGGCTGCGGGCGAGGTATCGTCCGACCTGACCATAACACAGATCGAACGAGGACTGAAGGCCGTTGCCGCCGCCGAGGCTTTGCTCGGTCTCGGTGCAACACCCCGGGCTGAATCCTTACCCGGAACAGAAACCCCACCTCGAACCACACTCTATCTCGCTGCCGGGGCATTTTCTGGAATCACTGATACCCCATTTTCCTGTAGCGGCTCTGGTGCCTTTTCAGGGATGGGGCCCGGGGCGTATTCTTTACCCGGGGCTGTGCACAGGCCCGGGGTTCTGCCCGGAGCTAGATCCTCGCCCGTGGCCGAACCTAGAAGGGGTGAGTGAGATATAAATGTATGATGCTCATCGTTGAAAATGGACCCGAGTGATTCGAAACGCGTACAATTATTTAAAAAACAAATTATATGAAATTACTTAACACATCGCAGAAGTTGATTGCCTTGTCTAAGTATATATACTTTTGTTATATTTTTTGTTATTTATGCCTCTCTTTGTTTCATTATATGTACGTTATATATTTTTACTTCACCTACTCGTGTATATAGTTAATATATTCGGATTCAAAGTAAATAATATTTCAAATTCAATTTCTAAATTCTACAATGTTTATATCGATGCCACGTTCGCTTTCAATATGTTGTATATATTAAAAACCTATCAAAGCAATCTCTAAGTTCTTAATGTATTTTTATAAAAAAAATCTTACTTCCACTATTCTTTTAGAGATGTTGGATTAAGGCTAATCCTACGGCATTATTATAAAGTACACAATCCGGACTAGGACTTTATAGTACATTATTAAGATTGCAGTGGTGAATACCGATATATTTTACATCTACTAAATTATAGTCTGTACTTCATGGTGGGCTCGTTCATATCAACAACTGATATAACAGGAATCTTTTTCGACCAAATGTAACACTGTGTGCACTAAAGATAAAGAATCAACATTTTTTAATCTACTCGTACATGCATTTGTCATACGTTATGCGTAGAGGCCCTTAGTTTATAGCATTTTGCAATATATGCGATATAGATGCTAAAATTTGGAATAGATTTTGATTAATCCGAATTTCAGAAAATATGCAAATCATCATTATTTGCGATTTTTTTTTGTATTTAAATAAATTTTCATTAAGTTGAACCAAGTCGACTGATTATTATTAAAAATCAGTCAACTTAATTAAATTCGATTATCGCTAAATAGGTTTTTCCTAAATTTTTCTGTAAATTAACGTTAAAGCCTGTATTCATTGCCCTATTTCAAGATTATTTTGTTTAATATACATTTTTAAGTATTATAAATAAATTTAAAAAAATGTAAGGCTAAAATCAGCTTTAAATACTCTAAAACGCGCTTAAAATCTCCGAAATGCTAATATCCAAACTTTTAAAAGCTCCAAAACGATAAAAATGAAAAAATAGATGCTAAAAATACGGGTCTCTAGTTGTGCGTAAACGTTTTATTGCGACAAAAATTTAAGTATATTAGCCGGCGGTCATAGCTCAATGGTCAAAGCGTTTCCTTTGCAAGCCAAAGGTCGTGGGTTCGATCCCCGACGGAGATTTAAAAAAAAAGGATTTTTAATCGATTTCTGAGCTCTAAAATACCCCGGTTGGTGTGAATTTTATCCCTCACCCGTAAAATGCCAGTCATAGCCTATTAATTAAAATTGGTGGTAGATGAAAGTCGTCCCGTGAAGACCATTCATTCACAGTAAATTTCTGTAATAATAAAGGATGATGCGTGAATCTCGGGCTATGACGTTGGCGGATCAACACTCCACACACAGCGTTTAGCCATATACACCATGGTAAGCGTCATAGAATTCCACAGATGAAACTTCACAATTACTATCATTATCTGTCGGTATTCTCCTGTATGTGTTTACAATAAAAAAAGAAAGTAAGTGCATAATAAGCTAACAATGAGTACAGCTATTGTACTCGTACAATATACAAATATATGTTATTTCACCTCTGTAATTAAAATAATTGTTTTTCTTAATTCGTTCGTGTGTGTTTCCTTGATGATAAGTATTATTTAAACAAAGTTAACGCTTCCGTATAATTACTATCGGGATGGATGTTATTTGTTATAAGTTTAATGTTTTGTAAATTATTCTTTTGTTTTCAAAACATGATCACGGTTTCGTCAAATAATATTGAAAATTGTTTTTTTTCACTCTTTGTCAGTATGTATACTGTTTTGTCGGTCTAGTAAATCCGCCAAATGTGAGTCACAAGCATTAATATTATGCATAACTCACTGATTATCTGTAATATTATTTAATTAAGCATATTCACTTGCGACCTTTAAATGATTACGTACCATTAATTAAAATGGTTTTTACACTGTGTCAGCATAAAAATAATTACAAATGGTCTTAAGTAATATCACGCAATGCATCTATTTGCAATGCCCGGAATGCTCTGGAATGCTCCAATGTTGGAGTACATGACCACCACTGAATTAAACTTAAGCTCATAGTAATTTTTGTTCTAAATTATAGAGTGTAATCGACTGTTTTTTGGATAGCAATAGTCGAAGATTTGATTTATGGTCTCTTGTGACAACAACTCAGTCATAATTAGGAGAAAAAAAGCGATCATAGACGTGAAGAGGAAATCATTTTTATTTTTAAGGAGGTCGGGTGAATAACCCGACGCTCCCAACTACACCAATAAATCATCATCGATTCTTGTTCACTCCCTAGCTGTTTGTCACAAATTGCCATAATAGTTTTATCAGCCGCCGTGGGTTTCGCCTGATTCTGCCGGCGGGTATAGCTCAATGGTCAAAGAGTTTGCTTTGCAAGCCAAGGGTCGTGAGTTCGATCCCCGACAGACATTAAAAAAATAAGCATTTTTAATCAATTTATGAGCTATAAAATACCCCCGGTTGGTGTGAATTTGATCCCTCACCCGTAAAATTCCAGTCATAGCCTATTAATTAAAATCGTTGGTAGACGAAAGTCGTCCCGTGAAGACCACCAGTTCATAATAAATTCATGTAATAATAAGGATGATGCGTGAATCTCGGGCTGTAGTCTATGACGTTGGCGGATCACTCCGCATGCAGCGCTTAACCATACGCAACATGGTAAGCGTCATAGAATTCCACAGATGAGACTTCAAAATTACTATCACCATCTGTCGGTATTCTCCTGTACGTGCTTACATAAAAAACTATCTCAGCTCTGCCTTCCATGCTACTTGATGGCATTTCACGACGGTATAATAGGCAGATGTAGTTTATGCTCTCCTACGGCGTCCGGATATCGCGTCGCAACCAGGTTCACCTTCATCTTGTAGCAATCGGATTCCGCACCGTGCCTTATCATTCTACACGAAGTCAAATCATTGCACCCTCAGTATTATAAGCTAACACCTGTTATCAAAACCCGTTATTTGGTAGAAGGATATCAGAATTATCAGTTGTATAAAAAATAAGCGCTTACGGGCGCTGTACAGGCAGCTCTTTGCTTTGATCAAGTCCTAAGTACTACGTATGGAATTGAAAGAGGCTCCAGCGTCGTGGACAAAGCGGAAAGTTCTCTCTCTCTCTCTCTCTCTAAACAAATACAATATTCATTTATGTACAGTGGTACCTTGACATACAAGTGCTCCAACATACGAGTTTTTTGCGGTACGAGCCGTCGAGCGAGCGATTTTTTGCTTTGAAATACGAGCAAAATTTGAGATACAAGCAATTGCCTTAGCGGGCCGGCCGGTTGCACACGATTCGCGCGTCACGCTTAGAATCTCCCGGCCACGGTCAGAGAATCAGTTATCAGTGTGCTCTCGCTGTCAAAGCATCTTTAAGCAGTTGTGCTCGCGTTTTTTGAGTTTTGTACATTTTATTTGAAATTCGAGCAAGGTTGCAGATTTAATTAAACTCGTATGTTGATGTACCACTGTATAATATATATTGGTGACCTTTTGATTGGTTGCTTATTTATATGCATTTAATGAATTTGTTTATGTTGAAGTTATGTTGAAATATGTTAATCAATAGGCAAGGCTTAGGTCAATATTTCTCTTTTGTAACCGCTAACTCATCACTGAGCATCGTGATCTTCACATCAAATCTGACATATGACTTCTGTTTGCTAATAAATGAAAAGCTTGTTTAAGTAGGCATATGAATAGTTCCGCCGCATTTCGTCCCTAGTCAATTCGTTCTACGACACATCGGTAACGACGTGGGGTGCGCTGAACGTCTGGTGCACAGGACAACTGGTGCAGTGGATGTCTCGCTAACATAACGTAACCTAACCTAACATAAGTTATTTCGTTAACGAGACATATGGATCTCTGGACTCTGCGATCACGGGACAAATTCTTAGGTTAGGTTAGGTTAGCGAGACAGCCAGTGCACCAGTGTTCCCGTGCGCCAAATGTCCCGTGCATCAGACGTCCACTGCGACACACGTCGATACCCATGAGTCGTAGAACGAATTGTCTGGGGACTATAAGTCGTGACACCGTATAAGTCACAGCAAAGTGAAAAAAAAACTTTTGATTGCATTCATAAGATAAATGATGTTAAAGCTACAACTTTATTAAGTGATTTATCTTAAAAAAGTAATTGATTTTCAAACGTAACTTAAAAGAACCAACAACATTACCATAGATTTGTATTTTGAACATTTACCGTGAACTGCTCATCTACTTCAGCTTTCTAGACGCAAGTTCTTTGATCATTGATAGACTTTTTTTTTTTTTTTCTTTGATTATTTATCTGTACGCGTCGCGCCTTGAGAACGGCGCCCGATGGGCCTGTGCGGGACTCGTTCCTCGTCATAGGGAGGACCATACCCGCTAAAAATTGCCTCCCATTGCCTCTACCGACCCCGGTGTATCGCCGTCAGGCATTAGCTTCAGGGTCGGCTTCATTGGCCTGGCTGTAACGTTGGTGTATCGCTTAGCCGTTAGTGTCCACGTGCGAGGGTTCAGCGCGCCTCCTTAATCGTTCGGCGTCTTCTTTTTGCTGTAACACTGTTCCGAAGAATGTCGAACAGGCGTCCCAGTTGGTTGGTGAGCTCAGCATGCTGGCCGCCATCCTTTCCGGAGACAGTGTGTCAAGGTCATTGGTCTGGCCCAAGAGCTGTTCCCTCTCTTTGTTCCACGCGGCGCAACAAAATATCGTATGCTCCGCGTCGTCGATGTCCGCATCGCAGTGACGGCAGGCGGGTGTCTTCTCCTTTCCAATTCTATGAAGGTACGCCCCGAAACAGCCGTGGCCCGTCATGGCCTGCGCGACATGGAATGTCATCGTTCCATGCGCCCGCTTGATCCACGGCTCGATCTCGTTGATGATGCGCAGAGTCCACTTCCCTTTTGGTGTGGCACTCCAGCGTTGTTGCCAGGCTCTGAGCATCTCTGGATAGGTAATATGCCTCTCGATCATTGATAGACTGAATCGATTCGAAATCCTTAATTATTTTAGATTGCCTTGTAAGAGACTTTCTCTAATACAATCTGAATATTTCTTCATAAAATTTATCATTGTATGATTTTTTTTTTAGAATTTCCCCGATCCTTAAACTAACGTTATTAATTTATTCCGCGTGGCATCCTGTTGATAAACGTTAGGAACATTATATGATATAAAATATATAGCATTCCTAATATTATAAAGTACAGTTAGTAAATAAAGCAATACTCTTTGACGTGCTTTGACGGGTGAGATATTTGTCTGCCAAGGTTTTTTTAACCAGGAGTATGTATGTATATTATATCGTAAGTATAAGCCATGTATGGCCCATAGTAGTTTTGATGCGTTAGTAAACGTGTATATTCACCAGATATTGGAATGAAATATACGCGGGCGGCAAGTTAGCGATCTCGCATAGTACTGGAGAAATTTGTATCAATCGTGCGTAAACATAAATATTCGACTCTTATTCGTACAAATACGTAGTGAACTTGCGACTGTCGTAGTTGCTACGATAAGCTTCAGTTAGGTATCTTAAATTTATGGAGATGTACTGACATCTGGCATTCCGTCACCATTATGCCAATGAGAGCGACGGCAACATTATCAGCCTTAGATTTTGCTGAGATGATTTTTTTTCGTTATGTAATGTAAACGATACAAAATATGCTTCCAAGCATCGCATATCGATACAAACTTGCGCAGTACGGTGTTGCCAACTCGTGTACAATACCTTATAAGATCATTATGTAATCAATAACTATAAAATAATGTTTTTCGGAACATCTCTCCTCGCATGCCTGAGATCTCCTTCAATTGATCGTATAGCCGATTCATGGATTATACAAGTACATAGAAATACCACATTAAAGGTCTAAAAGATATCCCATGTATAAGCACTTCTTCACGATATTGTGGAGGGGATGGTTGAGGGTAGAAACTGTAGAGGGCGCCCTAGACGGGAGTATTTGCAGCAAGTATTCGAGGACATTAATTGTATTGCTTATGCTGAGCTGAAAAGGGTTGCGGAGGACCGAGAGGAATGGAGATCGAGATGCAAGATTCTGTTGCTGCAAACCAATCCACCGGATTGATACTACGAAGAAAGACAAGTACATATTTCACCTTTCAAAGTATCGATGTAAAATAAGTTCATTTTTATAAATCCCATTATATCTTAAACATAACGCTAGAAGTGCTCAGTTTAATTTTATTTCATTATTGAAACTAAACAAATGCGTAAGCTGACGAGGAATAAATTCTGTAATCACTCACATTAATTTATGTGATGTTAATCAATCCAAAACCATTTCTATAGATTTAGTGTTGGTTGGTGGGAAACATAGAAAACTGTCTATAAATTAAAGTGCTATATTGCTTAGATTTTGAGAAAGTCCAATATTTATATAAGGAACATTTAGGTTATATTTCGGCACTGTTGAAGCGGTCTCGCTGAGATGTTATCTCGGCTCTCCGTTCTCTTTAGCTCTTGCCTTATCTCGGCTTCTTACGTTCATTTCGCGAGTTGTCCTTATCACTCGGCCGGGCCAGGGGTCGAGATGGGCCGCGACCGACTTAGGTCTCCCCATAAGAGTATAAGCCACATCATTCGAAACGTATATTATAATAGATCATATGTGTCCTCTGTTCTGTTTCATATAGGAGAATACCGCCAAATGGTGATAAAGATATCTTCGATTGAACATTCGATTATGCATGTTTCTTTAAGACAGTATACAAGTTTTTTGAGCTCAGAAAGGCTTTCACGCATCATATCGCGTGTTCGCAAGACGACTTTCGTGCGCTGTATATTTTGGTTGATAGACACTCAACTTGTAAAATATTTACTTATTAACAGCCGAGAGTTTATTACTGAATAATTTTCATTTTAAGTTTGCGAAGATTAAACTCCAATATTAGTATAATCGCTTTCGATCTCATTACATATTCACCTTCTTCTTAGGTGTATCAATCCGGTGGATTGATTTGCAGCAACAAAATCTTGCATCTCGATCTCCACTCTTCTCGATCCTAACAGTCCCCACCCGGAGATCCGATTGGGGGACTATTTTATCTCCGGAAAATTTTACTTGAGATGCAATCATTTTTGCTGATGTTTTCCTCTTTATTTCCACATCCTTATGCCGTTGACCATAAAGGTGCATCCGCCTTTGTAGAGCATTTACTACATCCAGGACAGTAGAGTGCCCTAACCAGCTTGATCTGATGAGGTTAACTGGATGTTAGCTTCTTCCGGCCAACATTCGGTCCCTGTCTATATTGGCCGGCTGATGTCGCTCACCTCCCACCAGGAGAAGGAGATAGATCAGGATATTCCTTTCATCGAACCTGTGACCATAAGGCATTTCGCAGAGTCCTCCAGTACTTTTAGGGGACTAATTCATCTACATCAGTAATATTTGATCGCCAAAAACATCGAATATAAACATTTAATGATGTCCGGCTACGGAGTTAATTTGTATAAAATTATATAGCAAAATGCGTGCGAGAGATTATGTAGTCTTTTTATGTTCGTATTGATTGGATCAAAAATACCGCTTTTAGGCAAAAAATACATTTGTTTTTGTACAATGTACACGCAATGTTAAAAAATAAGTTTAAATGATCAAACTGTTCCTATAAAAAGCATGGTCACTGTCAAATGTATACAAGTCGTGAGATGCACTTATTTCGGTAATTCTATCCGCTCCACAATCAGGTGTTACATTTGCAGGACAATAACGATGTAATTTAATATTAGCAAAAGATTGTTTCCACATAGACCAACTGTGTGTATAGTGTTTATACAGAATGTGAGATTTTGCTTTTATCTCTGAACGTATTAATTTTACAGGCCCACTCCACAATGACGGAACTCAAGTTACCATATTTCTCAAGCTTGCAATATATACATACTTAATTTATATTTACATATTGTCATATGATGTACATATGCAAATTACTTTTACGCGGTATAGCTTATGTAGAAACAATGTTATAAATTCATACCTTATTTATGAGGGGCTATGATTAGCTCTATGAACGTTATTTATGATTTTTGGTAGATTGATTTTATACTCAAGAAAATGCATGATACTATATTGACTATTCTCTTTTTACTTAGAGCATTTACATGATATTAATTATTTTGGGCAAACTTAAAAAACCTAATAAATAATAATATTTAGTTATATTTATCTTAGTTATAACATAAATATATTGAGTATCTAATACTCAAGGATCGTGTTATATTTTCATTCAATGTCGTACAAACATTTTAAACATATATTGAGGATATCAAATAATACTGAAAAAAAATTAAGTAATATTTCGTAATTGATTTTATATATTTATATTAGCAACATAAATTTGTTAATCTGCATACTTAATACAAAAAACAATATTAATTCGGATAATGATTATTATTCTCAATTGAATAAAGTTGTTTTTTCAATTTATAAAGACCACAACATAATAAGAATAGATATCCCAGTACATCGGATAAAATTCATCAATTTGACTTGGAAATATTGGGACATCATAAATGGAGTATGCCAGTACAATAAAAAATAATGCTGTCATCTCTAGAGTGTTTTATCTTAAATGGAACATTCTTGGAACATGACAAATAAGCGCTCTAACAGGATAAGCGACAAAGATCCAACATCTCGCCTTCACCACATGGCGATTTCGCTTGAATTTAATGAACAGAAAAAAAAACGCTTTTCATTGACGTGAATGGCTACAAGAATCGTTAGAACGAATCTCAATTACGTTCTTAATATCAAAAACTGGTAGTGGTGGGAGATAAGAGGTCGGATGGTTCCTTTACAAAGTATTAATCGTCACGTTGTTTTATTCAACAGTGGTATGTTCAGTGTGATAGTGATGAAATTAGTTTTGTGTAAAAATCGGTATACGATCAAAGATTCACGTGAATTTCGTAAAAAGTCAATGACCACGATTGTGCCGTACTTTTATCATAGCCTTGTCGTTCTTGACTGAGTATGACAGTACCAATAATGTCATATGAGAAAACAATTCTACTTCATCAGTGCTCTGTTAGAAAATGGTCTTTTTGTCTCCTAATGCGTTGTTAATAATATAAACATTGAATAAAAAATAAACAATGATAGTGCAAAGAATCCAGGAAGTAGGTACCTACCCAATCAATTATATATTGCTATATATATTCTATTGTTATATTATTCGCATAATTTTGAATGTGAAAATAAAGATGTCCAAAGATTTTTTTATTTATTTTACAGACGTTCAAAATATATATTTGATTTGCCATTCAATTCGCGTTTATCTTATTGATTGATATTTTGTAAAACCAGATGAAAATAATTTTTATTGTGAAGAATATGAATATTCGTTGTTGGTGAAAAATAAATAATGGCATCTACTGAATAAGCGACTTATTTAAAATATTTGGCACTTTTCCTGATGAAGCTCCAAATATACAACCAACAAGTTGTAATATTCTTCTGGCATATGTGTTTCCTCTCTAATACAATATGTTTTTTTTTCTTCATAAAATTTACATGATATGATTGTTTTTGTAATTTTCCCGATCCTTAAAAACAAACGTTATTAATTTGGGCCGTGTAGCATCCAGTTGGATGTTAAACGTTAGGAACATTATATGGTATAAAATTTATACCATTCCTAATACTATAAAGTATTAATGGTATACTTGGTAGATTTATTTTTGTAATCATACTTGAATATTAAAGTTAAAGTAATTTACATTTTTTGTGACTACGGTTTCGTGTAAGAATAATTTAATCTTTTGGACTCTGAAAAATGCCATGCGTAGAATTCTCAAAGGATATCATAAATAGTACGTAAATATTGCATATATTTTTTCTCAATATGTGCTAATTTGATAAATAGATTGTTATACATGTAGTTAAAGTGTTGCTTTATCTATCTTTCTAGTTAGCATCTTCGTTTGTCGTTAGTAATATTTTAACGGTATCTCAAAAATATATGTTTACAGCATTAATCGTCTTTGATATTTATCTGTTTCGTCTATTTTTACACTTTTACAAAAAACTAATTACACCATTAAATGACAATAAAACCGATAAAATAATGCGTAGTATATGGCTCTTCGGGTCTCAATTATTTTCAAGTCATCAGAGGGTAACGAAGATAATAATACACACCAAAAATCATAATCATAGGATAATAAGAAACCCAATGTGATCCATATTAACACTATCCAGTCCGCGCGTTACGCGATTAAACTTACGCCGGAGGCCGACAGTCTTTTGCTCGTTTAAATTTTTTATCGTCATACATTCAAATAAAATTAAATATGACAGTGAAAATGTTTGAGATCTTTGAATTATGGTCGAAAGTAAAAACAACACATATGTTGTGTGATCGTCCACTAACGTTTGAAAAAACATAACACAAGCTGTGTATAGTCTTATAAGCGTTGGCGGAACGATCACACACATGTCGTGTGACCGGCCTTTAACGGTGCTTTACGGCAGCCAGTCCGATTACACATATTGTGTAATCGGACTGGATAGTGTTGAAAGCGCCATACCTAGTGACGATCTATGGTAGAGCAAAAAATGTGCTTTGTGAAGCACATAATCGTACTCGTATATCGAATACAGTAGTTCAGTGCACAGTTTCGATTGCATAAAATATCGCCGGATGTAATGCAATCGCTTAATGACACACATATTGTGTAATCGGACTGGATAGTGTTGAAACAGATTAACTTGCTTGCGTTTGTGTTCATATAACACGTCTTGCACTGAGTTAATATTTTTTATTTATTTAACTTAAGTATTTGAAGCTAATTTATGTTTGATAGTTTATTTAGAGTTCTTGCTAAGTATTGAATAATGTAATGTAGAAGCTGGTTTGGTCGATATTACAATTTGTAGTTATCTCATACAGATGATAAGACTTGACTCTCATCGGTACGTCAGTGACTGTTGTTATCGTATGTTTTGAGAAACAAATGACGTCACTGCTCTTGTTTTGATACGGTATTTTTACGTCCGTGCGAACCTTACAACACACTTGTTGTTACATGCTCAACATTGGCGACCCGGGACAATTACAAATAAAACATAATAGTGGGGCTGCATCCAGGTAAGCGTACGAGAACCTCCTCCAACGTCGAACAAGGAGTTTTTTTTTGTCCCATTATACGCGACCTCCAAAGGCTGAAGCCATTTTGTTTTGAGACCATCGCCATTGCTGTTGGAGTGTTGATCCGCCAACGTCATAGACTACACCCCGAGATTCACGCATCATCATCTTTTATTTATTACATAAATTTACTATGAATGGGTGGTCCTTCCAATTTTAATAAATAGGCTATGACTGACATTTTACAGGTGATGGATCAAATTCACACCAACCGGGCGTATTTTAAAGCTCAGATATCGATTAAAAATCTTTTTTTTTATTTCTGTCGGGGATCGAACCCACGACCTTTGGCTTGCAAAGCAAACGCTTTGACCATTGAGCTATGACCGCCGGCCGTGTTGTAATTGATGTGTTATTAAGGGCGAATTAACAAATAAGCGCAAGATACGCGTGCTTGGGTATTTTAGATATTGTGGGCCTAAAAAAATACAAACAAACCGCTTAGTTTCATATTTATATATATTAAAACAATGTAGCAATATGACATTAGTTTTTCTTTACGTATCATTTCTTTCCAATTTTGAGCAATTACCTCCGTCAGCTTGTGCTACGAAGTTATGCCGAAATTATTATTTATTTCGACTGCAGCATATTTTACATTATAATGCCAATTAACAGATATTTGCATGGGTGTTTTCTATTATTTGAACAAAAAGTTCCAAATTGACGTTCCAAATGAGGAGAGCCAAAGGTCTCCAGTGTACTTAATCCGACATTTAATATGTCCTTTTAATTTTATAGTTACAATGGACACACTATGCCGGCGGTCATAGCTCAATGGTCAAAGCGTTTGCTTTGCAAGCCAAAGGTCGTGGGTTCGATCCCCGACACATATTAAAAAACAAAAAAAAGGATTTTTAATCGATTTCTGAGCTCTAAAATACCCCCGGTTGGTGTGAATTTGATCCATCACCCGTAAAATGTCAGTCATAGCCTATTAATTAAAATTAGTGGTAGAGGAAAGTCGTCCCGTGAAGACCACCCATTCATAGTAAATTTCTGTAATAATAAAGGATGATGCGTTAATCTCGGGCTGTAGTTTATGACGTTAGCGGAGCAACACTCCACATGCAGCGCTTAGCCACATGCAGCATGGTAAGCGTCATAGAATTCCACAGTTGAGACTTCAGAATTACTATCACTTACTGTCAGTATTCTTCTGTATGTGTATACATTAAAAAAAATTAAGGATTCATAAAATCAAATGTTTATTGAAGCTGAAGACTATTGTTTCTAAATAGTGTTGCTAATGTTCAGATTAAACATTTGACAATTAAAAACGCCATTTTCAAATTTAAGACATTTCTGACAATTCTGTCGACGCGGCGTCGATAGATATTTTCGAAATGCAGTTATACTAGTAAGTAGTACGATAATTAAAGCAATTTAAAACACATTATAAAGCCTTATAACTACTGACTCTACTAACCGGTTTTACTTAACTAACTGTAAACAAGGTTTGTAAGCAACCGGTTTAAATTCACAAGAAACCAGTCCCGGTTAATCAGAATTTTTCACATCACGCTCATTGGTGGAGTCCCGAAGGAACATTCCACCAATAGGGAGTTGATCGTGTGCAGAGTCGTATTAGGACGTTAGTGACTATTTAAGTGTATTTTGAATAATATAAAGTATCCATTGGAACCAGATCGATAAATATTTATTTAGATATGTCATAAAACATTAACCAATTCTTAGTCCAATCCAGTTATGTATTATATATTTAAATTTTTACCTTAAGGTTGTATATTTTTGTTATCATTTTCAAAGTATTAGGGTGTTTGTGGTAATCTGAAAAGAAACATATTCACACAAGCAGTTTTAATATGAAACACCGCGAATACATGTATAATTAGTAGTAAATAGGTTAATGCGTGAATGTTGGGCTGTAGTTAATGACGTGGACGAATCAACACTTTATAGTATACACATAATAAACTTCAAATATCTAATATATGACATCCAAAATCAATGTTTTTTGTCACGCGAATATCCTGTGTCACAGGGTGCTTCGGTAGGAACATAATTTATATTTTAAAGAGTGATTAACCTGATTTGAAGATATGGTATTCTTGAAGGGTTTGATAGAAAGACAGCATGATCGTTCTTGTAGCTACAGTAGTACACAGAAGTACTCGCTCCCACCATTCGCCGGCGGTCATAGCTCAATGGTCAAAGCGTTTGCTTTGCAAGCCAAAGGTCGTGGGTTCGATCCCCGAAGGAGATTAAAAAAAAAGGGTATTTAATCGATTTATGAGCTCCAAAACACCCCCGGTTGGTGTGAATTTGATCCATCACCCGTAAAATGCCAGTCATAGCCTATTAATTAAAATTGGTGGTAGACGAAAGTCATCCCGTGAAGACCACCCATTCATATCGAATTCCTATAATAATAAAGGATGTTGCGTGAATCTCGGGCTCTAGTATATGACGTTGGCGGATCAACACTCCACATGCAGCGTTTAGCCATATACACCATGGTTAGTTAGCGTCATAGAATTCCACAGATGAGACTTAAAAAAAAAAAATTACTATCACCATCTTTCGGTATTCTATATTATATAAAAAAAAATTAAAAATAGCTGTCCTGGTAATGACTGGTTCAGAATTTCTTCATCACCGCGCCAGTATCGTTCCTATTCTTCTTTATGGCTCGGAATCTTGGTATCTCAACAAAAGCTGATGATGAATTTTGAAAATACGTCTTAGTAGAATACTTGGGGTATGATGGTTCGACTAGTGAGGAATGACGAGGAGAGGGAGCGGCGGCTGCTAAACATATAATTATTAAAAGCTTTTAAGTTTAAATTATGCCTGCTATGAGTTGTAAAAATTGAACCCATTCTATTGAAATATATATTGTATATTATATTGACTTCCCAGATGTAGTTTGTAACCAACTGAGCTCAATTTTTTAAACATAATTTTGCGTTATGAAATATTGCTTCCCATTGGCGCCGGTGAAACCGAGATCTACCTGCTACCTAAAAGGGATTTGCCACACCTACTATGAAACCATGAAACCAATGGAACCTTTTTAATATTAACGTATCAAAAAGGTTCTTACCTTAATTACCTCACCAATCATAGCTTATTAACCTAACCTGGTATATATTTTTTTTATTAGGAATACGTGTTTTGTGAATCCGTTTTGCCAATCAGTTAAATCAATTGGCTGTAAGTAAGTGAATCGACAGTAGACTAAACAAATTGGTGGTATCCACTGTGTCAGTATGAATGTGGTCAGTTTTAAAATAAAAATGGCAGTAATATACAGGAGCGGCAAAAAAAATTGACGGTTTTCTGTAATCTCAAGTAATCAAACCGTCAGATTTTTTTTCCGCTCCCCGCATATTCAATATTGGTAAAAAATAATGTAAAATTAATGAATAATTAACGCATAAAATGGAAACCTAACATAACCTCATCTATTATTAATTACGATTCATTTATTATTTCGTGTTAATTTATTATTTTTCTACTACCGATTGATATTTATCTAGTGACAAGTGATTATTTTTTACTTACCTTCTTAGCTATTTATAACCGACCGTTTACTAAGAATGCTGCCTAATAATTGAACTACATACTGCCTAAAAAATAGTTGCCTTATGTATCTTGGTGTAGGAATTGATCACTCTATGTTTCTTAATCTTACTCTAATAAATTCAATTTATCCATATTGTGGTTTTTGGGCTTAGCCGTGTGTGGCGAACTACTAATTTCCAATACATATTTTGATATATTCGAATTACTAATTTCCAATATCGAAATATTGGAAATTATTGATTCGCCACACACAGCTAAACCCATAAGCAACAATATCAAATATGGCCGTGAAAACCTAAGAAGTTACTTAAATTTATTAATTTCAACAAAATTTGATATATAATAATTTTATTTTGCAATAAGTGTTTCCTTGAAGTTTGTTTTATGAAATATTTACTAACAATGTATTTATTATTTTGCTTGGCATATATTATTTTTTTATCACGAAACATAGAATGCTCTTAATCTTTACATTACAAAATAATGATAGTAAGCGCATAATGTTTTAGAAGAGCAGGGAAGCATGAGAACTGCAGTGATATTGTGCATCGTATACATTATTGATAAATATCGACGACATGCGGTCATCTCCCTCGATCGCGGTAACGGCAACAAGAGTTAGTGAAGGACAGTTCATTGAAGCTTTCATACCTTAACGTTCACTGAATGCTTCTAAAAACATAGAATGTTCTTAATCTTTACATTACAAAATAATGATAGTAAGCACATAATGTTTTAGAAGAGCAGGGAAGCATGAGAACTGCAGTGATATTGTGCATCGTATACATTATTGATAAATATCGACGACATGCGGTCATCTCCCTCGATCGCGGTAACGGCAACAAGAGTTAGTGAAGGACAGTTCATTGAAGCTTTCATACCTTAACGTTCACTGAATGCTTCTAAAAACATAGAATGCTCTTAATCTTTACATTACAAAATAATGATAGTAAGCACATAATGTTTTAGAAGAGCAGGGAAGCATGAGAACTGCAGTGATATTGTGCATCGTATACATTATTGATAAATATCGCCGACATGCGGTCATCTGCCTCGATCGCGCTAACGGCAACAAGAGTTAGTGAAGGACAGTTCATTGAAGCTTTCATACCTTAACGTTCACTGAATGCTTCTAAAAACATAGAATGCTCTTAATCTTTACATTACAAAATAATGATAGTAAGCGCATAATGTTTTAGAAGAGCAGGGAAGCATGAGAACTGCAGTGATATTGTGCATCGTATACATTATTGATAAATATCGACGACATGCGGTCATCTCCCTCGATCGCGGTAACGGCAACAAGAGTTAGTGAAGGACAGTTCATTGAAGCTTTCATACCTTAACGTTCACTGAATGCTTCTAAAAACATAGAATGCTCTTAATCTTTACATTACAAAATAATGATAGTAAGCGCATAATGTTTTAGAAGAGCAGGGAAGCATGAGAACTGCAGTGATATTGTGCATCGTATACATTATTGATAAATATCGACGACATGCGGTCATCTTCCTCGATCGCGGTAACGGCAACAAGAGTTAGTGAAGGACAGTTCATTGAAGCTTTCATACCTTAACGTTCACTGAATGCTTCTAAAAACATAGAATGCTCTTAATCTTTACATTACAAAATAATGATAGTAAGCGCATAATGTTTTAGAAGAGCAGGGAAGCATGAGAACTGCAGTGATATTGTGCATCGTATACATTATTGATAAATATCGACGACATGCGGTCATCTCCCTCGATCGCGGTAACGGCAACAAGAGTTAGTGAAGGACAGTTCATTGAAGCTTTCATACCTTAACGTTCACTGAATGCTTCTAAAAAAATGTACCACTTCTTCTTCGTAGTATCAATCCGGTGGATTGGTTTGCAGCAACAGAATCTTGCATCTCGATCTCCATTCCTCTCGGTCCTCCGCAACCCTTTTCAGCTCAGCATAAGCGCTAGATTCCAGGTGGCATATCTTGATGGCTGAAGGTTTTTCTTATTTGTCTTGGTTGTTTTGTATCGAGCAGTCCCCACCCGGAGATCCGATTGGGGGACTATTTTATCTCCGGAAAATTTTACTTGAGATGCAATCATTTTTTTGCTGATACCACTAGTAATAAATATATTTAAAATTTCACATTTGAATTATTTCTACACCTTGTGTGATAACAATAATGTTGATAATTGCGGGAAATCCCTTTTTTTAGAATCGAATGTCTCGTCCAGGACACCAAAATCACACTATTTTGCAAATTTGGTACCTGTAGCGTAGAATATAAAACCGATGGTAAATTTTGGTGTTAGTGAAAAATTTGACATAGAATGTTACTTTTAGGACTCTGACGGTTATATTTTACAATTATTTCTTAAAAAATAACCATCAACTGAAAAAAAACTTCCGTTATTTGGTTTCCTGGTTTATTTTTACGTCCTCCTTACTACCCCTTTTTAAAGTAGTAATAACAAGTTTATATGAAAATAACAGGAGTTATACTGGGATTATTCATAAAATTCTCAATCTAAGAGCGCATTTATGAAACGTGTACTCTATAAAAATCTGATGGACATTTTTACAACTTAAATTTTGTATAAATTAAATGAAATTTTTGTGATTTGTAATCTGTTTTATCGAGTTACAAATGTTATTTGTTTGAGTTTCACTTACGGGGAATTTCGATGATGAAATGGGTATTTTTGCTAGATTTGACTCTTCCTTCCCGTTGCATCCCTCAGGCTGGATATTTGATATTTTCTTGTTCTTGCTATTGCCTGGAGCCGTAACCCTGCACGATCAGTAGCCCTAGCACTCATCAGTTAGCTAAAAGATCATGCCCTAAAATGTACTCGTATGTATTATGTTCTCTTAAGTGTATTTTGCTCGGATTTTCTTTTAAATTTACATTAAATCTGATGGTTTTGGGCCTCCACGGACTCTCTGAGAAACAATCATGTCAGTTGGACGCTGCGTGTGGGAAGAATATGAAGTGGTTGTGTACGTATACGTATTGAGGGGATAGCAAGTGTTTTACTTATTGCTACTTAAAAGGATTCAAATTGTTTGTGAGTGAAAGCACAGATGATGTGAGAGCATTCCAAAGCCTTCCTTTGGTGTTTTACGAAAAAATGGTATGTTCTCGTTGTCATATGTCAGCCGTATTAGGATGAGCAAAAAGGGTTTCACGGGTCTGAAATTTACTAATAGGTACAGGAGTGATTACTAGAGAGAAATAGAAAAACCCACAATATCGTTCTCCCAGGTATATTTCCCAAATCCTAAATCTCGTAGGTCTAAGTACCGCACTCATGGTAAGGTTCCATCGAACACATTATGATAAGAAAGAAGCTTGACAAAATGCAGCATCCCATAATTGTAGGATATAGTCACCATAATTGAGAAAAAATATCGCAAACTCCACTGTGCAAGTAGGGTGCTATGGTGAGAATAAACGAGCAATCTGCCTATTGAATGATGAAGGATGGTTGACCCGACGTTCTGAATGACCATGTTTAGCTCAATACAAGTTTAGAACCCAGAAATACGACGCAATCGGTGGTGTTTAGGGACTAGGGACGTTGACAGGCTTTAATTGATGTTTTTCTTGAGCGCTGTTCCCCACACGGAACACAGGGTTCAAGCGAGTATATTAATAAATCTTTTATTTAAGTTTATTTCAAGCATTCGCTCGCTTGTGTGGCCTACCTCTGAATGCTATTGTGTTATTGTTGCCGCCTGCAAGAGCGTGTAATATGCCCGCGGCACGGTGGCCATTGCAGCGAGCCTCGAGCGCACGCGCAAAGCTAACTACACACTTGTATAACAATAGGCTTCGGTGACGATCGGAAGTTAGTAAAAGGTTAGATCGCCCGGCGGTGGAACGCGGACAGGAAAAACATAGCAGATACGAAGTTCTGTGCAACGAGTGACCGAGAGCAAAAAACAGTTTAAGAAAAATAATATTTTAATAAAAATGTGTGAGTTTTAGTAATTGTATTATTTTTATCAAATACTTATTGTAAATTAACATACACACATAATATTTACAATATTTTCTTGTTCAAAAAAAGATAAACGTTTTATTGAACATGTGTGAGTTTTTTTTAAATATTATTTTAATGTGATTTTATAATGCTTTAATAATTGGTTTTGTCATGTATTTATTTATTATTTAATATTAATTATGATAGAATAGTTATTTTTTAACGACCCTGGGAAAAAATAATAATATAAGGATGCAATATCTACATATTAGTTCAAAGAAAAAAAAATGGCTGAAATGAGTGAGTTTTTTTATATGATTTCTTATTACATTTTATTGTTATAATTTGATATAATTAAATTTTACATTATAAAAAAAAATGCAATTTAATAATGTTCAAATTAAATGCGGGCTTCGATTGTTAAGCCTTATTCCCATACTAAATAAGTGAAATGAAAAAATATTCTGAAGGGAGTACATTTTTCAATATAACTGCTCTTAACTAATGATTGCAAATTATTAAATTTAATTATTGCCTAAAATAATATTAATGTTAACTATCAATCGAGCTGAGGTAAAATGACAGTAAATGTGATCTACTATCAATGAACAGAGCCATGTTAGTAGCTAATAAATAAGGGAAAATTATACAATGGTGTTTTATTAAACTTATGCTAGTTTTTTTTAAATAATACTTTTAACTAACTTTATCAAGGATTGTTAAATGATCATTTCAACATAATATTTTCAATAAAACTATAAAGAAATTAGGCAATTTGTGTACATAAATTTGTCAAAATCGCAGGCAATAAAATACTTTTAAACGAAATTTTATATTTGTTTAAAATAATCATGAGCTTGATTTGAATGACATGATTGAACTCAACATGATTGATCTGAAGACCACTCTAATAAATTTCAATTAAATTATAATTATTTCGTATGATTATACTTAAGTCAGTGTATTGATACAAGGAGTATGTTTTCCTCTTTCATTTAAGCATCTGAGTTACAATTATGCCGAAGGACCACAATACATATATTCAATTAAATTTCTGGATTCTGAGCTGCCTTCAAGGTCAATGTTTTGATGTTAGTAGTGATTTATGGTTGTCGTTTTCTTCACGCTGAAACTAATATGAAACGAAGTAATTTTGTTAGATATATTTGTTTAATTTTGAGTGTCTTATTGGAAAACATTACGAGAGATGAACCTGAAACTGCTAACGTAACCGTCAAAGCGATTCACCTTGTAATATTCTTATGCAGCAGTTACTTCCGATTTTGGGTATACACTCACATATATAACTGTTATCACAGAAAGTCTATCAGGTAACAGTTCCTTCAATTCAAATTCAAAGTTCTTAATTTTGAAGTACCTTAAAATTCTGAAATCGAATGCAAAATCTATAGACCGAAGTCGACAGCTTTTCGGGATGACAAAATATAAGGAGCTTGCTTTATAAAGCATTCAACTGCCATAGCCAAAAGACAACTTTACATTTCTTGTCATTTACGAGGTAACTTTAAGGAACCATTTTAACTGTTTATATATTTTTTTATTTGTCTTTTGTTAAGTTATTTTTGTACTTTGAGCACACATTACAGAAAATAACGTTATGTTCTGCCGTTACGTTCTAATTCAAATCTGAGCTAACGACTAATTGAAAGCAGATTGCTGTTGGAGCTAATCGCATTTCCTATTACAATTTTATTTGTAATTTAAATAGAAATCTACAGTGAACAATAACATCGAGCGATTTATAGATTGTTTAATCACAGTTTACTCCGATAGCTCGAATGACTTACTTCAAAGAATAAACATTCCTTGAAAAAATAGATTTATTCTTTAATGGGATTTCTTTACGTATTATTTCTTTACACACATTAATCTATACATATAATCTTTCAAATACTAAATTATATTTATGCTATTTAATAATACGTTTCTAAGTATGCATTTCCTCATTGACACAAATGAATAAGGAAATATACTTGTATATCATTCAAAAATCATTTTTTTAATATGAAGATGTGATTACGTTTAATATATTATAGTCAATATTCAGTCAAAGTTCGAAGAATGTCAAGTAAAACGCCCCTCTGTCATGAAAGTGGTTGAGGTTTGATCCCGTACAACCTAAAATAATATTTATCAGTTACAAAATCTTTTTTTTTGTATAGGAGTACATAATAAAAAAATAAATCCCACCAAAATATATTTCTTAATACTTTTCTGCACAGGTTTTTTCAGAACGTCTTTTCGTGGAATCTGTAATAAATAAACGAGTTATGAATGTAATATGAATGAATGAATAAATATGATCAATGTTATATGCGAGTATTATTAACATCTAAAAAAAATTTTTTTGTACGATTTGCATTTTTGCGTTTGAGAAAACGATTTATTTTTGAGTATAAGAATTATGTAGATTTTACGTAGTTGATTGTGCATTTTTTTTATTTTTGCATGTTTTCTTGCACGAAAATACAGAAAGTAGAAGTGAAGCAGCATCTATTTAAAATTTCAGAATATTGTTTTGCTGGAAAGCCGACGGCTGCAGAATACAATGAGAATAACTTTCGATTATAGACCCGTGTTGGATCGTTGCGAGAAACTTGATTGAGTTCACGGATGTTGATTCTGTGGTGGATATATGTTCCAAATTTAAGACAGATTTAAAAAAAATATATACTTAGAACATACTTGTGTAAAATGAGATTCGAGTAAGCTAAGGTTTATTTTAAAAGTATTTTTCAACCTTATCTATTTATTGATCATATCCACCCTTAACCAAAAGCACATGATCACTTCAGCCTCTTATTTCGAAAGATTCTGTGTTTGTTTATAATGTATGAAGGTAATTTATTTTTGTGCATTCAACGTGAGATTTATTTTAATCATAATTTGAATAAACCTTGTTGTTACATGAAGTACGTAAAGTAACTGTTATTTACAAAGCGTATACCAAAGTCCAAAGCTATGTTCATTCTGCAAACTTCATCAAGAATAACTGACGAGTGCTCGAAAAATGCTTCGTGAAATTTTTCCGTGAAGCTTAACGAAATCTATTTTAAAGCAAGTTACAATATTATGACCTATTTAATATATAAAGAGCTTAAAAGTGTTGAACAACTTTCAGGGGTTTTTATGAAATAAATTAAATTAAAAGTATTTTTATTATTTTGAAGATTTATTCCATTACCTTTTCTTACGATCCTATACAAAAGTGAGATTTGAAGTATTTTCACATATTTCTTCTACCCGCTTATGTGCTTGCAAGATCAATCATATAATCGTATTATTGTTAAACACCTGGAAGCTCACTTCAAATGTTTTTCGCTACTAAGCAAACAGTAGCATCAAAATTATTTCCAATTATATTATGTAGCCGACGGACGGATTGAAGATTACTTAAGGATGCAGAGCAAATAATTAAATTATTTTTTCTAAAATAAATGAATTCTCCTGCAACATAAGAAAACCTTCTTCTTCGTAGTAGTATCAATCCGTTAGATTGGTTTACAGCAACTAAATCTTGCATCTCGATCTCCACTCTTCTCGATCTTTTGCAATCTTCTTTAGCTCAGCAGAAGAGCTGCAACTCATGGCCTCAAACACTTGCTGAAATACTCCCGTCTAGGGCGCCCTCTCCAGTTTCTCACCTCAACCATCCCTTCCACAATATCGTGAAGAAGACCATCGTGGCGCATGATATGACCGATCCATCGGGCTCGCCTCTCTGAGATGATTCTTACTAGGTGTTTATCTTCCTTGATATCAGAAAATCTACAATCCGTAAAATGTATTACAGGCAGGAATTTTAAGGTTTTTATCCTCGTGAAATTCCAAATTATTGACGTATGTAAGTGTTTCAAGCGTTTAGTATTTTTGCTTTCAATACTGAAGCTAACATAGATTCAAGCTCTTCGGTTTCAATTATGTAGGGGCATAAAAAATCTCACTGGACAATTCATTTTAGCGGTAAATCACAGTGAATGGTTGCCTTGTCTTTCGGTCATCTCGAAATTTAATTTTACAATATTAAAACTCTTAGGAGAGCATTAGTGGTTGATTTTGCTCATTTATGGATTCATGATGCTCAATCAAGTCGGCTGGATGCTGTGAGAAGAAAGTATAGGATTAAGACGATTGCAACTGTTTATGAATCTGTTTGATGGGATCCTTATTGTATGTGAAAGGGCCCACAGATGCTGGGAGATCATTTATAAAGCTGCCTGTTGTGTCACAGTGTTATCTATAGACATGTGTGAACAATATAGATTATATAACTTATAAATTGATAACATCTTTTAAGCGTTATTGTCAAAAAGTGAACTTGTAACTCGCTAACTCTGGCATGGTAGACGAGAATATACTCTCCCTACCTTTTGGTAATTATAACAAAATTTGTATTACGTAGGTACGGTATTTTTCGAACAAAGCAAAGAGCAAACAGCAAATCGACTGCAATTAGCAATAGGCAGATATACAGTTACCCCCTTCTATATTCTCTTCATGAAATATATCTTTTTCGTCGTTCAATTCATTGCTAAGCAAAGAATTTTGATAAATATTTAGTCTTTCCCAGTTAGCAGCAGTCTTCGTTATATTTTTTATTGTTGGTCGCCATGTTCCTTTTACGGCTCCAAAATAAGGAAGATCTCTTAAAAGGCTTGACAATTTTTTTGTGAGTTGTAAATCAACTTTAAACTTATCAACTTATATGTATAGATCCAAAAGCTTCTTCTCTGATATTATGGGCATTGTATGGGAGGATTACCTTAGGCACATTGTATTTCCGTGATACACATATCTTAGTGGACTGGTGTTTAAATACTGGTGAAATTAGTGGTATACGATATCCGTAGCGATATTTTGCAAATCTGTATTTTAAAAGGTAATAAATCTAGATGGTTAAATCAAAGTGAAAATATGCACATTTCTCATTATGACTGTTTCGTCGTAATTCGCTTACGGTATTGTTTGTTATCATTCGAATGCTTTATTTGAATGTTATCGTTGCCGTGATAACCGTCAAAATTAAAAAAATGCACCATACGTTACGTAACGGATAATAAATCAGCTCTTAAAGTTTATAAATAATATATATTCTTGATTCCAATATGTTTTATAAGCTCTATAATTGAGGGTAATGTTTGGGAATTCGGCTGTTTTTGAATCAAGAATATATATAATTTATAAGCAGTAAAAGCAGTTTTATTATCCTTTAAGTGTACTCGTATATACAAAACTGATTCAGTCGTTAAATTATTTCCAATTTGACTCCAGCACTGTCTCTATAGCCCTGGGTATTACAAAACTTTCGATCAGGTACAATGTTTCCCTACCGTAGCGGGGAGCAAAGAGCAAATGGGGCCTAATTAGCAATAGGTGGGTATTTAGTTACCTGCGCGGAGTACTCCCTCCGTGCCCCAAAGCTGAACTACGGCACGTGTCGCGGAATCGGCTAATTTTTTGCCCGTGTAATCGATATTTATGTTTGGAAAGCCTTCAGCGATATAGCATTACATTCGCCTCTAATTTTGGCAGTACTTTCGGCGAGATAATCTCTTTTTCACCCGTGATTGAGATTATTTTCATCTCGTTAACAGGTTCATCTCGCACTTGCCATAACTGCTCAGAAGAGTATTGATAAATTGAAATTATCTTAATGGGCGTATTAAAAAGATTTCACGGCCTACGACTTAATGCAAGATAAAACTATATAATACTAAATACAGGTTCTAGTGGTCTAGGATGGAAGACGTAATATTTGTTCACTGTTGTTGTTGTATCCGAAGCATATGTTTACTATAAATTGCCAACACACAGTTCTGTCAGTTGTCATTGCTATGTTTAAGACTTCACGCGCATACGAGTAGTTACACTTCATTCCATTTCATTAGACGGTTAGCCCGACGTTGTGAAGGCCTGGAATTTTTGTTTCTGAAAGGCGGCTCATTCCAAGAACATCGGTAATAAGAGGGTAAACCCCTCTAATGTTAATTTATTTGCAGTTGAATTTTGTGCAGAGCTATAAATATGATATTTTAATCAATATATGACTAATTTTACTAGTATTATCAGAGTATGTCGTGAAATGTCGCCAAGTAACTACCATATCAGTTAAGTTCAACTACTCAAACTGAGTATAAGTTATCTCCATTTCTTACTTTTTACCGTGCACAGCTGAAATAAACAACTTGGTTTTTTATATTTTTTTATATTTTCAATGAGAAACGTTTTCCAGTGAGTCTTTATAAAAATAAGAGGAAATAATAACGTTAAGTTTATATTTAAACTGGCCTTGTTCGATTTTTTTTTATCTCTGGACTTAGAGGGGTTAACAGGATACGTAAATCACAATATCCTGGGTCATGCTCGCATTGAATAATGAAATTTCGCAACGCAATATATGTACTTCGCGTACTAAGCTCTCGATTAATGTTCAGAAGTCAAACAAGTCAATTTAAATGCAAACTTTATTGATTATCTTTGTTTACTAAACGTTCGAGAAATATATATGAGACCTAGTACTGGAATTTGTTAGATTTTGGTTATTTATAGTTAAACGTGAAAACATATAAAGCTTTTGTACTAAAAAATCTTCAACTCAAGATGTTTGTTTTTGTTTATTTCGCTGTATGTTAATGAAATATTATAAAAATTATTAAATCGAATTTTTATAATTTTTTTCTTGATTTTTCCTAATTGTGTCAATGCTTTCAAGTAGTTGTTCAATAAGCATTGTAGTTTTTATCATTGTTATCATTTTTCTTCGATAGCATTGCGATCTCCATTGTATGCGTGACAATGGTCGCTGTTTTATAAACAAATGCTCTTCAAGAAACGAATAACAATAAACAACCTTCTTACGAGGCGTCGCAAACCCCATAATAATTATTTTACTTGCCATTAATATGCGGTCATCCATCAATAAATTTGTTGAGAATGCCTCCATTAGGTAGATTAAGAAACTCTGTCATGTGCCCAAGTTTGACTGTTTTCAGTTATTAATGCAGGTTAACTACAATATATTTTAACATGGTTTCTTAGGAAACCTCTGAAAGATATTAATAATTATTATCTCCGAGAGCTATCATGTTAACTACCATACTAAAATGATAGAGATGATAATAAAATGCCTTACGTTAAGTATTTAATTGTAAAGTTGAAAAGTCTTATACTTTTCGATTTACTTTATGCAATAAAATATATTATTAAGCTAAGCTTATTTTATAATATCACAACATATGTAATATAAAGATTCAAATTTATATTTATTTGTAATAACACACTAAAACCTGGCAAGGAATGAATGCTATGAAATCGAAAATATATTGACTACACAGATTTTCTGTTCTTTGTGCTCCAAGTTTTTTAAATATATTTTTTATATGAATTGCCATCTTATAGTTCTGTCAGCTTCCTTAATCATTTCAAGTCATCTCTGCACCTGAAGCTTCCCCTGAAAAATTACGAGTACTATGTTTAGTTTCCGACGGAACTACAAGACGAGAGCCCTTAGAGAGAAGTAGAAAAGACTTTAGTAACTACATTTTCAATCAATTTAGTCGAATAAAGATAATCTGATTATCTTGTTTTGTATTAAATAATTATTATAATTTCTTAAATTAAATCAAAATTGGCTTCATTCTATACATTTTCGAAACGCGGCCGTCGGAAAGCTACTGTGTGATTTAGGTTCAAATAATAGCATTTTTATTATTTGTAACAACCTGTAGTTGGTATAATAGAGTCTCGATTGAGTCATAAGAAGTAATTCATTAGAATGGATGATGTTCACGGCATGGCTTTTGTCTACCACCGTGTTTGATAGTAAGGCGCGACAAATATCTTCAAGGCACGGGGACTAGTTTCCACAAGATAGTTGCGATTGCCAATTGATTCATTATAATACAGATTTTAATGTGCGATAGTATGTTTGCCTCAGTTTTTAATATCAAAATTTATTAGACAATATTTATTATCGTTTACTTTAATAAATTGGTAATCGTGCCGATAAAATAAAAGTATATTACGAAAATTAATGAAAATGCAAAAAAGCATTTAGTAAAATTCACAATTATTGGTCAAGTATTGTATTTATTCGTATATGTCATACGACGAATAAACTAAATATAAGCTAATTTATTACACTTGAGCAGTATTATGTAGGCACGTATTTTCTTATTACAATTCAATGTATCTTTTATAATGTTTCTTTCTGGCGTAAATACCTGTATATCATCTTTGCGATTTTCCTTATGTATATTGCTATTGTTTTTATTATGAAAATATTTGACATTATGTGCTTTATTGTGCGATGTTTTAACAAGTTTTATTAGAAAGTATGAGCATAAAAGGGATATAAAAATATTTTTTTGCCGAAAATATTCCATACAACATATAGTCCACATTATGATTACCTGTATATCTTTTTCTCCATCCTACATTGCGAAATTTTTATTGCCCAATTAAGAATCTGAAATTTTTTCACTCCTATGAGTCTCCATTTACTATCGACGATCCTTAGAGTTCCGCATCCAAGCTCCACAAGCTTGTGTTGTCTATTTATTTTTCTAGTTGTCAACCAGTGTTAAATAGTTTATTGCACCGCAAATTTTTTTTTTATATTATTTAAAAAAACTTAATAAATGTGGTTTGATCTAAACCTGTGTCAATTAATATGTAATATGTTTAGCTGTCGATGTTTCTAATAACCAATGATCATGCTATAAAATATATTGATATTGTTGTTAAAGATATGATAACATGTGAAACTACATAAGCATAATTTATCACAAATACTTATTTTAAATAAATTGTGAAAAATGCTAAATAATTTTAATTTTCAAATTGTTGAACACACATCATCGGCCTATCTTGTAATGCTCAAATTTGAAATTTTGAGACATTTAGCATGATTTTCGGTTTAGTACGATAGGACACTTCCTATAATATATGAAAGTCAGAGTTTTAATCATAATTAAATAAAGGTTATTCAATTTTAAGTTAATCGACTTAACATACTCATTTATGGATTAAAATACTTTACAAGAATGGCCGATGTTCTGTTATAATTTCTGAACGCATCGTACATAAGAAAATAATAATTTAATCGGTTAAATACTTGCATATTATGATTTTTCGTCTGTTTCTTAATCCAGATGCCGACGGTTCCAATAGCTATTATGAACCACCCCGCTCGAGCTTAGTACTGCAGACCATGGGGTATTCAAATTCCGGCCCTTCCAGGTGAGAGTGTTACCTAACACAACACTGAACCATGGTTACCGAACCATTAATAAATATAAATAATTAACGCTACGGATTATCGAAAATCAAAACCAACCACACAAATTTCCATGAGAATAATTGATTTTTTTGGGTTACAACGTTTTGGCTATCGTGGGTCGATATAATTAGATTAGATCTTCATAAAATACAATATTTTTATATGTATATCTATAATAACGTTATATTTGTTTTTATATAAATGAATTTGTAAAATTAAGTTCATGTTTTGGTGCTTTTGTGATATAGCGGAGTTTTTACACATCCGGTCCCGTCACCAACTTCATTATCGCTGCCAGGTCCCAGTGCATCTACAAGGTGAGGCTGTATAATTATTTAAACTATATTAACACTTAAATTACGTGATAAAAACCGATAACTTTATTAATATTTTTTAATAACTTTTCAAATTAGAAATAAACATTCAAATAAATATAAAGCTTACGACGAAATTGATGTTTTTGATTAATACGTTGATGGTTTTTATTACAGACCTTAAAAATATAAATGAATATTTAGTAGAAATATTAATTTAAAGTAATCGTTCATTTCATAAGAGAAAATATATACTGTATTGAGATTTAATAAAATAAATAAATAATCAAACTGATTGCCATGGATCCTAGATACTTTATTGACCGTAAAGATAATGTTTTAATTCAACTGAAGCTATGAAAATATGTTGCTAGAAAGATATTAGAGGAAAGATTTTTTGTTTTACTTTCGTAATCAGAATTTTTATCAAATTTTGTCTGTTCATTTTCGTTACTACAGATTAAATTGTATGTTTTTCTGCATTGTCATGTAGTTTTGGGCAGTCTAACAGCATGGGATCTACTGCCGGTCCTAGCACACTCTCAGTCACAAGTTCAAATGGACCCACCAGGTGAGAGTGACTTCAAATAGATTATTTTTAAATGGATTATGTTCAGTCATTATTGATTGCATAAATGAGACCGAAGTTTCAGATACAATGGAATTTTCAACATTTCTAATCAGAATGTTTGTTATTTTATATATTGTATAATAATTTCTAATTGGACATGTATTGCTATCTAGCATTGTCTACGCACAGCCCATCCCGCCGACTACTACAGGGTCACCCCCGGGCGGCAGTGGACTCTCAAGGTAAAATATTTACTCAATCAAAATCAACCTAACATTAACACATTGTTTGCGGGGGTTTTTTTTATTAATCCACCCCGTAAAGCGGGCAATTTTGTCAGATTCGCGCGCCAAATTACGTTTCACGTAAAACAGCTATAACTTCTGAACTATTGACCATATTTAAATAAAAAATTGAGTACTTTACCTTAAATGAAATTTTCTATTATTATGCGGTCACAAATGTTTATATTTTTGGATAAAAATTATAATATTCAAGGTTAAATATAAAACATTTGAAAAAACTGCACTTTTTCGTATTGTCGATTTAGTCATTTTATGCATGGTCAACATAATATATATTTTGTAAAATACAAAACAATAAACACTAATATTGTTTAAAAGTATGATATTGTTGGAAACAGTTCCCTTTATGTAATGGTACAGCACAGAATTTACACATATACCGGGTTTCGCTACGCACTTTGTGGACCGTCCTTACGGACTTGTCCCATAAGAATAATAAGTCCCAAAAATTTCTTCATGTCTTGTATTGTAATGTCTTTCCATTTGAGAGATTTCTTGTATATTTTAAATTTGTGCATATTTTGATATCTGTTTGATTCTTGTACAAGGAATGTAAAAAAATCCTCTCCTATGAATAAATTTGTTGCTTCCGTTACACTATTCGGAGCATTATCGGTATTTATACCTGGGCGACCTAAAAACTCTTCCAGTACTGGTGTATTATCTGCCGATGACCATGAAACAAAATGATTATCTTACAGCTTTCAAGTAAATGTTTTATGACCACAGTCGGCCACCCGACCCTAATTCCACGAATTGCCGGGTTTAGGTACCTTATTGGTTTAGGTACCTTATATGAGATATTACACGTCTCAAAGGAGCTGGCGCCCAATTTTTAGTTCACAGAGTAATCAAGAATCACACGTTTCTCGTAATATGTTGTTAATCTAAGTGTCAACGCGTTTAGGCGTCTCCCGCGCTCTACCAACAGTATACAAATACAAAAAACGCTTTTAAGCGTCTCCCGCTCTCTACCAACAGTATGGAAAAGACGCCTTTAAGCGTCTCCCGCAAACAATGTGTTAAGTAACAACATGGTAAGGTAGTTACTTAACCTAACATATCGTAAAATAAATATTTAAAGATTTATTAAAAAAAAACATATAAAACGTACCAGGTTTTTCGTATTCCATAAATAGGGAAATGGAACAATGTATTCCGTTAAAAAACCAAAACATTAAGGAGTTTCAATTGTATATAATGTGCTTGATAGCAAAGAAAATATTATTTAAAATATTTATTTATGGCTTTCAATTGATATCCATGTATTACAAATATATTATGATAGCGATATTAATTAGCCGTATCCATGTATTGCTTGGTAATTAAAATGTTAACCTTTTAAATAGAAAGCCTATTTACTATTTGTTTTCTTTGATTTGTTAAAACGTAATTGAATGTAAGATGTTTTGTGATAGAGTTATAAAATAATGTTAATCTGTATTGTTAATAGTATTTTGCAAGCAATTGAATTGTTTTTTTCTTAATCTTGTATTTTTAATGTAAAATATAATTATATTTTTATTCTATGTATTTGCATATATTTTAGTTATGTGCAGTCACACAGTTTGTCAAACCTTCCTGCTTCCAGCACAATATCACCCTTAGGCTCCAATGGATCCACCAGGTAAGTGTTCATAATGAATGATCTACGATATATCGTTTATTTTTACTGAATAGTATTATGTACAGATATGGTAAATATATTCAAAAGCTTAAGAAAATTTATTGAATAAATAAATAAATACTATTAACTTAAAAATATAAAACGCTTTTTGTATCGGAGTTTTTTTTTAATCTGTTAGTTACCTACCGTGTATGGCTATCAGTATTGAAAATAAAATAAGTCATTATTAAATCTTGTCGGTAGGTGCCTAGATCAATTAGAAAAATAAATGGAACGTTTTACTATTTGAAATATGTATTCAAATATAAATTGTTGCGCTTCTCTTTTGTCCGACCTCGCATCAATGGATGAATAATGTATGTTAGTAAATATGTTTTATAGGTTATTTTTTACGCATTCTTTCAGTGGGGGGTTCGCGCTGACAATTCCATCATCGGCTGCAGGATCAGCTCAAGCCTCCAGTGTCTCCTCAAGGTTAGATTACTGCCAGTCAAAATAATAAACGAGAAATAAATAAGTAGTAAGGTTACTCTCATTCCTAGTTACGACTATGGAAATTTGAAATTATATATCAACTGACTCCACGTTGTGGATAAAACAAATATATATTTTTGCATTTGGATGTTTTAAATGAATGAATTATTTATTTTCCAGCGTACCCACGAGGACCACATTAAGCAGTGTATCGTCCCCTTCCACCGAGGCCGGCCCAGCGAAACCTCCTTATTCATATGTAGCCTTAATCACAATGGCAATACAGAGCACTCCAATGAAAAAGGCCACTTTAAGCGAGATATACGCCTACATTGTGTCACATTACCCATTCTACAAACAGAATACCAAAGGCTGGCAGAACTCCATCAGGCACAACCTCAGTCTCAACGACTGCTTCATAAAGCAGTCCAGGGAAGGTGGAGGCGAGAGAAAAGGAAACTATTGGGCCATGTGTAAGTTACAAATGTATATTGTAATTCGTACCCTGGAAATTGTTATACACTGCATATGTGTGTATGATATGATCCGCGCTATGTTTCCTCAAACGGTGTATAAAAAGATTACCTAAAACTAAATGTAACAGTAATTGCCTAAGTCAAGGCTTATTATGAAAAGCTTTAAACAATATTTATGTTTTATCATTGCATATTTTATCAATCAATTTATTTAAATAAAAAACTTTATAGTAGTAACAAAAATAAAACCGAAAAACCCTAATGCGACAAGAAAATGTTATAGATATATTTCGAATGGACTGAATTTTACTCGGGTTATGGATGTTGCGCCCATTCAGATTATTACTAGACTGTGACTTATTAGTCCAGTGCCCACAGTACCAATGTGGCTACAGCACAGGAGTGTCTCTAGTAAAGCAGAATTAAAGATATTAAAAAAGAATCATTCATGATTTCAACATGTTATTGTATGTTTCAGCTCCAAACCACGGAGACATGTTCGAAGATGGAAACTTCCGCAGGCGCCGGCGCATGAAACGTCCATTTAGGAACCTGAACACTATAAACTACCCTTCCATGTATGACCCATACAGGAACCATCAGTTTTTCCCGCCAAGCTACCCAAATTATTCAGGGTAAGATATTTAATAGCTAGTTTTTGCAAAGTAGTTGTTTCACCGAAACTGATCAATATGTTAAGAAAATAAGAGACTAAAAATGTAAAAGAAGTATGATATACCATACCTAAACTGTAACAGATCGCAATCGAGATCAAGCAATTTAAAATCTTGTTTGATTTACAATCAGTGATGTCATCCTTATTTCTGAACAACGGGTTCCTGATTAATATTTTATTTTATATTAGATTTATAGCTCTTTTTATTTGTTTCCATTTATATATTATATATTATATATTATATATTATATATTATATATTATATATTATATATTATATATTATATATTATATATTATATATTATATATTATATATTATATATTATATATTATATATTATATATTATATATTATATATTATATATTATATATTATATATTATATATTATATATTATATATTATATATTATATATTATATATTATATATTATATATTATATATTATATATTATATATTATATATTATATATTATATATTATATATTATATATTATATATTATATATTATATATTATATATTATATATTATATATTATATATTATATATTATATATTATATATTATATATTATATATTATATATTATATATTATATATTATATATTATATATTATATATTATATATTATATATTATATATTATATATTATATATTATATATTATATATTATATATTATATATTATATATTATATATTATATATTATATATTATATATTATGCAGTACGATTTCGATACAAATATTTAATAAACAACTAGTTACGAAAGAATTTTCTACACACGGCCAAACCCAAAAGCCGCAATACCAAATCTGTTAATTTTCAACGTAACAATTAATGACAATCTGTGCTGTCTTCTAGTTGGGTGTCTGATACACGAGGGATGCCTCCATCCGCTATTAACTATGGAGGCCCGCACGCACAATCCCAGGTAATCCACACAATCAATACTGAATATTACTTAGTTTTCAGAAAAAATACTTAAAATTGATCAGTATTTTGTAATAAACATCCGTTTAATTAGAAGAAGAAGTTAATGAGTTCGATTTTAGTTGGATTAGCGACATAATCAATCCCCGCAAAGCAAGTAAAAATGATAATTTCATTTGTAAGCTTGAAACTGTACACAAATATCCCTGATTTATTAACAATGATGCTTCACTAATGAAAATATAAATACTGGTAAAACGATCAAAATCAGTTGGAAAGGCTGCCGGGCTCTCGTATTCATATCGTTGTTTATTTTCAGATATCTTCTGGCCTGCAACCTATTTCGGCTTCACTGCAAATGAATCAAATAGGCAAGTTCGAAATTTATGAACAAACATAAACGTGTATCAATAAAACAATACGTACCTATTTTTGCTGGAGGTTGAGCCTACGACCTCTTGCAAGACCGCTTTTACTTGTAGACTTACCCGAGTCTCTTCTGCTTCTAGCACAACACAGCGCGCCATTTGTACCTGCCGCATTCTCTCCGTGCAACAGGAGAATGGATGCCAACGATATACCCCGCTATCCTCTGTGCATAGAAGGTAAATAAACATTCACGCATATGAGTTACCAAATGATGGTTTTGCTCCTGAAGTGGACTCTAAGATGCTTAGCCAAGTCACACGAAAATCGTTATTGCGTGTGCAGAGATTGAAAGGATTACAAGAGTTTACTCGTATTCTAATAAATTGATTAATTAAGATACTCGCATGTTATATGAACTGTATGAGGTATACAGAGGTGATGTAAGCGGCAACTTAACAAGTGGCGTTAAAGAAGCAAGTAAAAACTTCGTTGCGTTGGAATGATCGTACTCGATAGGTAACAATTTTACGGCACTGACTTGTCTTTTGCGATTTTTAAAAATCATTTTATTCAGTTCACTAAAATAAGTTTTTTATTTAACTTAAGCGCTCCTGTAAGCTTTCTTTATTGATGAAAGCATCAATATCAAGCTCAGAAAGGTTTTAAACCTACACATCACACTGTTACCCCACATATCCACTTTACGAATCACAATGTCTAAATAATCATATAATATC
Organism: Glossosoma conforme; assembly: GCA_022606575.1. Lineage (NCBI taxonomy): Eukaryota > Metazoa > Arthropoda > Insecta > Trichoptera > Glossosomatidae > Glossosoma > Glossosoma conforme. The sequence continues at coordinate 203,675 of JAGTXR010000436.1, forward strand.
TATTCCGGTAGCTTAATATGAGAATCACGCTAACAAATAATGTCGTGTGAGTCTTATCCACTGCTCTCTAATCACTCAAGTCTTGTGATCTAGAAGTATGGAAAAGCTTCATATCTTCATCATCGATTCATAGTCAAATACATATGTAAATTATTTGTTTGCAGGGGGAAGAGACTGCATGTATTGCCCCCTTGCCAGAACAGATAGCCAAATATAATTTGTATTATTTAATTTCAATTAAATTGGTAGGTATCATACACAATTACTATTTTGTTTCGATATATGTATCTATTATTGTATCAATATTTTATGTTCGCATTTTAAAATAAATACATCTTTAAAAAAATGCTTATTTAGTGTTTCCATTTCATTATTATTTTTTATCATTATTATCCCCAGCAAAGCTTAAATTAAATTATGAGTTCTGATTTGTTCTCAAATAGGTATATTCTATACACCAGTAAGTTTTACGATGACCCATCGCCCGTTTAAATTCATGTCACAATTCAAAATTGATGTGAATGAAAGCCGTCCCCTTAACAGCACACTTCCATACTGAGGCATTTAAATTATGATATTAATATTCTGTTTTTTTTTTCAGCAATTAAAGAAGAACGTCCATCATCGCATGGATATCCCTAGCTTATTTCTCGTCGAGTTGATGCTACAGATTGTTGAAATCCAAGTCCATCTGCACGACCACTCTCTGGGCACCTCGGCCTAAAACTGAGGACTCTTAATTGGTAGTCATCAATCCGGCCACATCATTCTCCACATTACCTGCCCGTCTTACAAGAGGCTGGCCAAGCGAATATATTATTGTCATTATACCTACTATAATTGCAGTGGAGCATCAGCTTGCGATTTTAGTTCTTTTTGCAAATTGGCTCTGAATCCGAATTTTACGCAAACAACAAAAATATTTCCCACAATATGATTTTTCCATAAAACTTTCCAATTATCGCGGTAATTTGTTCGACGTATAATTTTTGTTCGTAAATCAAATTAATCATAAAAATGTAAGTTCATAAGCTGAGGTTTCACAATATTTTAGATTATTTCTTTATGGTGCTTTTCCTTTTTGTTCTAATGTAATTAAGTGATGAAATAAACGTAAGACACTTTACTTAATAATAAAATATAGTTTAATTTTAATACTAAGTTGACCTTATCTTTAAAATAACTCGGATATGTTTAAGTACTTATTGGTAATATTATAATATATCGATTTTGTATTATAATCATTTAAACAGGTATTTATAATTTAATCTAACATTACTGTTTTAAGTTTCTTTTTTAATTAAGTGTACTATTTAATACTTTAAGTTTATTTTTTATAGGTAAACATCATAAATTTCTCCGAAACATTCAAATGTAATATATTTTTTCTAATTGATAATCATTTAAATTATTGATGTTATATTAAAATGATTATTCATAAGTTAATGTAAACATGACATTATATTTTTAATAATATTGTATTTAATTGAAATAATAATCTTTAAATATATTTTTTCTTTATGGTCTCATCCTTAATGTTGTAAATGTCACTTTATGCATAGATCGGCCTTACTGGTGTAATTTCATAAAGCCCACTATATCCTCACCACCTAATTTTTTACATCAGTTTACAAAAAATTCTCTGATTTGGAAGCGGTTGTCATAAATCTGAGTGATTTCCTCTAGTTATCATTATTTAGAAGAACAGCCGACATCACACCCCCCCCCTTTCATCAATTAACAAAAAAAAATATTAAAACGTGCTTTGTAAATATTTTAAAGTTTTTTTTTTTATTTAAAATATATAATGCGTCAATTATTGATAATGTATGTTTTTACTAAGATTACAAAAAATATGTCACATTATAATTTTTCTTTTCTTGACCTAAAATGTGCTGGGGAAAATGTTCCTATTTGAGAGGCTGTGATAAATAACCTGGTGTTCTTTTATTTTTATAAGTAATATCACGGAGTTCAGTAATAAAACTTCCATAGCATCTCTCGTCTATAATGCGTAATTTATTCCACCGATTAAGTGATCTATGCTTAAAAGTGACAGACCCGGAATATTTTCGGGTAAGTAGTCCCAATCCAAATTTTATGTTAGAATTATTGTTAAACCTATTTGTACCGCACACTTATGTATGCACATTTTCTTAGAATAAAGAAAACATAAAAATATTTTATTTTTCATTTCAATATAAATGACATTTCCATATTTCATCTGTATTCCCCAATATCTCCCGTCAGCTGCAGGGTGCTTCTATTTGCTCTGGCTGATCTGAGTGTCTCTCCACGCGCGCTTATCTCCTTGTGCTTGATCAGTTCTGTCAAATGCTGGTTCGGTGCAGTTCCGTTGAGTGCCTTATAAGCTAAGAGGCATAGTTTGTACTGGATTCTAGCCGGAACTCTCAACCAATGCCGTCGGTGTACTATTAAAGAATATAAGTATGTTTTTTTCCGATATATTGTTATCCTCTGATGGTAGCCGTATGCTCGAAATTTGAAAGAAATATATTTACCGGAAAAATGGGCAAGTACTAAACCTGACCCAACATATCGAAAACGGGTTCGAACTAAGGAAAGTGACCGGAGTGGTATTCGTCGACCTAACCGCTGCATACAATACAGTGTCGCACAGCACACTCTTCAGTAAATTGTACAGAATGACAGGTGACTTCTCGCTAGTGCAGATGATCGCGGCTATGCTGCATAACAGGAGATTCGCTGTGGATTTTCAGGGAAAAACCAGCCGATGGCGTAACCAAAAGAACGGCTTACCACAAGGCAGTGTACTTGCTTCTATACTATTTAATATATATACAAACGACCAACCCACCCCTAAAGACACAAAATCTTTCATATATGCAGATGACTTAGGTTTGGCAGCACAAGCAGTAACGTTTGAAGAAGTTGAGGACATCCTAAGCCAGGGACTCAACGAGATGTCCCATTACTACGAAACCAACCATCTCAAACCTAACCCATCAAAGACACAAGTCTGCTGTTTCCACCTTAGAAACAGGGAAGCTAACAGAAAGCTTCGTGTCACGTGGGAAGGTAGAGTACTGGAACATAGCGACCATCCAAAATACCTCGGAGTCACTCTAGATCGCACCCTCACCTTCAGGCGTCATTGCAGCAACACCAAACAGAAAGTTGCAACAAGGAACAACCTCATCCGCAAACTGACCAACACTCACTGGGGAGCCCAACCACCCCTTCTTCGTACCTCAGCTTTAGCACTTTGTTTCTCAGCCGGAGAATATGCGGCACCAGTGTGGGGTCGATCAGCCCACTGTAATCAAGTGGATACTGCCCTGAATGATGCATGCAGAGTCGTCACAGGCTGCCTCAAACCAACACCCATTTCTAAACTGTACCCCTTGGCTGGTATCGCACCACCGAACATAAGACGCAAAGTCATATGCGCCGAAGAAATGCGTAAGGCAATCAACCAACCGTCCCACTGCTTGTATAATCAGATACCCCCAACACCAAGATTGAAGTCTCGAAGCAGCTTTCTGAAATCCACAAAACCTCTCACATCCGGCCCTGAAAATGAGAGACTCCAACTCTGGCAACAAATCGCACCAGAGGATTTCATTACTCCAAAGGAAGGCCTCCCAACTGGCAAGAGCCTTGACTGGCCGACCTGGAAATCCCTAAACATATTAAGAACCGGAGTTGGTAGAACAAAGGACAACCTCGAGCGGTGGGGAATTCTTCAGCAGGGAGAGACACTATTGTGCGACTGTGGAGACCTGCAGACCGCCTCACACCTACGATGCTGCTCCATGTGCCCAACAAGTTGCACATCTCAGGACCTAATGCTGGGCAACACACGAGCTATCGATGTTGCCAGATATTGGGAAAAAATAATTTGACGTCGCTGACACGAAGAAGAAGAAGACCGGAAAAATACAAAGGTCATTATATCTAAATTCTAAACGAATATTAAAATATAATTATGGAATTTGTTAAATTTCCTTTGTCATCAATGATGACAGCCGGATTAACAAAATATAAATTATATCAATAGTATATTTAATGCAATATAAACTACACATAATGAAGTCATTTAGAAATTGAGTAATTAGTTATTAAAACTAGCTAAATCCATAGTGCGAAAATAAATCTTTGCACTCCTATTGGATTCAGTAATGACCAGTCTACTCTGGAGGTGAAATTAATAAAGTAATTTTCTTAAAAGAAAATAAATAACTAATATTTCACTTCTTTCGAGTATTGTAACATATTAACATATTAGAGCGATATTTTTCGAAGAATGCCACTAAACATCATTATTTAACATCAAGATAATTACTAAACCATTAAAAATTATGAGGAGTATAATTCTTCAAAATTTAAAGATACTAATTTTGGTAGAGGTGTTATATATTTGAAACGATGTTTTTGTGGGTACTTTATATATTTTTTTATAGTCTGGCTGTTTGGGACTGAGGTTGTAAATCAATTGTTTATTAGCTCTCTGAATTTCTGGAATATCTATCCTCCAAACAACTCATAGGCTCTAATTAAATCTCTCCAAAATGCCAAGAATTATTCACAATACAGTCAAAATTTCAAAAGGTCATCATTACAGCCAGGTTGGATGTAATCAATGTTTTCAAAAAGCATTATTCAAGGAAGATTTAATATTTACACTTTGTTTTTGAAAAGCATTTTTCAAGAAAGATTTTTTTGCGTGATTATTAGTATAACTATGGACTATATTTATTTCCAAATCCATTAAAGAACAATTTAAAAAAATTATCATATTCAAGCTTTTAGTTTGAAAAGTTTAAAATTTGATGAAATACAAGTACCAACGCGTCTGCTACCGATGGAAAAATTATACAAATAAGCTTGAAAAATATTGCTTTAAATTTCACCGTTAGCACTGTTTGTATAACTTTCTGAAAAACAGATTTTTGAGAATTCTCTTACTTGTTCGTAAACTATTGGATATCACTTCCACTATCTGAGTCGTTATAATTTAACATAGAATTATTCACAATAGAGTCAAAAATTATCAAATATCAAAAGCATTTAAGGAAGATTCAATATTATTTACACTTTGATTTATAATTTCTACTAAGCGCATAGTTTTCCGTATTTTCTTCCAAATGTTCCTTTAATCGATCCATGACGATAAAAATATATTTAAAAACATATTCTATCCTTTTAGTTCGAAAAGTTCACAAAACAATGGTCACCACAGTAAGAGGAGCTCCGCCCAGAACAATGTACCGAACAGGCTGACGAAATAAAATGGCACACAGAGAAATACAAAGCAATACGAAAATGCCAAATTTCTAAGAAACAATATATAAACTTATCCTTTAATGTATTTTAAATATTAAAACAGTTTTGAGAATATTTAAACCTTTAAGTACACTATTGTGAAATAAAATTTACAGTTTTTTTTCCGTTAATGGGAAAACCAAGGTTCAAAGTCTTCTTCTTCTTCGTGTCAGCGACGTCAAATTATTTTTTCCCAATATCTGGCAACATCGATAGCTCGTGTGTTGCCCAGCATTAGGTCCTGAGATGTGCAACTTGTTGGGCACATGGAGCAGCATCGTAGGTGTGAGGCGGTCTGCAGGTCTCCACAGTCGCAAAATAGTATTCTCCCCTGCCGAAGCATTCGCCACCGCTCGAGGTTGTCCTTTGTTCTACCAACTCCGGTTCTTAATCTGTTTAGGGATTTCCAGGTCGGCCAGTCAAGGCTCTTGCCAGTTGGGAGGCCTTCCTTTCAGTCTATAGTCTGGTGCGAGTTGCCAGAGTTGGAGTCTCTCATTTAAAGAGCCGGATGTGAGAGGTTGTGTGGATTTCAGAAAGCTGCTTCGAGACTTCAATCTTGGTGTTGATAGAATCTGATTATACATACTTTGAATATTGCCTATACGCATTTCTTCGGCGCATATGACTTTGCGTCTTATGTTCGGTGGTGCGATACCAGCCAAGGGGTATGGTTTAGAAATGGGTGTTGTTCAAAATTATCGGTCGGGGAAGCTACTATTTTGACTATCGGAGCTAGAAGCGAAATGTTCGATAGCCAGAATTCTGGCTAGCGAAGTTCAAAACATTATTGCGTATATGTTTTTAAATCGAGTATCTTTATTAGTTTTTTAATAGTATTTCGAATATATATATTTTCACGTTTCTCTTGGTTTAACAAGTTTTGATATCCACCGACGCAATAACATAAAAAAACACATCAATACTCATAAATTTGAATGCGCCACTTTTTTCCATTGCCAATGATCCGACGTGAGAAATGTTTTGATAGGTCGTTTTGTGTTCATCAAGCACCGGTAAACACGGCCTGCCCCGCATAAAAACAGGTTTAATAGATGGGCGTATACCACTACACAAGACACTGCTTAGGTTCCACCGGTAGTTATTTAACTGACCAGCGATTGGTACGATAGCTCCGCTACAGAGCCGCCACCTACCGACCAGTTCATCTACTCATCTTCTTGTTTGTATGCAGACCGCACTATTGTAAATATCTTTTTATTATGTATTTTGGGTTATGACTGCGGTGACCAAACGTTTTTTATTTCATTTTAGAGGAAAGTTATTTTATCGTTTCCCTGTCCTTTACTTTTGTTAATTAACTAGTTAAATAATGTGCGAAAGAAATGATTTTTGTAATTCCTAGTGTAACATAATATCTTAAACTTTTTATTTTCCTCGATTTCCCAAAATTCATTTTTTTTCAGAAAATTAATGTTCACTGTAGTTATAATTGTGTTGTAACTCCTCAATGGGAATAGATAAAGCTTACCGTCTTCCATGCACGCATAGACTGTAAAACGTAGGTACCTCTTGAAATTACAATTTATCTTCTTCGTAGTATCAATCCGGAGGATTGGTTTGCAGCAACAGAATCTTGCATCTCGATCTCCATTCCTCTCGGTCCTCCGCAACCCTTTTCAGCTCAGCATAAGCGCTACAGTTCATGTCCTCGAATACTTGCTACAACTACTCCCGTCCAGGGCACCGTTCTGCAGTAATGTTCGAACATTCCAGGTGGCATATCTTGTTGGCTGAAGGTTTTTCTTATTTGTCTTGGTTGTTTTGTCTCGAGCAGTCCCCACCCGGAGATCAGATTGGGGGACTATTTTATCTCCGGAAAATTTTACTTGAGATGCAATCATTTTTTTGCTGATACGTGGGATGTCTTTAAGACCTTTAATGTGGTATTTTCCCTATATATATATTTAATATATATATATATATTTAAATAATTAAATCTTAATATTAGATATTTTTGTCATCTCCATTTCTCTATAACACTGTCTAAAAAGTAACTCGTATAAGTATATTGGTTCCGTGAAAAAAATGTTTGGAAAAATGCTTTTTTACCTTTATATGTAAACTAATATACTCGCAGGTATGTAATGTTATTAATATGTGTTTGCGACATACATTTACAGATTACTATTATTTGGGATAAATGGGGAGAGTTCAATTACCCATCAAGGAAGGTCACTCAATGCGTTACAAATTACTTAGGTATAATATTTTCAAGTATTTTTTTGGTTTTTGCTTTAACCTCTCCTCCTCAGTGATGTCTATCGACTGCACATTGCTTGTAATAACTTAAATATCTCTGTAAATATAATACATACAGGGTTCAGATTTTAGGTATTCCTCCTAATACATTTACGTATTGAAAGTTTTTTTTTTATAATAATAGGCACTCATCGGGAGCAGGAAATATTTTTCTAAAATCCGGAATAAATTCACCACTACACTCAAGACGCGTCAACTGTCATGAATTCATTCGACCTGTCGGAAGTCATACAAAAGCGTGTGCAAAAATAAAATTAAAAAATACCCAGATACGTCGGCATCTGTACTCCTCACTCTCGCTGACGTACTAATATGAGTGAGCGAGACGGGAAACCTCAGTTGGTCGGCTAGTTCGAAATGATTTCGATGCGCGTCGGCTCATCGATATGTCGACAGGCTAAGTAGTGTTAGTAGCTCTCGGAAGTTCACTCGCCAAGGTGCGTCTGGCCGTTTGAGGTCTTCGTCTGATGTTTTTCATGTTTTTAGCTATTAAATGTCAATTATTACTGCTTATTGACATCAACTATTATAAAATTAAGCGATATCTTTGAATATTTTCATTTTTTCGAATTTCTACTCATTTTATTCCCTTTAAATCAGAATGTGTAACGAGTACACACCAACGGAACGCGCGGAAGTTTTTAACATAGTAAGGCGAGGGTTAATAAAATGGTCAATGCTGACATTCCTGTGTGACTGTGTAGTTTGGGGATACAGGTGGTTCTCGACTTACGACGGTTCTACTTTCGACGATTCGCACTTACGACCAAAAAATTGATTTTTTTTTGACATATATACAATTAATGTAATAAGATATAAATATTATATATACCCATTTAATATCTGAAGTCAATATCAATAAATCATGCCCATAATGACTGGCAAACGGAGTAGAAGTGACAAAAAAAAGTGCTACAGATTTAGAAATAAAACTTAAAATAATTAAACAATATAAGAGTGGTAAAAGAGTGAAGGACATAGCTCGGGATCTACACTTATCACATTCAACGATCTCTATAATTTTGAAGAATAAACTAAGTATCAGTGAAGCTGTCAAAGGAGCAATATCCATAAAATCTGCAATAATAACAAAAAAAAAACTTGAACCCATTTACGAAATGGAAAAACTATTAGTGATTTGGATGGAAGATTTGATAAAAAAACGAATCCCCCTTAGCCTTGTGACTATAAAGACAAAGGCACTGAGTCTTTTTGAAAACCTTAAATTAAAGGAGCAAACTAACTACGAGCAAACATTTACTGCTAGTAATGGTTGGCTTGCGAGATTCAGAAAACGGGCGAATTATCAAAATGTGAAAATAAGTGGAGAGGCAGCTAGTGCCGATTACAAGGCTGCTGAAGATTTTATCCATACATTTGACGCAATGATTAGGAAAAATGATACATCAAGGAACAAATTTTTAATGTTAACGAAACCACGCTCTATTGGAAGAAAATACCTCATAGTACCTACATCAATAAGGAAGAAAAAAGTATGCCAGGCTTATAGGCATTTAAGGATCGTTTTACACTTTTATTGGGTGGCAATATTGCTGGATATAAATTGAAACCATTAATGATTTATCACTCTAAAAATCCGAGAGCCCTCAAAGGAATCAATATCGAAATGTTACCACTATATTACCATTCAAACAAAAAAGCGTGGATGACACAATTTATTTTTGAAGACTGGTTTTTGAATTTATTTATTCCAGAAGTAAAACAATATTGTAATCAGAAAGGAATTCCATTCGATATACTTTTAATACTAGACAATGCACCAGGACATCCACCACATATTGGAAATTTACATCCTAACTTTAAAATCATGTATTTACCCCTAATACCACCAGTATTTTGCAACCCATGGACCAGGGAGCTATTGCCACATTTAAAGCCTATTATTTAAAAACTACATTTGCCCAAGCAATAGTAGCCCTCGAGGGAAAAACGTTTAAAGAGTTTTGGAAGAATTTTAATATTCACCAAGCAATTAAAAATATTGGTAAGGGATGGCAAGAGGTCACATCATCGTGCATGTATGAAATATGGAAAAGCTTACTAAACGTTTTGAAAACATAACTCAGTCTCAATTTGAAAAAGAAAATGAAATTGAACACACTACAAATCTCATTGTAGGGCTTTGCAAGAAACTTGATATTAATATTGATCGTGAAGACTTGGACCAACTTATAGAATATGATTCGGAAGATATTCATCATCATCAGCCTGTGTCCGTCCACTGTTGAACGTAGGCCTCCCGCATGAGTCTCCATCCTCTTCGATCCTCCGCCTTCCGCATCCAGGTCACTCCCGCTATTCTTCTTATATCGTCAGTCCATCTTGTAGGGGGTCGGCCAATGCTTCGTTTGCCAGTTCTTGGGCGCCATTCCAATACTTTTCTTCCCCATCGACCGTCGTCTCTTCGACAGATATGACCTGCCCATTGCCACTTGAGTGTGCCTATTCGTTGGGTAGCATCCACTACTTGAGTTCTTCTGCGTATTTCCTCGTTTCGGATTCTATCTTTTAGCAAGAAGATATTACAAATGAAGAATTATTATGCATCGAAAATGAAAGGGTTGAAGAAGAGACCAAAAAATATAAAATTATCATGGAATCTCCAAAAAAATTTGTATTGAAAGAAATGGAAGCAGCGTTCCTTCAAATTAACCAAGCAATGCAAAAATGGATTCGGATAACGAAAGATTTTTGAGTATAAACCGCCGTATTCAGGAAGCTCTTGCTTGCTACAAACAAATATACGGGGGAAAAAACAACAAACAACTCAATTAAAATTGGATATGTTTTTTAAAAAGACTACTACTGCTTCTTCTTCCACTACTGTTGATGAGCCAATGGATTGTACTTATATAAGTCCAGATGACGAAACACTTTAAATATTAGTGAAGTAATTATTTTAAATATTATTGATGTAAATATTTTAGATATTAATGAAGTAAATATTTTATTTTGTATTAATAAATAAGTATAAATATAACAATAAAAAATATATAAATAAATACACATGTTTTATTTTAATATGTAATTATGTACATATGTACATATTTTGTATGAAATTCGACTTACGACCAAAGTCCAGGAACGTATCTCGGTCGTAAGTCGAGGACAACCTGTATATTGAATGCGAACATAATGATTAAGAACATTTTTGAATGGCGAAATACTTTATTGGATTATAAATTTCACAGCCATACACTTTTAGGATATCATATGCTTATTACAGTGCCGGCTCTAGATCCTGTGGCGCCCTAAGGCATTTTTTTCTGGCGCTACATATTGTATTATATTTTAAAATATATATGAGATTGATTGCTCTCGGCGCCCCTAGCTCATTCGTTGCCCTGGGCCACCTCCCACTGCGCCACTACCTAAAACCGGCACTGGTTTATTACATCTAAAAAATAAATCAATAATGATTGATAAAGAATTCCTTAATGATTTATTGTTATTTAGATCAAGGGTCAGAAAAGTATGTCATGCAACCAACGATTATTAGAAAAGCTCCATTTATGGAAAGACATTGAATTAGAATACATAAAATATTTCAAAACATTTAGACAATAAAAATTATTTCGTAACATCACCTATAAGCTTTGAATGCTCTTCCCAGTGCTGGCATTTTTTTTCTTGAGCCCCCTTTTGTTTATATTTTAAAAATCTATATTCAGTGCCAAGAGGCGCCTCCTTATTTCGCCACCACCTAAAGCCAGCACTGGCTCTTTCAACATCAGTGTTTCCTTCATGCTTCCTTTCAACACATGAGGGATCATAAGATTTGTTTTAATCGATAGCTTAAACATATCATTGTTCTTTAATCAATTTATCTATTTTCCTTACTATCTATTAACATATATTGAATACAATATAACATATTGAATAAAGGAATTAAAGTTTTTTTCGAAACATTTCTTATATCTATATATTGATCATTACTAATATTAAAGGTAAATGATCATTATTTCATTGAAAATTTCTCTATATTTGAGATGATTTTACCAGTTTACGTACATGGCCCATTGATGTAAATGGTATTTCCAGTTTGACAAGACATGGATTAAAATTAAAATACTGTATTGCTACCACTCATAAAAAAACACATTAGGCAAGATTTTATATCTTATTGGATATTTATAAGGTACGTTATACTTCTATGTATTATAAATCAAGTTATTTATTCACTTGAAATAATAAAAAAGTTGAAATTATTTACTAAGACAAAATATTTCTTAAATATTAATTTTCAGAATTTATATTACTTCTTATATATTTTATTTATTTTTAGGTGGTAATTCATATATGGAAGTCACTTACAATTATAACAAATAATAGAGATGCATTAACACTATCCAGTCCGATGACACAACATGTGTGTAATCGCCAGGCTGCCGATTACACACACGAACGAAACATTAAAGGTCGGTCACACAACATGTATGTGATCGATCCGCCAATGCTTATAAGACTATACACAGCTTGTGTTATGTTTTTTCAAGTGTTAGTGGCCGATCACACAACATGTGTTGTTTTTACTTTCGACCATAATTCAAAGATCTCAAACCTTTTCAGTGAGTGTTCATATTTAATTTTATTTGAACACATGACGATAAAAAATTTAAACAAGCAAAAAACTGCCGGCCTAAGTTAAATCGCATACCACGCTGACTGAATAGTGTTAAAAATAAGTTTATTTAAAGTGACATAACTAAATAACATAACCCATATTTGATGAGTATTTTCGAAACAACCTATCTATAAAAGAACGGTTTTAATTAATTAATACGTATCAAAAGATAGATGCTGGAATAAAAATCTTTATAACCAACAACAAAATTGACATAATGTAAATATAGGGAGTACTAATATAAATACTACAATGCCTTTCCGAATGTAGCATTAAGCCATCCTGGTTGAATACCATTGAAATGTAGTATCATTATACTAAAAAGAGAGATTCCATGTATTTGATTCATTAAAAATTAATGAACTCGAATCTGAGATCATTTCTACATTAATAACATTACTTACTGACCCCTGTTTTTGTAAATAACATTTGTTTAATAAAAACACAATAGTTATTGTTAGTTAAACATTTACAACTAATGATAAGTTTTCCTTTTATTTAACCCTTTCATTACGGCTCGGTTTGAATACAAATTATATTGTCAATTGAAAAACTAAAATTTGAAGCATAAATGTACTTATCTGTTCTATTTTCATATATCACATTGGTTTTTGTATCCTTTAGCTATCAGATGATGCATAAAAAACTATTCTAAGAAAGTAGCAAAACAATATATCACGTCATCCGATGTCAACGGTCGGGAATCTTATGACGGCATATGCCGACAACCGATGCGAAAGGGTTAATTACAAGGTATATAAAAAAATAGCAGCCATTCTTAACTGGTGCTTTGCAAACTCATTTAAAGAGGCTAAGAACTATTTTACTAATGCTAGTATATGTATTATCTATATGAATAATATTCAATCAAAATTGTAATGTAGGCTACTGTGCGTGAAAAAAAAAAGTAAATATTTATCAAAGGAATCATATTGTAACGTGTTTTGGCTATAGATATGCTCTTTGATGAATTGTAGGTTGATAGTTTAGAGTAGGATATATATAAAGAGACATATATGGTAATATTATTGTGGGTAGGTGGAAATATTGTTCTAGAATAAACAATTTGAGTATAAAGTAAAGAGAAGCGCCCATTTCAAAAAAAGGTAGTTAAATTCAGACTAGTCTAGTGTCTGGCAGTAAGTAAAGCAATAAACTCGACTACGAGAAAAGTAGTCCCATGTTTCAGATTGACCGATATTTGAAACCGTTGTTGAATATTCCAGTCCGTTGAGTCCCGGAAAGGGGATTAACCAGCAGGTGTAACAGATGTGCAAGTATCCTGAGGATCCAGGCAGTTAAACTGACAAGTGTGTATGGTTGATGGGTTAGTTGTAAAAAAGTAAATTGTTTGATTGATGAATGGAAAAACTGTGTGCATTATAATAAGCAAACTAATAAGTAAATATAAAACATAATACATAATAAACAGTCGAATTAAAAATGTCTTTTGGAAAACGCAATTCTTAATGTATACCCATTATACTGGGTGGTCATGAAAAAAACTACACCCAAACGGAATTATATTAGGAAGGCTTCTTAAATTTAATTTTTATAATTCTATATTAAAAATAACAGGAATTCAATAAAAATTGTTATTCCATATCATATTTATGTTAGGATTTTTAAAGAATCAGTGTTCATAGTTGTCATTTTAATTGAAAAATGATTTTTTAAAGTCCAATAATAAATGTAATATGTTGCAGAATCACAAGTTTTAAAGTTTTAATTATTAACACTAATGATAATTATTTGATATTTCCACTTAATATTATTATAATTTTACAAAATAAATTTTTTATTTTTTTATTTTTTATTTTAAATCAACGTGAACACCACGGGCACATTAAGGACTTGGCCCAACTTGGCATGCTAAGGACTTGACCCAACTTGGCATGCGGACCCTGTCGATACAAAAATATCTGTAATTAAATTACTGTATACTTGAAACAACATTTAATTTTCATTACTCAATATATTTCAATGTTTATAATTATATATTTTAATACCCGAGTCTCTTATTAATATCAAACTAAATTCAATGAATGTTGAATACATTCAGTCCATGAAAACATTTATTAAAGGCAAATGATTATTTTATCAGTTTCTAATTTATTAAATCTCAATAGACACCAAGAAATAGTCTTATATAAATTAAACTTATATTGAATATATCTCATCTAATTATATAATAAAAAGTTAGGATATATTAAAGTAAGGACATTGTGTAGTACTATACTATAGCAACCATTTTAACATTCTACTGACTGATAGTGGAAATCAGTTGACAATGAATCAAAAGGACTCAAAACTATTTTTCATAAAAAAAATTAAATGCACGAAATAATACAATACGTATTTCCAAAGAAAACTATAACTAGCTTTTATGTTAAGCATGTCGAAGTTAAGAGAAATATATAGTTTTTAAAATATGACAAAAATTATATCTAGAACTGACCTATATAAATACAGGACAATTTTAAATTCATCAAGAAAATTAGATACAAGCAAGTCTTACATTTAATAAGTAGAAATAAAAAAGAACGTAAAATTTCCATAAATATTCATTACCTAATAATGAAAATCTATCCAGTCTTGAAAAAATAAGCTCATCATTAATATTTATTTTTTAAAGTGTATTAAACACTTTAATCACTCCAATATCGGTACATGCCTATTTCGACATTCTCAAGTCGTAATCATAATGTTACAACAAAATGTATATGTTTATACATAATTACTTATAACCTTAGCTAAATAAATTCATTAAAAAATAAGATTTTTTGAAGTGCTCCGTTGGAGGAACACATTAGAGTCCCTGGTTTATGCAACTCTAAATTGTGTCAAAAAAATATTATTAATAAAAAATGTAAGGTAATTTATGAACATTATTATACTTTTTTATAGTATATTTTTACATAACTGTTTACTTATATATACTTTATTTTTGGTTTTTTTAATTTTTGTTTTTACCCTAAAATGAATAATATTAAGCAATTCAAACATGCAAATTTAAATTTCATGCTTAATTGATATTAGAAAAAAAACATTTAAATATTTTTATTACATATTATTATTATTACGTGTGCTAATGTTGAGTAATAAATGCTTTGTTATGTTACCATTCCAAAGTCAAGACCCTTCCCAGTCTGATGGAAGAGAAAATAATACAATAGCCATGTAGAAAGGCATTATGCTAATAAAATTATCGACCAAACACATTTGTTTGGAATCAGACGATTACAATTATGTTATTTGTATTTTAAAATGACATAAATATATAAATACTTACAGCGAAACACCAAATACTATAGTCATCAATATAGTATTGAAACTTAATAAATATGCACATGCAAACTGTGCCAACTTAAAAAAATGTAAATCATACAATAGAATACTGCTCGACGGTGAAAGAGAAATCACATATGAGGACTCCTAAGTGCTACATGCGCAGTGTTGATTCAACATTATCAGACTAGTTCCTGACGGCCTTCAGGGACGAGAGTCCACATAGCTTAATGGAAAAGGTATCTCAAGATTTATCCGATGTAAATTTAATGTCTTTGTTAATAATATAATTTGTAGTGACCATTGGGAACTGCTGAATGACTTATGATCGTATGAAGATCTGGATAAACTAATATAATTCACAAAGGATCCAATCCTCTATACCGGCTAGATAAAAAGACCACACTACATAATCCGACGCAATGTTTGTTAAGGTTGGCTGAACATCGCATAAATTAATTCATTTATGGGAATTTCCATTTGAAATTTCATAATGATTTCAATGATGCAAGCCACAGATCCTATCTTATAGATGGTTTTATAGTAATTGAAAGTACTTGAGTTTCTCAGAGACAGAACCCTCATTTGTGAATATATCTAATCTATAAAGTTTGTAATTTGTAGCATTGCGTGTTTGGATAAGCTTATTCAATCACGCAAGACATTTACATCAAGGAAATATATAAAGTATACAAATAATTAACTAATATTTCATGGAGGAATGATATTTCATCAAGAATAATTATACTATGTAAAAATATAATTAATGGCATATTAAGAAAATGAAAATACCGTTATATTTGGTACATTCTTTGGTTGGCCGTGTGGTGGGTTTGTATCTCTATACTTTCCACTCTGACCTATTTTCTCAGAATTGTTGGTTTATCTAATACGTTACGATGAATTACTAAACATATCGGAAAAAAACTATTGGAATAATATGTATTTATGTACTCGTAGGTTAGAAATCTGTGAGTAAACTACTTGCGCCGAGTTTGTTAAGCTCTGTAAACCACGAAACAACTAAAAATAATTTCGGCCAGAATGTGTGGCCTACTGAATGGTATGTTAATATTTCTATCTGACATTCAAATTAAATAAATAAACAATCTCTACTTAAGTATTTGGGTTGGTTATTAATTGTTCACGAAGCGTCTAGTCTTAGAATATTACAAGTAAATTTTTTTTTTTTGGTAAATAATGTAAAAATTCAGAAATATCATTATCTATATGTAACCCGTGTCTACTCCTAGTTTAAGCGTATTGCCAACAAAATTCACCCCAAGAAGCACATTTTTTGACTTATTATGCAGTAATACTATATGTATCCTCTTCTTAGTAATATATTTAAATATATTAATTTATAATATATAGTTATATTAGTAGCACCTAAAATATCAGTTTTCACTTTTTAAGTAACTAAATTCAGTATAATATAGAGGAGAAATCATTAATATTTCTAACCTAATTTTCGTTAAAAGACTGTTATAAATATACTAAAGTATATTTCTTAAATATTTAAATGACCCTTTTTTATTTAATAGAAAATATAATTATAGAACTAAACATTGTTAATCCATTACATATAAAATCACGTCCAAAAACTTGCTGTTGAAGATATGAAAGACTACCGACAAAACTTCCTCTACCTTCATCCCAAGTTAGCCAATAATAACTTTAATTAACACATTCGCATCGGGAAAGGTATTAATACCCGTTACGTCGATTGACGGTTAATTACAGGAAGGGTATTTTTACCTTTTACGCACTCTGATCTTTAAAGTCGGGTAGGGTATTTATACTTGTTTTTTTCTACAAGTATTTGATTTTTTTTTACTTATAAGGTTCGACATTATCAATTTTACAAAAGTAAACGCATATTTAAGACACGAGGTCACTAACAAATTCGTTTCAATTTTTAGAATAAATAATGTTTGTTTATTTTGTAAAATCAACATACATTTTAAATTTTAATGAATAATCGCTAGTATTTTATGTATATTTTTTGTGATAATACCCTTTATAAGGGTTATTATTACCATGAATATCATATTCTAAATCTTAAAAAATATTTATAACCCTAAAAAACGTACCCTTAAAAGTTTTAATGTGTATTTTCAAGTTGTGGACATAATTTAAAATAATTGTTAGAAGTTCTACAACTTTTCGATAATTTTGCTGGTGTTGCTATAATTGGTGAGTATCAAATTGAAAAAAATATGTAGTTATGTTAGATATTTTAAAAGTTATGGCAGTTTATGTAGAAACATATTTTTTACGCGCGACATGGATTTATCGCCCGTATTAGAGTATCAGCTGAGTGCGAATGTCACCCGATGCGAATGTGTTAATAAAGAAACTAAACTCGCCGCGCAAGATGCAAAGAAACTCCAGGTATGTAAATAGAGTGTTTGTAGGTATAAGAAACCTACTGCTTTTGGTTTTGCTCATTCTGATGGGCGTTTTCGTTCCTCATGTAGCAAGTGAGGCGGAAGTTGAGGTTACCACTGTTTAGCTGGTAAAACTCTACGAGCTGCAGCAGATCGAAGAACTTGGTGACGCCCCCATCGAGGGTGTAAAGGCAGCAGCCACGAGAGGTGTCCAACATACCACTGATCCTGCAGTGCATGGCCTTGTGGTCACTCTTGTAGGTCAGCACAAAGTTGCCGGTCCAGGAACGACTCTCCCGGACCACAAACACCCTGCAATGCAACAACAAAATTATCAATAACCGTGCAGATATACAATTACAATTTGAAGCAATGATGAGTTGGCCTGACAGATGGAATCGTGAATTAAAATTTCTAAAGAAGCAATCAACATAATATACTCTTAAAGTCATAACTGCTTAAATAAATGACGGACCAAATAATATAATAATAGATACATATGGAATACATATAACAAAGTTAATAAAAAATGTACATTTACCCTTAACTACGAGATAACAATATATCAGCATAACACTTTATGTCTCTCAACTATGAGTTGACTATATATAGGGTGATCCATAACAGATAGATATTTACGATAATTGTTTTATTATAAGTATATTATTATTATATTTGCACGAATTTAATAAGTCAAATAAAAAATCAATTTTTATCGAAAATAAACCTTTTTTATATTTATATTTTTATGTCAAATTATTAAATGAATTTTTCTACATACTATATACAAATATACTCGTGGTTCTTTCTCTATAATAGTAATTTTAAAAATCTGATATGAGTGTGTATAAATGCATAAAATAATAAATTATGATTAAAAAATATAAAAAGGATAAAAAAAAATTCATGGATTATCAATATTTTTCACAAGCATTTATTAAAAGAATATTCATAGTTAAAGGGCTACAATCCATGCCCAAATCCAATTAAATGGATTTCAGCCACCAATCACGAGCAATCTTTATAATAGTATGATGCAAGTCCATATGACATCTGTTAACTCAAAACTATAATACATTAAAATATTCGAACTATCACATTGGCTTCCAAAAATGTCTCTGTATTGAGTTTAATTGAAAAATAATGAGATGCTAATCGTATTGTCATGACATACCCATTTTCGTTGCCTTCTAGCAGAACAAGTTGAGCGGCTTTCTGCCTGGCCAAGCGACCATGAAACCACGGCTGCGACAAGTGGACGTTAGGGGAACTGGAAGCATTGTGTACCGACTCCGACCTGAAAACACAATACATAACATGATACACACCTTATAGTATACTAAGACAGGAGACGGCTCTGAAATAAAAAAAATGGTTTCCATGAATATTGTACCCGGTAGGGAAGCACTTTAGTTCTATACCATACTCATCGAAAAATGAAGGGATTAATATGAAAATAATTAAACTAACAAATCTGCCGTTTTGAGAAACTCGACGAAGAAAATTGGTAGCTAAGATTTATTAAAAGATGTGTTTGTGCTTAGTATAAATATTTTATGAAGACTTGCTCCAAATATAAGAAACATAATTAAATTTAAATTAAAGATACTTAACATTAATTAATTTTACCACTTAATATTTTTACCACTTAGCAACTCATGTCAAGAAGTTGTGTTTTTGCAGTTAGACTCTCTCCTACACTGATAACCTTTTTGTAGCATTTTTTTTTCAGTTATATTAAGAATGACATAAGCTAATAAATTTGGCGATATCTTTCAATGATACCAAATTTTGTCAATCAAACCCTTTTTATCCTCTTAAATTTATTTTTCGTTTAAGTAACATACATTATACAAAATTCTATAGAAAGACGTTGAAATAAAATAATAACATATTAAATTAACTATGTTTATTAATTTAAATATGTCACTTAGCTTTTTATTAATATAATAATATATACTGAAATATAAAATATATAAAATGTATTAAAAATGTCAATTTAATAGTAGGGAGCAGGTTGGATAATTTAATTATTTGAATTATATTGTACCTACATCTTAAACAAAATATGTATCAATTGAATATTAATAATTATAATAATAAATTCGTAGTCTAAGTGAAATAGACACACAACTGTTATATTTAATCCTAGACATGAAATTTGTAAGAACATAAAGATGATATTTACTGATTAACTTGTTAATGTTAATCGCTTACATTATAATGTACATACTAGTAAAGTTTACCCATAAACTAATAAACACGTTGTAAGCTAAAGTTTCCCTTGTGATGGCTCTTTCTATACCTCAACCAAGTCACAATAATCTGAGTGTACGTAAGAAAGCGATCATCATTAAGGAGGCTTCACCGTGCTCGGATTTGATGATGATAAAATTGGAGTCCAGTGGCTTTTTGTTGCTGGATTATAGCTGCCCTCTGCTCCAACTAAGGACCGTTTATGATAACAACCATAAACAACTTCTAGTTTGATGAAATGAAGACTTTGATGAAATCAAATCATAGTTTCTAAATTGTTTATTAACCTGCTAACCGGGAAAAACGTATAAATACCTCAAACGTAAGCATTATCAGGTACTGGTAGGACATATGAATACGTCCTTATGTATTCTTTTTCTGTGATTTAATATGTGCATCATTAATGCACTTTTTATGTATTTTATACAAAAAATATAAAGGTCATTTGAATCTATTTGTTTGTCATAATTATTTTCAGTTGTGATTTATACATAAATAAACGAAAAAAAAAAGAAAAAAGTTTTCTTTTAATTTAAGCATAAATAAAAAATAAAATATTATGAAATTACGTGATGCGTGACGTACTGATACATCCTAGAAGCTTTCCCGGTCAACAGGTTAAAAAAGAAAGCACTTTTAGTGTTAGAATAAATAAGCGACTTGTAAATGAAATAGATATTTTTAAATCAATTATGCAGTTTTACTTAAATTTGTTATCAAAAAATTCAAATATTAGGATCATATTATTTTTTACACTGAGATTATTATTGGGAAAACTTTAGTGAAGCTAACAATTGAAATATTTTTCATGAGTTATTTTGTTATCAGTAATGTACAAACATTATATATAATGATTGAACATGTTCCTTCTCACTTGTTTATATCACTTGTAAAATCACACTTAAAAATAAACATATTTGATAAAATCTGTTTTTACTCATTCATTTCTAACTGATATATCCAACAGAATTAATGATAATTAGACCTGCTATGAAGAAAGTGAATGCAAAGATAATTTTTTGTTATTATACTTGTATAATAACTTTTTTTTTTAAATTATTTATGTTATATTTAAGTTATTTATAATAACAAAAAACGAATGATAAAATGAAAACATTTTACTTATTTTTAGCTAATGAATGTAATATAAATGTGCAATGTTAACAGAAAATATGAAAATAATTTAAATGTGGTGTGTATTTACCTGATGAAAGGCTTCCATTCCCTGGACCACTTTTGTCCTTCAGCAGCGGCTATGGCCAGAGCTTCTCCTGGATCTTCAACTATGCGGCCGACATTGCCAGTGAAGTCCATGGCCACACGGGAACGAACAGAATCCTGCAAAAGTTATTTCATATCAACCCATTCAATATTTAAAAACCATCCCAATGTTTTTATTTATTCTTAGATGTGTACTAATTTTACTGAAATGTACTTTATAGGTTTTTTTAAAATAAGTTTTTCAATTATTATATTAGAAGCTATTTTTGGTTACTTATAGTCTATTAATACTGTCTTGTTAGTATATTATGTATTATTTTTATAACATCGTAGGTGTTCACGGAGTGATTTGGTATTGTATTAAATAATATCAAGCATTATTTTATTATACAGAGAGCTGCAAAAAAGCTGACAGTTTTCATTGTTGTTTTGATTTAAAACCGTTAGCTTTTTTTACCGTTCCCTGTACAAGCACATTAAGGAAATAAGTTTTTTTATATATATTAATTATAAAACCTAAGAGCTGCAACGAAATTACAAATAATATAGTTATAAATGTAATAATAATAAAAAATATATTATCATGTGTTTAGTTGAGATATTAAAATTCATTAGAAGTTCAATAAAATTTTGCCATTAAAACAGCATAAACTTTTTATACAATTAAAAATATTTTTTAACATTACTATATTAAAAAAAAGATTCGTTACTCAGTTTGTAAATATAATTATATTATACTAACGCTTGGTTCCTTCCTGATAGTCAATTGACCCCCATCCGATATTTCATAGCCACGCCTCTTGAACTCGAGGAAGCTCTCGCGTAACTTACGGCCATTCTAAAGGAATAAAGATAATAAAACATGTCATCATTAACACTTATATTTAATAAAATTGGTAACATTTAGTTAGTCCAAATGATTAGGACTAGGTTTTTTTAATCAATAAGTTTCCTAGAAGTAATTAATCCACAAATTTAATTTTTCATTGGAGAATGTTAAATTCATAAGCAGTGAGTATCAGTGAAATTGTCAGTGATAAATTGATTATTTAACAAATTTTTACATTAATATGATATATTAGGTTACGTTAAAAAGAACTGGTCATATATTTAACTATCCATGTATTTAATTTACTCAAAAAATTTGACTCCAACCCATACAATAATATGACAAAATATTATATAAAATTAAATTTAATTACTAATTCAAGAATTGGAATTCTTTAATATATTGACACATTAAAATAATTACAATTATAAATATAATATTTTTAAATATTCTATTT
The DNA here is from genome assembly GCA_022606575.1 of Glossosoma conforme. Taxonomy (NCBI): domain Eukaryota; kingdom Metazoa; phylum Arthropoda; class Insecta; order Trichoptera; family Glossosomatidae; genus Glossosoma; species Glossosoma conforme. Next base: position 226,348 of record JAGTXR010000436.1, read on the forward strand.
ATTTAATAAACCAAGAAAGATTTATGTACTTCATCAAATTATTAATCTATAACAATTACCATCTCAGATAAATTTATTTGATCAGTTATACAAAGAAAAAGAAGCAGTGTTTTTGAGATTCGAACCACAGATCCAACAGTATTTTTAGTATACCCATTGTCGCACAATAACCACTGAATTGGAAAAATGGTTCTTTTAATCCTAATACGTTGATAAAGAAATAGATACATAATTTGAATGAATAATTAAATTAAAATAATGGTTAAATAGGTTTATGAAATATTTGAGTATACTGTGACTGGAAGGAGAATTTATACCTTTTCTATGCGTATAGCAGCAGACCAGCAATCACGCAGACCTTCACTCTCAAAGGTCAGCCACTGAGAAGGGATGTTGGCTGGAGTTAGTGCACGAGTCAACTCCCGGCGAACCTCCGAACCTTCGCTCTTCGGAGGCACCGACTCGGAAGTGCAATCCACCATAGCAGCATTATCATAGGCTTCCTTTGCTTCTGAATCCGAGACGTGATCGTCAGTTAACTTCTTTTCTGTATCATCATCAGAGATGACGCTCTCGAGACTGGATGTGGATAGCATCAACAATTTCTCAGAGCGGCCCATCCAAAACTTTCCCAGGTACGAGAAGTCGCCTTCATCTTCTTCGATGGATATGTCGGAGAACGTTGCATGGAGCAGATCTTCCTTCACAGTTGCTGGGGCCAGGCACATGGTGGCCATGGAGCGCACGTTGTGGGTCACCAGTAAGCTCACGGCGACCCGTGGAGTCTGCTTGATGTCTCGCTCGAGTTCGGGATCGATTGCAGGCTGCAACGTAAATGTATTATTCTTGAAAAACTAAAACGAGATCCCTATGACGATTCGGAAAATTTCTTCCAATACAACTAAATGTAAAGAATTTCAGTAGTTTTATTAACGTTTTGACAGCAGTGCTTTTTTGTAGATTTGGCAATCGGTTTTTTAGACTAGTATTATTATGGATTGTAATATATTTCTAGTGAGCAAATGTCAGTTGTTACCTACAATTTTCGACTTAAATACCCTAGATTATACATTAAGTAATATATTTAGCTAATTTTGATCATTACATCAAAAGAATACACCTGTAATATGAGGCTTAAATATCTGTGTATAGCTCATGACCGCTATAGACGTTATCCCCTGGGAAAGAGTATCAACGTTAATAAAAGCCTTCCTTTTAATAAATAGCAATTTATTTGGGTAAATAAAAACCATAACAACAATGACAAATGCATATTGCTTTAATTAATAAATTTAATAAATAATAAGTTGATTCCATTAAAATAAAATAATATTTGTTGACATGTTATTATATGACTGTTGAGGCCAAGGATGACGTAATAGATATTCAGATTTTCAACATTTTCTAATTACTAAAAAACGACATTTCTAACTCGTATTATATGATTGTGAATCTTAAATTTGACCTTTTGTCAGGAGTACATTCCATTCAAATAAGATTTTTTGTTTATTTACTGACTTTATATATTCAAAGTAAGGTTACATGAAAAATCGGAATGATCAATAAAACCCCAAATAATAATTTCACCCCATCTCTGATAACAACACAACTCTCAATGGATCTTGCTATAATTATCCAAGTATATCGTGGTTTTTTCATATTTCTTGGCATTGTTTAGTCTATAAGTGAGAAAAATTAACAACATATAATAAGCGTGTATGGATAGATATAGTATATAGATTAATTGGTATGATACATGAAATACTGTTAATATAATTAGACACAATTATTACACACAAAATACATCGATACGCGCTGACACAAATATAATTAAATAATACAAAATATTTATTTAAGATTTTTATAATTATCAGTCGCTAATGGCCAAAATAAATCTATAATTACAGTCAATTATGTTTGACAGTTTTTAGACTGTGTAACAAAATCCCATTCTTTTAATACGCTAAGCTTGTGACAAAGCTATCATTGCTGATAGCTTATGGAAGATATAAATGTGTGAATGTAAGTTTGATTCTTGGAGTTTTAATTTAGTTGTAGTTCAGTTTTCTAGATGAATTTATATAATGGATTATCATTTGTGAACATTAAAAAATATATCAAAATATTTTGATTTTTGTTTCATTCCACATTGTCGAGAATATTTACAATGTTTTGTCTATCTAAGCCACAAATTCAATATATATTTGATGTTTTAAATGTAAATACATACAGAGAGCACAGTCTGTCACAATCAGTGGGCTTTATGATGCTCAACAAGACTGGCCGTTGCATACCGAGAGGATGGGTTATGTTTTTGTTATGCTTGAAGATATTGCAAATGTATATTAGTGTCTCTTGAAGAGATCCAGTTTGTATGTAAAAGAAATGATGCTGGAAGAGCATTTAGAAAAAAATAATTGCTGTGCAATGTTAAGGCCGTTTATGATTTGTTTTTTGATTCGCTTATAACTCGCATTAGATTTATGAATAAAAGGTTATGTTTATGGGTTATTATAAATAATAATTAATGCATATAATAAACAAAATATACATAAAAGTGTATTAAACAAATTGTGAGCACTTTATATCATTAAAAATGGATTATTGAGTAACAAATAATAGACATACACTGACATAAAGTTAATACAATAGTAAGCCCCAGGAATGTAATTCTTACTTTGTTTCCCATTTTAGAAGATGAAACGGGACTGTCTTGGCTATATCCGGCACCATCAATCTTCATGCCACCGATGGCCCTGGACCATCTGCTCGGTTTGCTAATCTTGAAGCACTTCGGATCACTTCCTTTTGTGTCATTGCCTTTCTTGATGTTGTCTGTGTTCTTCACGTCCGCGGGTGGAGAGCTGCTCTTTCCTTTCCCCTTGCCCTTTCCTTTACCTTTCGGCTCGACGTGTTCGCTGCTTTTTGATTTGCCGAAGAGCAGTTGCATGGTTCCAAAGCTATTTTTCCGCTGCTTTGACTTTTCGCTTTTACTACTCTCAGCGTCAGACTCGTTTTCTTCTGATTTATCTTTTTTTATTTCACCTTCACGAAACAAATACTCCAGCACCTTTTAAACAAACACAGAAATTATATTTTTTATACGTTAACACATAGAGGAGAGCACTAACGTACAGTCAATAATAAAAAAAATTGATCCCTCTGAGTCGGTGAGAGACTTTCATCACTAATTTCCATTAAAATGGAGATAATTTTATGGTGTTGCAAACAATGTGTTAGAACAGTCTCACAATAACCAGGGATATTTATAGACATTTGCTTACTATTTGAATGAGAATAAAGCCATATTTCAATAAATCACCAACATATGGGTTCATTGAGATAGTGATTTGTTATGAATGTATAGATTATAGTAATAATTAAAATTACGGGAAGATGCGGGGTGGCGAAGAGAAACCCATTTTTCAAGAGCAAGAATGTCTTCACCCAGTTGCAAGTTCTGGGATCGGGAATCCAGACCTCCGAGTACATGCACAGACTGTGAGGCCGCTCAGTTGGCACTGGCTGAAACAAAAAACCATGCAACATAATCACTAATACATTTTTATAAATTGTGATACCTATAAATTGTATTAGTAATATTTTTTAAGTAATTCCATTGAACATAAGTTTTATTAGTATAAAAACAAACAGGAAAATATAAAAGACACAGATGGTAATGGAGCCAAGTAGCAACTGTGTCACGACCTATCGTTCACAGACAAATCGTTCAACGACTCATCAGTAGCAACGTGGGCGCACTGGATGTCTCGCTATCTGTACAAACAGTTCACCATTTCGTTAATGAGACATATGGATCTCTGGACTCTACTATCACTGAAAAAATCCTTAGGTTAGGATAGCGATACAGCCTGTGCACCAGTTGTCCCGTGTGCCATATATCCTGTGCACCAGACGTCTATTGCGCCCCACATCGTTACCGATGAGTCTTTGAGCAAATTGTCTGTGCACAAAGTGCCGTGGACCTGATAGCAACCATATCTTTTAGTCTTAACTCAATAAAGTATTCATTTAACATGTAAAAAAAAACATTTTCTTTTCATTATATCTCTGACACATTATTTAAACTAAACAAAACGAAAACTGAAGTTTATGTATTTAATATATATGAAAACATTATCATAAAACTTTATGATAATGTTTCATATAAAATTTAATAAAACATTATTGTATTATACCTTAGCAATGCACTCAACCTCTGCATTCCACCAACCGTTTTCTACAACTCCAGCTGGAAACATATCCTGAAAAATGTTATTAAAGATACCAATTTGCTGTATCTGTCTTTATTATATAAAAAAATATTACTTATTAACATCATTTAAGCATTCATATAACTAGGATTTGTATACCATGAAGAATATTCAAACTATTGTTTGATGTTCACTAAATGATAACTTGTAAAGTTTACTTTAAGTACAGATAGAAAATAATTGTATAAAAAAAGGAAAAATTATTAGGTACTCATGAATTTTACTCTAAAAATAAATGTCAAGGAATCAATGTAAGTAATGAGTGCTTGTTACCTGTGGTTGAATGTAGAACTTGTATTTTTCAAGCTCCTTGCGGAACAACATCTTTCCCTTCCCTCCAGTGAAGACTCTGAATGATTTGTTCACCAAAAGTACATCTTCGTGGTCTTCAAGAATCCGCTCTGTAACTTATGTAACAGAATTAAGAAAAATTAAATGTTGAAAATGAAATGGATCGAAAAACAGTACAACAAAATATCTCATAATGTATGTGCAGGAAAAAGGGTCAAATCAACTACATAAGGATATTATTGATACATATTTTTAAAAAATATTCCAAAGTGCACAGCACGTTTTTGCGTTTTCGGAATTTTTAATTCTGAAATGAAATTGGGTTCCAAATTAAAAAATAAATAAATATTGGATGAACTGTTTCAACGGATTGCTGAAAAATGTGACATTTTCATTTTGGACTTCTCCAAATGTGGGAAAAATAATTAAAGCCTAATTAATGACTTTTTGGAGAGTTGTGAATTTGTGTGGCATTATTTTTGATGCTCAAGAACTTCAGTAATGGATCCCTACCGAAAAATAACATTTTAATTGCAAAAAGGGCAACATATACGTTGAAATGACGACAGTTGATGGGGAAGATATTTGTTGCAGTTAGCAAAGAGTTAGGAGGATGGATGTGGAGAGCAAAATGGATGGACCACTCATGAGGAAATTCTACCTGCACCATGTCCCCTGAGGTACAATTCTGTCCATATAAGACTGAATTCAAAGATGACTGATTTCAAACCAGTGAAATCTGGCTGATCTCTTTATTATTGATTCAATTATAAACTTATAGTAACTTGTACCTAAGGCTTAATGCATATAACATTAAAATATTTTTTCAAATATGTATCATATTGTATCATTACATATAATAATATATAAAACACGTAATTCAAATTTCAATGAATGTTCGAGAAACAAGTTTTAGAACAAAAGTGAATTTCAAAAATTAATACCATTTTAACCATTTGAGATGATTACAGAATCTGTAAAGACTTCTTTCGTTTCTTTAATTAACACGGACTTTAGTTATTCAATGCATTTATACGACAGCTGGGGATGAGTATATTTGTAACACTAACTCCAAAATTCCCAAAAGTATATTAAAGTGTGTTTTCCTCTACTCTAGGGTGCAAATATGCATTTTCTATTATGATAAAAAGATATTCGTGGGTATTTACTTATTCCGTGTTCCTGCCATATAGCGACAATGCACCACCTAGGGTCCTTGGGCACTCGATTCTTGAGTGCCAGCAGGTTGCACAAGTCAGATGCTCTGAGATCTCTCTCGATAGACACAGTTTGGAACGTTCCATCCAAATTGTAGAATGCGATGCACTCCTAAAACAAACAAAAAACACATTTTTTATACAAACGTAAATAGTTAAATGTTTTCGCGGTCAAATTTTGAATTCAATCGTGTAAGAAAACTCACTCAAGCCAGAATGATGAAAATTTGTCGTGTTTACTAAATAAAAAATATTTAATGTAAAAATTATCGCGTTAATGTGTCAAATAAAAATAAAATATTATTCCACTGTTATTACACTTATTATGACACATTTTTTGACAATATAAACAATAGAAACAATTGTACACAACTGAAAAAAAACAAAGCTATTCGAAAAACAAAATACAAATTTTATTATAAATTTCGATCAAAAATTTAATTCAGGGATCAATTGAACACAACTCTGATATTTATGATATTTTTCAGTGTGACGACAACCTCAACAGTAGTCGGGACCAAGAGTGATTCTCTTGGACTGCTCTTCTTATCCGTGGAATAGGCGCAAGTGCATTCAGTAATTTAAGTATTCTCGTTATGTTTCCAATAAATAAGAGTAAAATCTAGTGCCGCTGCTTCATAATATACCCATCGGTATCAGTATATTAAAAAATATGTGTGTATCATATACTGTTAAGTAATATTTATAATAAGAAAACTGTATGTACTTCTACTTATTGAAATTAACATAGGAAGTTACGGTTACATATGTGTAGACAAATATTATTATCATAAACTATTTAGTGAGGAACACATAAAAGAAATAAAATTAAATAACACTGCCACACAATCTGCCACACCACCGAAGAATGCCGCAAGTCTTTTGAAGAATTTTAAGCATTTTTACAGGTCCGATCAATGAATCAATTTTTCACAGAAAATGCGCAATTTTTGAACTAAGTGTACTTGGACGGATTTTATATTTTTCGTTGCCTTGTAAGTATCCACTTATTATAATATTTCGTATAATAATGAATTAATAAAGAGTCAATGAACTATTTCTGCGGGGTCGGAATGGCAGGTAATGGACAACTACGATACAAAACTTTGTTTTATTGAGAAGTCGCTAATGAAGAGGATTTTAGTGGAAGGTTATTGCCATGCGAATTCAAAAGCGACTCGATGCTTCGCCATGAGGGAAATCACTCCGAATTCGCTTTGATCCTCTTAATTGCTGAAAGTTAAAGTGGTTATACTCGTATTTATTATTTCTTCAAACACTTATTGACATGTCCAGCGGCAATAGTTCTCGTTAGAACACCGAAGTTAAGCAACATTGGGCGCGGAATGAAATTTAGATGAGTCGTTACTAACCACTTAAGCTTCGTGTCACGTGGGAAGGTAGAGTACTGGAACATAGCGACCATCCAAAATACCTCGGAGTCACTCTAGATCGCACCCTCACCTTCAGGCGTCATTGCAGCAACACCAAACAGAAAGTTGCAACAAGGAACAACCTCATCCGCAAACTGACCAACACTCACTGGGGAGCCCAACCACCCCTTCTTCGTACCTCAGCTTTAGCACTTTGTTTCTCAGCCGGAGAATATGCGGCACCAGTGTGGGGTCGATCAGCCCACTGTAATCAAGTGGATACTGCCCTGAATGATGCATGCAGAGTCGTCACAGGCTGCCTCAAACCAACACCCATTTCTAAACTATACCCCTTGGCTGGTATCGCACCACCGAACATAAGACGCAAAGTCATATGCGCCGAAGAAATGCGTAAGGCAATCAACCAACCGTCCCACTGCTTGTATAATCAGATACCCCCAACACCAAGATTGAAGTCTCGAAGCAGCTTTCTGAAATCCACACAATCTCTCACATCTGGCACTGAAAATGAGAGACTCCAACTCTGGCAACAAATCGCACCAGAGGATTTCATTACTCCAAAGGAAGGCCTCCCAACTGGCAAGAGCCTTGACTGGCCGACCTGGAAATCCCTTAACAGATTAAGAACCGGAGTTGGAAGAACAAAGGACAACCTCGAGCGGTGGGGAATGCTTCGGCAGGGAAAGACACTATTGTGCGACTGTGGAGACCTGCAAACCGCCTCACACCTACGATGCTGCTCCATGTGCCCAACAAGTTGCACATCTCAGGACCTAATGCTAGGCAACACACGAGCTATCAATGTTGCCAGATATTGGGAAAAAATAATTTGACGTCGCTGACACGAAGAAGAAGACTAACCACTTGACCAAATGGTTCAGGCCTCGGGAGCGTCAGGCTAATCATCCGATTTCCTTTAAAAAAATACGATTGAAAAATCATCCACAAATATGATACGAATACTAAAGCGGCCGTCTATTCAAAGCTTCGAGGTTCTATTCTGTTGGCCATCGGGAACCATACATACTATACGTTCTCAGGAAGACCATCGGATGAAGTCTTGGGAATGTCTTGGGAAGAGCCATGAGCAATGGCAACTGACAGAAATGAGTGGCAGCATATCGTGAAGACCATATGTTTCAGATATGGAATGGATAAGCGAAGAAAAAAATAATAATTGAAAAATTATTTACATCAAATATTTACATAATCTGCGTGAATCTCTCGCGCGAAATTTAAGTCTTCTGTGATTTTAGAAACAGTTGTTAGTATGCAATGCTCTCTTTGCATTTATTGTCGATTATATTATGAAACACTCTTGGAAACGACACTACTGAATTGGTGACATTACGAGTAAAGTTCTATTAATCACTTTTCGAGTCTTCACCTAACGACGCTATTAATGCATCCAGTACATTTGGGGTAGTCGATGTTGGTATTTATTAACTGTGTTCCTCTTACGCCTCTAAACCTCTCAATTTATGTTTATTTCCATAGTGATTTTAGGCAAACTTTTTTATTAGGTTCATCTCGACATTTTCGACATCGGCACGCACTTTTTCTGTAGCAATTTTCTTTATTTCACTTATCATACATAGTGGTCCTATGACAAGAAGCATTTTATTATTGATAACTTATACCACGTTAAAAACTTTAACTTAAAAAATACTAAAGGCGTAGTCTAGATTGAGTTGTGAATTTGTTTTTTTTTAGCTTTAACTATTGAATTCCGGATACGAAATTCCTAAGACAATTAAAATTTTCGAGAAACGTCTAATATTCATATTTTTCTCCGGTCTAAGCCCCTTAGAAACATAAATTTTATTGGATATCTATTACTTCTAAGTATTCATGTTCCCTTTGTTATACTAACTTGACTCAATTGGAAAGCTTATCGTGCTTATTGTGATGAGGAGCATTGGTTCTTAGAACAGCTTCGGAAAAAGCGTATAGGCGCTTCATTGTTATAAGGATCTCATATTACATTCTTTGTGAAGATTAGTTATACGTACGGTTAATCACCGTCTAGTAATAAATCCACTCTTCGAGGAAAATTACAAATTTCATTGTGGATTGCTAATCGGAATATTATGTTACGAGATTTTTGAGATTTGTGAGAAACTTGACGCAAAAACAACAACAATAAAATTCAGTTTATCAAATAAATAAATGTATTAAAATAAAATATATATAATACACATACTAAAATTGATCGTACAATTTAAGAATATCACTAAAAATTTTCATCAAACGTCACTGGATTAGACAAGAAAAACTACTGAAGAGTTGTACGAGGCGTGTATACAAGGAAAGCGGATATTCTATTATGGGAAAAAGGAAATGCTTTAGAAAAAAATCACGCTTCACAAATACAGAGATATATCGACAACAAGTATGTATGATAAGTGTACACAATGTCGAGACCTGCAGATCGCCTCACACCTAAGATCCTGCTCCGTGTGCTTAACAAGTTAAATGCTGAGCAAAACACGGGCTATCGATGTGGTCAGATACTGGACAAAAATAATTTGACGTTGCTGACAGGAAGAAGAAGATGTCGATAATAATTGGAAGAGGTAAGCTTTAAATCTAAATTTACTAATTCAACATTAAGCTTAGAATGAAGTAGTTAGAAAGAAGTAAGAATAAATTAAATTATTCTTCTTCGTAGTATCAATCCGGTGGATTGGTTTGCAGCAACAGAATCTTGCATCTCGATCTCCATTCCTCTCGGTCCTCCGCAACCCTTTTCAGCTCAGCATAAGCACTACAATTCATGTCCTCGAATACTTGCTGCAAATACTCCCGTCTAGGGCGCCCTATACAGTTTCTACCCTCAACCATCCCCTCCACAAATTACACACGCTTAATAATGTATCTCATTCTCTACATATCTTATATGCCTCTAAAACGTAGAGTATTAAAGCAACAAATAGGGAAAGAGCAATTGCATTCAAGATGTACGAGTATGGCTGGAGAAGAAGATTCTAAATACTTCTTGAACAGAAAAGTTCGCGAACGCATTTCGACCAATTAGATATTCGCCAGAGTGTGTCAACGGTATGTCTCTAACGTGTTTTGTAGTTCTTCAGCCATATATAAAACGAAAGGGAAATAATAATCTTTTCAGAAGCCCAGCAAATGGACGGCCAAAGATAAAAATGTCACATCACTACCCCTACATGATGAAATCTTTATTACGATAGAAATGAATAATGTAATAGCAAATAATTATATAATATTGAATTGTGAAATACAATAATGTAAATATTTTTCGAGTCGCTGCTCAAGACAACGTTGCCTGGAGAGGAGTCGCACAGCTGGCCTCGAACCTCGATGGTTCGTCAATGGAAAATAAAGTGATTGGTTAATAAAAGTTACGCTTGTCTTAATACTGAAATTGAGAGAGGCGAGGATTGAAAATGTTTATAAAATATAGAGCATCTTACTGACTTACTTACTACAAAATCAAATATCCCCCTCTTTCACTTTTACGATTAGTATTACATTTTATCTTTCTTAAATTGTATTTATTTTTCACACGACTTCATCTGTGAGCTCATAACAATATTTAAGTCACCTAAAGCGTAATCTCAGAAAAGTATAGAAATATTACGTCGTAAATACAGTTGAAAAGAACGAAGTTTTTCCGAGAATTCAAAATTATAATTATATAAGTATTTCAAAATAATTAATAGAATAAAAATGTCAAAGCAAAAAATGGATCAAAACATTATTATGTATAAATTTATTTCAAAGATTATTTAAGCGAATAACGTTTAAAAATCCATTATTATAAAATAAATAATTATAATTAAAGAGTAAGAATACTGGGATACGAACGCCAATCAAATAATGGCTTTAAGCGGATAAGGACAACACAATATTTTTTATTGCCTCTATAAGCGTTTTTACATTTTAAAATGTGTACAACTTTTTTTATATCAGCTCCCTGACATATGAATGCAAAAAATTTAAGGAAAAAAAAAATCTGCTGCCGCGAATCTTGTCTCGTCCAAAGTAATCTCTGCAGCAAAGCCTCGCGAAGAAAATTGTTATTAAAATAATTGCCGAAGGGCTTCGACGACCATGAGAGCTCAATGTTTGAAAAAAAAATCTGCTCTAGTATTAGTAAAGTAGTTGGACGATTGTAAGACACCTTTTTGAAATGTGGTCACGATACCTAGATTTTTGAATACGAGTTTTTAGTTTTTAAAAAGTTTTTTTCTTAGACCGATATATATGCGCGTATAAAAATAAATTGAATGTACAACTATAAAGTGACATTTTCTTCTTTAAAAGAACATAATGATATATCACGTTGATTATAATTTTAAATTAATTTAAATTAAAAAATTAACAAAATAAAAATATTTAGTTTTCATTCACATTTATTTCAAACGATTACATGTTTCGATTAATAATTATTAAAGATGGTCTCCAGGGAGGCCGAAACATGTTAAAATAAATGTGAATAAAAACGAAATATATTTAATTTGTTAATTTTTTAGTTTAAATTAATTTCAAATTATAATTATTCAGTTTCATCTAGTATTGTCAGTTGATAACCTTAATGTAATATCACGTTGACATATTTTTTATGTCAAATGTTCTTTTATTAAAAGTTTCCTGTGCACTCACTTTTTACGCCCGCTGAGACGGATTCGCGAAACATTCAAATACACTCGATACAAAACCTTTCTGTGAATTTTGTAAGAGGGCAAGTGTATTGCGGGAAGGGAAGTAGAAAGTAGAACATTACTGAAAACACGACAGAGCTACACCATAGAATTAAACACAATTAGAACGCAGTTAATGCGAGGAAAAGTTTTTTTAAGCCGAATTGAACAGTGAAACTTATAACAAGTTGTAATAGATCGCGTACTTCGAATGAAATGAGATTTCAGCACGAATCCAAAATAATAAATACTAATAATAAAAAAGATGGTTTGCGACCATCTATGATTATCATTATTATACGCTAAACCAGTGGTCGGCAAACTTATTGGCCAAAGAGCCAAATATGTACATTACAACAATTTAAAAAAATCTGAGAGCCAAATCTGTTTCTTTAATTTAGTAAACCTTCATTATAATTTTAGACCTTCATTAATTTACGGGTACACTGGATAAAAGCCACTTGCATGATAAGCTCCGGCCACTGTAGAAAAGACTGTTCACAAACAATGCGACTGGTACAATGACTGCTGTTAATGCAAACCAGAGTTGTTGAAACGCGCGAGTCTCCCTCGCGCCGCGTACCCAGCAGTCGTCAACCGACCGATAAGTCACCCCCGCACGTACACCTCGGAGCGCAGGTACCGCGCGCCGCTCCGAAAGTAAGGTAAGGGTTTTATGGCCGGTTTACATTGGTCAAGCGTTTAGCGAAGTAGGTAAGTACACTGAGCAAGGACAGTTGTGTGAACCGATTGAACAGTGGCGAGTCTATTCTAGTCTATTGTGTATGGGTCTATTCCCTTGGCGCGATGTACCTGCCCAGGCCCGTGGATATCTGTGCCAGAGCCGCACTCAAGGAGCCAAAAAGCCGCATGCGGCTCCGGAGCCGTACTTTGCCGACTACTGCGCTAAACTGACAATGGGTTTTTATTGTTTAAGCCTATAAATTCAATCATATAATAGGAATTAAACTGTCAATTTAAGTTATATTTTCAAATTTAAATATCAAGTACAAATTATATATATATATATCAGCAATATAATTTATTTCGTATATCATTTTCTACCACCTGGGAACCCTAGTTAGTACCTGTCATCGTGTTACCCACAAAACGATATTTTTTTATTAAATGATGATTAGACGATAAATATAATATTTTTAGGCGATATGCCTAAATGTATATTACTCTTATTTAATCAATTATGACGGTGACCAAATATTGAAAGCATTTTAGCTGTTGTTTTTTTTTTGGGCCTTTATTCAAATAAAAGGGTTAAATAAAAGTATTTTTTAACATAATATAATAAGAGTATAAAACTATACAGAAATCAAATAATAAAAAAGAGATTAGCCACTTTTTTATGAATGTACTAAACTAGCTAAGCAAAACAAAATTGTTTTAAATTATAAATTTACCAGTAAAATACTTGAATTGTACACATTTGGAATAGCAATAAATGGACGAATTGATATAAAAAATGAAATAAATAACTTACAATAAAGGTTCCAGGATGATTGTTTGGGAAATGATTTAGGTCGAGCGATAGATTTTCATTCGGAGAGAGATTTTGAAAATTCACTTTCTTGGACATATCAAAATTGTGAATTTTGCTTTTAGGAAACCGCTGTGGATACAAATTTATAACGAAAGTATTCAGCAAAAAATACTCCAATTTCGAGAGTATATTAACCGCAACGCGAATATTGAAGTTCACTATAATTACTGGTACGGTAAAAGCTTAAATCATGGAAAAACTTGTTAACCATTGAAAAGACACAAAGAACTTACTACGGCACAATATTAATTTGTTAACCGGTAAATACATTTATTTTAAGTATACAATTAAACCGAGATCTCAATAAAAAATATTTTATTAAATAATATTCACGTTAATTTTGTAAAACCAATAAAATATTATAAACCAAATAAATTTATATTTATTTGTAGTTATTTTTATATAAACTATATTATTCATTGAAGAACTTGGTAATTTTAATATTTATTTAACACTCAGAGGTCCATTTTGAATATGAAATATTGTAATTTCTACTTGTTTTAAAATTTACTGAAGCTGTTTGCATTTTAACTGTAAACACAGAAATGAGGTCATGTTTTCAAATACAATGTATACATCCTCAGTTTCCTATGAAAACTTGTAAAAATACACAGGAATGAGGCCGTGTTTTCAAATACAATGTATACATCCTCAGTTTCCTATGAAAACTTGTAAAAATACACAGGAATGAGGCCGTGTTTTCAAATAAAATGTATAATTAATGTAAAAAATCACCATTATGCGTAAGCTTTAAACTCAAGCATAATTGCTGATTATTTAAATAAATGTATTATATTTAATAAGACCTGAGCTTAAAATACTTACAGAAAGAAGGTAAAATATATAAATTATTGGTAGAACGTGTCAGACATTATAGATTATACAAAATATTAGGTATTTAAGTAAAGCTATATTTTTTTGAAAAAATATATATTTATATTTATAGATTTATTTACATATATAAATACATATTATTTGAACAATTAGAATTGTCACATGTTATAAAATAAAATGCCTAAATCTTTTCAAAATGAGGTATCATTGTGTTATTTATATTTTTAGAGTACACATTTATATATTTGTACAAGGTAAAAAATATTTATATATTTAAATTTTAGCTTCATCATTTAAAATGATCCGTAGCACTATGAAATTAAAATGGATTAATGAATAGTAATTTTTAAAATATGGTATTTTTTAATTGCCGATAATTTATATTAATTATTAATTAAGTTAGCGACACAGCTTATAAATGCAATATTTACGATATATTTCAGTATCGAATGAACTGATGCACTTAGAAATCAGCTGCTTCAGAGCAAGATTAATTTCAACTGAAATGTGCAGCTTCTGAACAGTGAAAAGCGACTGCGCAAAGCTCTATTTCAGATTTGTGGAATTCTACATTTCAAACTTTTAAACAAAGTTGACTGAATTTAAAAAACAGTCAACAATATATGTTGGATAATACGTTCATTTGTAATATAGTTAAAACAAAAAAAATGAAACAAATACTCGAGATAATTTAGCATGATCTCTGATTATTAAAGTAAATAAATTACATTTAATAGAATCTGAGATTAAATAAAAGTTAAAATATTTTAAATTTCAGAAATTAAGTACAATCTTATATAGTGGCAACAATTTTGAAACATAAGATTTGTAGTAATTATAAATTATTTAAATAATTTCGTAGGTTTCCTTGAATAGTTTTGTAAATATGGCTTTTAGATTGAGCTTTGTGTGGCGAATTTCTTCTATGGGATATTTCGAGCGCCATTGCACAAGTCATTCTCAGGGCTGTTAGAATCGTCAACCGTAAATATTACCCCTGCAATGACGGTCGAAATATCGGATATAAGATATTCGACACACGCGCCTAAAATTCTAAAGCCATAATTATCAATTATTTAAGAAACACTCATGGATTATTTTTAATTTTATTGAGAATACCAAAGCAGAGAACTATTTACAATAATCTTTTTACTTTTTATAAGCCTGAAATGGTCGATAATATAATAATATTTTGTATAATGTAATAACGATTATAGTCAGTGGTTATTTCTAATAGTCATACAAATCAGAACAACATTTATAAACACTCACAATTACGAAAATCAAGTACTAAATTTGAATTATATGTATTAGTAAAAAAATAACTATTAAAAATCTATACAAAAAAAGCCTTTGGACTGATGTACAAACACGTGTAATTTTATTATTGTTATCAATATTCATTTCGCTAAGTAAGCCATTTCTTATAAGCATATAATAAAATACTGAAGTCATCGCATTCCATGGCCAGACAGAAAAGTCACGAGTTTCCTACAATATTTGCTTACAGTGACTTTAATTTCAAAATCATAGTGAATGGTCAAAACATCCGATTCGATATTTAGAAATTTCAGTGTTGCGAAAATAAATAGGAAATTGTAAAAACATTTTAAAATATTCCACTTACATACTCATAATAATTATATATTAGATATAACATGCGGTCAATCAAATTTTATGAGTAAATGAATAAAGTAACTAATGTAAATAATTAGGTACACTATCTTGTATCTAACATGGCTTAATCAATGAACCAATCACTGTGTCAAGTTATATTCGATTGTTCTAACGAGGTGTGGTATTCAAATGAAATATAACCTGGCAACTCGAAAAAATATTTTGAATATTTTCATAATATCATTCGAATAGAAATATTTAATTTTCAGTATTCTCTAATAAATCAAGCATTCGAAAAAAATAACTAAAAACGCTAAATTTAATTTACGTATTTAAAAGCGTATTTTTAATATTTATTGAAGCACATAAAATATTTTTTAATAATACGTTTGTTAAAAAAATGTACTATATATATTGGCATTTATTTTGAATCATGCATTAGGTATGTACCTAACAGTGGACAACAGACTGATGATGATACTTTAAACTCAAGAAAAAATAGTATATTACCTACTACTTAAGTTAATAAATTAAATTTACTAGAATCACTGCAAGTAGGAACAGGGTATTAATTATTTGGAGCAAACCCAGCGGGTATACCTCAGCCGGCGGGTAAAGCTCAATGGTCAAAGCGTTTGCTTTGCAAGCCAAAGATCGTGGGTTCGATCCTCGAGGGTGATTAAAAAAAAAAGGATATTTAATCGATTTCTGAGCTCAAAAATACCCCGGTTCGTGTGAATTTGATCCCTCACCCGTAAAATGCCAGTCATAGCCTATCAATTAAAAATTGGTGGTAGACGAAAGTCGTTCCGTGAAGACCACCCATACACAATAAATTCGTGTAATAATAAGGATGATGCGTGAATCTCGGGGTGTAGTCTTTGACATTGGAGGATCAAAACTTCACATACAGCACTTAGCCATATGCACCAGGGTAAGCGTCATAGAATTCCACAGATGAGACTTCAAAATAACTATCACCATCTGTCGGTATTCTCCTGTATGTGCTTGACTGTACTAACAATATAACTAAAATAAAATAAAATAAAAAATAGTTGTAACTCTTATGCTGGGATAATGAGGGTTGGTTGCAGAGGATCAAGAAGAGTGGAAATAAAGATGCAAGATTTTTGCTGCAAACCATTCCACCGGATTTATAGAACGAAGAACAATATGTGTTACAAAACGCGGGTAACATTAACATTTAAATAGACGATTTGCTAATAATATTATAATCCAATTGGAGTCAAAAATGGTTACAAACAAAAAAAAAACTTACTATTTGAACAAGAAAATCGAAGCTTCCTCTCCGGTCGTACGAAGGAATGGCAAACTTAACTCTCCTCTGCACCATTGTTGACTGATACATCAAAAACTATATTTGCAAATGACTTGCATATCTGTTTTTCAGTATACGCGCAATAAATGCGTTGACGACTGTTGCTTTAATCAGCATAAAAATTTAGTTCCTACATTCAAAAAAATATATCATAATTTCATAATGGAATTTATCGATGAGCAAGTAAATTAAATTCCAAATTATGTATAAAACCAAGGTAAAAGAGAAGCAAGGACAACCACAGTCCGACTTCTGTTCTACTACTACACTACGTTCGTGGAGGTACATTCCTAGAACATATCCACCGTACACGATTACTCGACATGACGCTCGTGGAGGTACGTTATGCTGACGGCTAAACTATCTCCTGACACCAACTCACAGCAAAGTTATCAACCCTGAAGAAGACCCCTGCAATGGCGGTCGAAATATCGGATAGATGAAATTCGCCACACACGCCTAAACCCAAAAGCCACAATATCAAATCTGGCCGTGAAAACCTAAGAAGTTAGTTAATATATAATAGCCAGCGGCAATAGCACGTCGTTAGTGCGATTCTCGTTAGATCACATAAGTTAAGCAGCATTGGGCGCGCTTTAAAAGTTGGATGGGTAACCGCCTGATGTTATATACGTGTATGTTGTGATACAATGAGTTGAGAACTAGAAGAGATGTGTGCTTGAGTATGCATTTCTTTCGCCTGGTGCGCGGCGTGTTCGATTTCCAACACGGTTTGTTTGTTCCTGACAATTATTTAAGGATAAGGAGGCACAGATTTTTTGTTCTTCCTAGAAGTAATACTAACCTGCCAGAGACTATATCTCTTGCAAGAGTGATCAGACTGTTCAACCATATCGCCTCGAATATTGATATACATATTCCACTTAAGAGAAGTCCAGTTTCGATATGAGCTCCACGAATTTATTAAAGTAATTTCGTGGAGTCTTCTGTTTAGTGAGCTTCGGGAGTTTTTAATAATTGTTATTAATAATTATAAATAGCTATATTTATAAATTGTTTCTAATGTATATCTTATTTCAAGATCGTATCAAATAAAATTTGTAACGTTTCTGAAAGAAATAAAATAAATAAGATTAAAAATTGAATTGAACGATACTTGACTAAATAAGTAGGGGACGACGCTAGGTCGAATTTGTCCTTTATATAGAAGAAGAAGTTGTTTATCGTTGAAATACCGACGTGATCTATATAATACACCTAGTTTTTTGGAAGCGAGACCGGCTTTACACTTAATTGACTCGTAATATTTGACATTATTCGATATTGATAATCCAAGCATGTTGATGGAGTTGGCTGTTAATTAAACGTTACATCACTTTGGAAAGTAGTGATGTGATGGCTAATGGGCGATAGTTTGCAGGGTCACTTCGGTCTCCTTTTTTTGGAACTGGGTGAACAAGGGCTTTTTTCCATCCCTGGGGAACAATACTACATCTAAAGGACAATCTGAAAAGTTTGATGAGCACAGGACTAAGTTCAGGAGCGCAAGTTTTTAATACCACCGCTGGTATGCCATCTGGGCCACTGGCTTTGTTGGTTGCTAATTGGAGAAGTTCTCGACGTACGGCTTTGAGGCTGAATTTTACAGCCCCCATCTGCTTGCCACAGTGAGGAATGGATGGGGGGTTGGCCCCACCATCGTTGAGTGTGGAATTGGAAGCAAACAGCGAATCAAGAAGTTCAGCCTTCTCTTTGGAGGCTAGAGCCAGTGAGCCATCGGAATTAGTCAGCGGTGGAAAAGAAGAAGTGCAAAAGTTGCTGCCAATAGAGTTAGCGAGAGACCAGAATGCTCTACTACCGGCAAGTCAAGCGGACAACTTGTTGCAAATTTGTACATTGAACTTGTCTTTGGAGTCATTAATGGTTTTCTTGCATTCTTTGGAAGCTAAATTGTATGCTGCACGACTTATAGGGTCGTTATTTTTTCGTAGTTTGTTGTATGCGGTATTCCTGCGTTTTACAGCCTCAGCACAGTCACGGTTAAACCAGCTTTTTAAGGTGGTGCCCATAGCTTTCGTGGAGTGAGGAATAAAGCATTCCATTCCTTGGATGATTACATCCTCCACCAGATTGGTATAGTCGGGAGGTTATGTTGACCACCGTATTCCCTAACGCCTTTAAATCACTAAATTCCAGTTTATTTCCAGTGTTCTAAAAGGTTTTTCGAAACTTTTTATTGGATTGACTCATTGAATATTTTTTCATCAAAATGTGTGTTAAAAAAAATATTAAAAAACTTCAACAAAATAAATTATCAGAAATTAATTAATAACATTAAGGTTATCAACTGACAATACTCGGTGAAACTGCATAATTATAATTTTAAAATTCATTTGAATTAAAGAATTAATAAATTAAAAATAATTAGTCTTGATTCACAATTTATTTTTGATGATTACATGTTTCGGCCTTCCTGAAGACCATTATTTCAATTATTGAAGATGGTCAAATTAAAATTAATTAATGTTTTAGTGACAAAAAAATAACGGTCTAAATATATTTTTTATTTCGATGAGAATAAAATTATAATATGTTCAGAATAAGGTTATGTTAGGTTGACCAAATAATATAAAATACTAATGACCAATGTCATTTAAAATATGATAATTTAATATAGATTCTGATTATAAATTGTTTATTCTGCCCTCTGTATTTATGACCGCTACATTCTGACTATTTAATATAATTTCTGACCAGTGTATGTAAATTATGACCGAAATTGTATTAAAATTCTGTCCGGAAAAATGCGAGCCAAAAAATGCTTAAATATTACAGCAGCCCTCTCTTCAGTCCTGGGGCTTCTGCCATGAAAGTCATCGGGAACCATATATGTTTCCAGGTAGACCTTCTGGTGCAGAGTCTTGAGACAAGGCATGAATAACGGCAGCTTACAGAATCGAAAGCGGTTCTGTAAGTAAAATAATAATCTGAAAGCGATAAAAAAAGACTAGAGGCCTTTAAGATGTGGTCATACAGAATAATTCTCTTAATTTCCTGGAGAGACCACGGTACGAACAATGAGGTTCTCAGGATAATCAAGGAAGATAGGCACCTATTAAGAACCATCTCAGAGAGGCAAGCCCGATGGATCGGTCACATCATGCGCCACGATGGTCTTCTTCACGACATTGTAGAGGGGATGGTTGAGGGTGGAAACTGTAAAAGGCGCCCTAGACGGGAGGATTTGCAGCAAGTGTTCGAGGACATGAGTTGTAGCTCTTATGCTGAACTGAAGAGGGTAGCGGAGGACCGAGAGGAATGGAGATCGAGATGCAACATTATGTTGCTGCAAACCAATCCACCGGATTGATACTACGAAGATGACAGAATCGAGTGGTGGCAATTCGTGGTGACCATATGTTTCAGATGAAGAAAAGATACGGCAAGAAAAAAAATGTCTTCAACGAGCATTGTTTTGTATTATTTCATTTCACAAAACGTCGCAACGTGTGTAAATAAATAAATTAATAAAATTTATGAGATTATAGTTTGAATTTGAAATTAACTTTTAAAAAGCAGAACTTTTTCCATCGGAAGTCAATGAAGCTTCTTTGACGGTAAGCCCTTTCTAATCAGTTTGCATTTGACGTATCCAAAGGGAGCTTTTAACATGAGCTATTTATTTTAAACGTGATTTAATCAGTCTGGTATATGTATTTTTTTAGTTCTTTTTTGTTATTCTCATTTTTTAATGATGATAAAATTGTAAAAGACGGTTCACATTAATTGACAAATATATTTTCTTTATCACAGCAATTAGTCATACTTTATGTATTTATATATTACGCTACCATCTTTGTAACCTTTTTGTAGGATCTGGATCAATTCAAGAAACACATCGATGTATATTTGAAATATCCACAAACTACGTCATTTCGCATGTAACTATTAGCTGTAATGACTGAGGGCCACAAACGGAAATAAACTATTTATTACAACCCAATTTTGATGGTCGTTGCATGCGTTTACATTTTTTTAAAAGAGATTTGTTATTGCTGGGTTTTATCTATGAAAAATATTTATATTTTAACAGCGTTCTTCAAATTTGGAAGAAATTACAAAACCAACCCTTCTGTTACGGCTCGGTGGAATACAGATTATACTGTCAATACGGCATGAATTTTTCAAACCATTTTTTTTGCTTAAAACTAGTATTTAAAGCATAAATGTACTTATCTGACCTATTTTCATACATCACATTGTTTCTTTTATCCTTTAGCTATCAGATGATGCATATAAAACTATTATATTTAACAAAGTTCATTATGTAACTCCATACATGTGGTGGCATTGCCAAATGTGGTTTACAGAAAAATCGCCCCTGTGACGAAACCTAACGGTATTTATTTACATGCTTTGGATATTCCTGTAAATAATACATGTAGGTTGATAAAAGAGAATGATTGCACTTCCAATTTTCTACAGTAGATGTCACAATGAGTACTGAAAGTAGCAAAACGATATATCACGTCAACCGATGTCAACTTGTTCACTGGAGCGCTCAACCACAGAAGCTCTAAACCAAATCTCATCCTGGGGCCAATGAAACAAACTATGTTTTGCGCCACATAAAACAGAAGCTATTCTTTTAAAGGGAAAATTATCTCCACTACGTCCACCACTTCCAAGGTGCTAAAGTAAAAAATTCTACAGAAGTTACATACCTTGGCGTAATCATGGATGGTAAAAGAAGTTTCGCCGCTCACGCTCGCCATGTTGTCGATAAGGCGCGGAAGGCTTTCTTCTGTATCTCTCGCCTTACGGGAAATTCATGGGGACTCAAATTTCGAGCCCTTAAAACAGTGTATGATGCGATATTTCCCAGCACGGTGACATATGCGGCGCAGTGCTGGGTTGAGCGCACTCGACTACTCTTCATAAGACGCATGCTCTTGAGCGGTCAGAGAACCCCACTTCTCTCACTTACTAAAGCCTATCGATCCTCTGCCACCGAGTCATTGATTATCCTTTCGGGAGTGCTACCGTTGGATCTGCAAGTGCAGGTGAGCGCCGCAATGTCGTTGCTTAGACGTGGTTTCTCTGCGGAGGTCGGGGGCACTTGTCTCAATCCTCTGCAGGGTAAGATCACGAAAGAAACCGAAAAAAAAGTAAGGCTGGTGGCGCTCGCAGTATGGCAGAGCAGATGTTCGACCTCGCTCAAGGGTAGACACACATATTCCTTCTTTCCTTCCGTCCGGAGATGCCGTGGCTTATTCCAAACCATTGGACTAGTCAATTCATGACTGGGCACGGCAATTTTAAGGCTAAACTCATCAAGTTTAGCCTCGTTGATAGTCCAGACTGCCCATGCGGCAGTCCCTTGCAGGACGCTGAACACGTTCTGTGGCATTGCCCAATATTAGATTTAAGTAGGCAAAGGCTCTTTAGCGTAATCCAACAGAAGTCTGCACCGGTTGGATATATCGATCTCATATCTACGGAGTCCAACTACCATGCATTTTCTGTATACGCGGCGACCTTCGGCGAAGAAGTCAAAAAGTCCAATTTTTAACGTCTGAACTACTAACTTTTACACCCACGTTTGGTGTTGCTCACCAAAGTCCATTACTTGTACAACGAGAAAGTACTCTGAAAACAATGTCTTGTTAAGTGCTCCCAAGGAGCGCAGGTACAAGGCGACCAGCACGGGGGCGTTCGGCCCCAAAAAAAAAAAACCGATGTCAACGGTCTGGGAATGTTTGACGGCATATGCCGACCGATACGAATGGGTTAATCGCGGACCGATGAAATTAGAAAAATTTGGCGGATCGAAAGCTATTAGATACTACCGATGGTTATCGGACACTGAATTGTATGTCCATCCGAAGTGTATGTCCCAAACAGGTTCACCATCGCCTATTGACGGACTGTAGTCGTAAAAAGTTACAAACATGCATTTTTCATAATAAACTTATTCGGCAAGAGTCCTAACAAATGTATACGTTAAATAAAATCACCACAGGTTGTATCATTTGTAATAAAATGCAACTTAATTGTTTATTGAATATAATGATTGAATTGAATATTTTATTAAACAATTAAATATCGTCAGCAGTATATTTGGAAAGGCAAATAACTCATTCACCGATGCCGGTTCAAGGGTTGAAACCAGAGTTTTTTTAATAGACGCTTGCGAATGGCAGGAAAACAGGCCACACTTTCGTCGGCAGAGCCCCCTACATGATCAAACCATCAAATCAAATCGCAAGCTTCTAACAAAATCCGCTCGGCGGGCATGGCGCTGCATTGTTAAAAACGTTTTATTTTATAATATTATTTTGATATCAGCGCCATCCAGCGGATTGTTTTAAAAGCTCGTGATTGATTTGATGGCTTGATCATGGAGGGCCACCTAATGTGGTCGGGAATAAAGTGGTAATACAGTGATACCTCGACATACGAGTTTAATTCATTCCGCAACATTTCTAGTACATTCTAGTACCCCAAAATGTCACCCCAGTTATTTTGGTTGCGTGTTTCTGAATAAGAAAAATGTATTTATAAATGACAAATCTTTTACAAAAACATAATAAAAGAGAATGTAAAGAAATAAACTAGATTTGTACAGTGTTACTTTCACTGGTCTTAGCCATTTTCGTCACGCTTTTCTCACTTTCACCTGTAGGCCGTTTTTTTTTTTTAAATGTCCAAGGAGGTCTGTTTCTTCCTCCCTTTCAGAATGTTCCGAAATGAGGTGTCATTTAATATTTATACGACAGCGAGAGCACACTGATAACTAACTCTCTGACCGTGGCCGGGGGATTCATGCGGGAAAGCGTGACGCGAGGTTCGTATGCAACCGGCCAACCCGCTAAGCAGATTGCTCGTATCTCAAATTTCGCTCATATTTCATCGCTCGCTCAACGGCTCGTATCTTAAAAAACTCGTATGTTGGGGCACCGTAAGTTTAATCATTTTCAATATCCGCGGAGAACTAACTAGTCTTATATGGAAATACCTAGATATAATAGAAAGCCTAAAAAGATGCAAAAAAAAATATGTTTAAGATCGCAATCACAAGTTAAAAGATGATTCATATGTCAAGGTACCACTGTATTCTTAGTAGCGGGGGATGTATACTCAGTAGATATTCTTTACATATTTACACTATCAAATTATTGCGTCATTTTATGTTTCAGTTAGATAGGACCTGCCATACACAATAGCTACTTTGCACACAAAACATGTATAGTGTTACTGATTAAGAGCGATATTAAACCGTATTAAATGAAATATCGTCTTACATACCGACGATTAGTTAGTTATCTTATAATAGATACCAAAGTTATTTGAAATAATATTTTGTAACATTAATAACAAGATATTACATTATATATCATTAAAATACACTAAGTTCGTGATGAGTTCCCTAGAGTTAGATCAATAAAAAAATACTTTATGTATTTAAGTGTGAATAGGTGTCATAAATTCTTAAAATTTTTTTAATATTCCTAAGGAGGAAAATAATAAATTAATACATTAAAAAATATATAAAAAAATGTCCAAAAGTCTGTTTCTTTCTCCTTTTTGGAATGTAATATTGGATCTTCTTGAAAATCTGGATCATTTGTTGTTAGAAATTTTTCCTCCATCTATAACGGTCAATATTTCTTTTTTATATGTACTAGCATAACTGAAAAGAATACTTTTCGAAACTGACACGAATTTTGATCAATTTTTCATTTTATAGAATGCTAGTAAAATGTCTTATTTCCGCAAGTTTAATAATTTTCAATGATGCGCGGAGAACTAACTAGATACAGTAAGTCTTATATGGAAATACCTAGGTAGAAAAGAAAGCCTAAAAAATGCAAAAAAAATGACCGCAATCACAATTTAAGAGATGATGAAAAGAAAGATCAATGGTTGTTGTATTCTATGTATTGTAATGATCAACCCTTGTCAGCAACAAGTTTCAGGTTCAGCTGAAAAATAAGTAAATTTCGCTTTGGCTTTTTCCAGTATCAACAAAAACAAGGGGTTCAACCGCGAGTTTACTTTCACCTAAAAATGACCGAAATGTATATTTACACATGAACTCTGCGGACTACAAAACGGACGGCAAACAATACATATTTTCAATAAGTATTTTATTTAAAACTAAGTACTCAACTATTTAAGTGGACTTTATATGATATATATTGAATTTAATTTTGGGAACTTTGCTTGAAATTATTGGTCTTTATGACCCGTGTAAGCAAAATCGTTCAATCAAGCGAATAAATGACAAACACGCTGCAAACAGGTTAAATTGAGCAATGGCAGATTTATTTAATAAAAAAGTGAAATAAATATGTTTTTCATGAAAAATTTGTCAAAAACAGATTTATCAAAAATTAATAATTAAAATACTGTGTCGGGTTACTGCAATGGCTTTTCTGAGAAATAATATCGAGAGCAGGCCTTCTTAAACTGTGGGTCGCGACCCCAAATGGGGTCGCGTAGCAAAATTCTGGGGTCGCGAGAGATTAAAAAAAATGCAATTTTGATAAAAAATAGGGCATATAATTTTTGTATCTATAATAAATACAATTTTACAACTTTTTGTGCAATTTTTTTGTTGTTTCTACACGAATTCTAAAACTATGTATTTTCATATGTATATTGTTACCTAATAAATAAATCAAAAAAAAATTATTTATCTTTCTTTTATATTTATATGGGGTCGCCAGGAAACTGGCAATCATAAATGGGGTCGTGAATGAACAAAGTTTAAGAAGCCCTGATCTAGAGGGAAGTCGTATTGCTTGTGAACGCTTGTTCTTCTGGACATGATTATTTTAATTGTAAATGTTTTCTTAAAAAAATGGGGATAATTATCTATACACAACTTAATATTTATATCAATATTAAGAAACTGATACACATACAAATTAACAGCGAACACCATCTTATATAAATATTTTAAATGTACTGTCATTATACGTTTACTCTTACATCAACTTTGAATTGTCATTTTTAGTTTTATGCGATGATGTTAAATAAAATGATGTTTTAGAATTAATATATTTTTATTTAACAATCATTTTTTTTTTATTGTAACGACTCGTTGAACGTGGCGATTTTTATTTTCAAATAACAATGTATTAATCAACATTGTCATACAGTTAATATCCTCGTTGACAACATAATAGTAAATACTAAGAAAACATTTTAAATCTGTTTTTTTTTATAATAATAATATAGGTAATATCTATAATCCAGCAAACATTCAAAGTCAGATTCATTTTAGTCACGTAAGCATTTTTTTCAATCAATCAAATATGTTCAAATGTCATTTGAAAATAAGAGACGTTTTATTCTAATCTCGATTTGCAAGTAAATATAAAGAAACAATCTTACAATTTCACCAAATAAAGCCGTATTCTGTGTTTTGAAAGCAGATGCCTTCGTAGAAAACTGGAGGTACGTTGTTTTAGTTTTGTGAGAACGATAGATGATAGAGTGGACAAGGCCTTCCATAATACAGTCGGTTAAGAGTCAAAGTCACACCTAACTGAGACATACATTTACAGCCGCCTTTTCTTCAGGCCTTTGCGCTCTCAGTCCTGAAAGACCGTTGGAAGCTATTTATAAAATATGCTGGCGGAGACCCGGGAGGTACAGCCGAAATGGGATGATAATGCGAGGACCATGACGGGTGACATAGCAGTTTTAAAGCCGCAGTTCGAGTATATGCCCCAGTTAGGGGAGTACACTAAGATATGGTGACACAAATGCATATCAAAATGTGTGATTATTATTACGATGATATTGAATAGATGCATAACAGCGGCCATATTTATTGGAAAAAAATAACAATAAACAAAGATTAATAAAATAACTATGAATTACAACCTGTTTTAACATTAGCGTATTAAATAAACCTAGGCATCTTCTTGATGAGGATCGTAATATAATATCTGCATTGGAACTTCAGAAACGTTGATTTAATTTGTTTATTGCAATGCGTGTTATTTTTTTCTCAGAATCACTTCAACCCATTTAAGGCGTACGATGCTATAGCGATGACGAGCTTCAAACGGATTTTTGAACCTCATATTACAGCTTTATTATTTTAGTGTTATGTTCAACATTATCTACTTATATTACTGAACATATATTGTATTTCACTCGAGTTGATAATTGTAGGTAGCAACTGACATATTTGTTCAACTTGTATACTAAAAGTAATGCAACAACTATATAATAAGTGATGTATGGCTATAAAGCAAACTTCTGATCAATAGATTAGGATAATTGAAGGGTTTTTGTAAAAGTATTTCAAAACAATTCACTACAAAAATAAATGAAACATCATACCAATTTATGTGCTTTGATTTTTGTTGTTGTTAATAAAATGTTTTTGGTTGTCGTAAGAAAATCGACATTTTAATATATGCGATCGTAGGAACACGACTTGCCCTATATTTATAATATTCCTATCGCGGCAATTTTTGTGTCAGTGTTGCCAGATTTATTTTATTTGTAAACGTAAATTATAAAAAATAAAATAAAAATCATAATATTAACCAAAGCTTTCTTTCACTCACACAAGTAAATATGAACCGCATGATTTTTGAGAAGATAAAGTGCTTTTGAAACATTATCATCATTACATATTTATCTTATTCCAAGACAATGTTTTAAATGAGACGTGCATCGTGAGGTTTGTGAATGCAACATATTGCAATAAACTATATTGATATTAAATATAGTTACAAGTTATATATTAAACGATGCTATAATTATAACAAACAGAATCGACACCCTCGAGTGAAAATTTCAGGTAAAATTTGCAAGGAAGGCGACGGCCGATAAATATTATTGGTCGGTTTGAGGGTGATTTGGATCAGGTGCTTATAAATGTATTTTAATCGTCAATAATATATGCCCACTTTTAACGACGGTTCAATCCCCAACGAAGATTGAAAATTTAAAAAAAATAATAATCGATTTCTGAGCTCTAAAATACCCACGGTTGGTGTGAATTTGATCCCTCACCCGTAAAATGCCAGTCATAGCCTATTAATTAAAATCGGTGGCAGGCGAAAGTCGTCCCGCAAAGACCACCCATTCATAGTGAATTCCTGTAACAATAAGGATGATGCGTGAATCTCGGGCTGTAGTCTATGACGTTGGCGGATCAACACTCTACAGAATTACTATTACCATCTGTCGGTATTCTCCTGTATGTATTTACATAAAAATAAAACGAGATTTATCAGTTATAAATAAATATGTTATTTTAATGATCACATATGGTCACATTTATTTCAGTAAGCTTAAATGTTAAACAGAATTAAAAATATGTATAATTCAATAATTTTGAAAAATTGCAACGTCGTTAAACGACAGACGAGGGGGGAAAACAAACTGAAAAAGGGCTGAATAAGCAAAGCAGACTGGATCCTTGATATAAAACTAAGAACTTTTTAGAAAATCTAACTGATTTTATATTTACGTAGATACGAGATGGAGTACATCTTAATATTAAATTTATTATAACGATCGACTTAAAAAGTCTGGCTTTGAAGTGGAATCTTGCAACATACATAAGAGAAATTTCTTGGAAATTATGTTAGAATGAAATGAACGCAATCCTCCTCCTCCTCCGTAGTATCGTATCAGACACTTAGATATTGACAGGCGGGAACCCCACAACTTCACACAAGTTATTCTAATGACCGACGGTTCTTCCAAGACCCGTGATCTGTACTTGATGAGAGATGAACTTAAGAAGTCGACTACAATACTTAAGTTAATAAGGTAATAATCATTTATTAAGTGTAGTAGGATAATTCTACATACTTACCACTTTTTCATTTAAATCGTAAATTAAACGCTTATATCTATCTCTTAATAGGTTTGTGCAAACTAACATAAATTTAACATATATTTGTTTGAGATAAGCTAAGTCGTGCTCTATTACTGATCACTGTATGCAACAAGTCCAAATGGGTTTATGTCGGGATAGATACAAATTTATCATACTATGTACGTAATAACAATTTTCCTGAAAAGCCATCGGGAAAAATTACTTTGAACTTTAAAATGCAAAGCTGAGCTAAGAAAAGGTGAGAGTGACGAACACATGATTCCTCTAAGAAACGTGTATAAAAGTAATATATCCACTACAAATATGGACCTTATGGTACCACAGAAACAATACAAAAATGAGCTTTCGAGAGCTTTTCAAAAACGAAACAACTCGACTTCTCAAACATCTGTCGAATACGCTTTATACTCGACGATTTCTCACAACAATGTGAAGTCAGATACTTCGACAAAGAGTATAAAAGTTTATACGGAAAACTTTTGTTTACGATTATGTATTTCCGTTTCATTTTAAATACGTGTAAGGTCCCATATAAATTTATTAAATATCATTGTATCTGTAAAAAAAATTGTATATAAATAGTGAATCATTTTTAAAAGAAAACTTACTGCTTAGTTTGTATGGGCTTCGTTAATCATTTTAAACAAAAAAACACATAATAAATCAACACAATGCACCACAATGAGAATATTAATGCTGAAAATTCAAATGTTGAATGTTTGCGTAATTTTATTTGTATTGTATGATTTATGTGAAATCTGTTAGTTGTATAGTTCTTGCGCGAATTATGCGGACTACCATTGTTCATTTAGTGTAAATCGTTAGTCAAGAGTACGATGTTTTGTACGTTCGACGAAGCTTCTAAATGCAGAGTTGCCGTGAGACAGGGCGAACATCAAAATAGCAGCTGACAGCTCAGTTGAGGCGACCACGTGCCCCTTCTAAAGTGCGCATATGGCTCAAGTCCCCACATATACGCTCTGAAGATAGGGTAAATGGTCACCACAAAATCGATAACAGGAAAAGCTGCCCGGTCCATTGTAGATACACAGAATAGCTCCAAACTCTCTGCTGAATATATTTTGTAACTGATGATATTTGAGCATGACGAAAGCACGGACACTTCAATAAAAGACATCTTTGATTACGTCTACTCAATATCATCTCAATGTCCATATTGAATCATCCGTATAATCATTATCCGGAGATCAAAATATCTCAGCTGGTTATTAAATGACTCCTCTTTGTGTCAGTGACTCCAAATTTGAATTCATTGATAGTTTTGATCCCCTGGGTGTTTAATTAGCGAATGAGGTTTTGTCTTGCTTTGCTTGGAGTTGCAACAATAAAGCTTGAGTGAAAGAGTACGGTCCAGATTAAGTGTAATTTGTAGTAAAAAAATGTTTCTATATTACACTTCGCTGGTTCAATTGAACCTAACCAAACCTAACCGAATTAGATAGTTTAAACTCATAAACATATGTAACTAAATATATGTTTATATTTATAACTATTTCAAATAACAATTATTGTGGCTACATAAAACACCACTCGAAGCACCAAATTTATTTAAAAAAACAAAATTAAAATAATAATAGCACAATCACATTTAACGTTTAGTCCAGCCGCCTTTCTATCTTATGAGTTTAGTAAGCTTTTTGTGTGTTGTGTGAACTGATGAATTTTTGTCAGTATTGAGTGAGTTGTGTGAGTTGTGTGAGGTATGTTAGAAATTGACTCACATTTGCGTCCGTCTCCGGTTCTGTAGGGGGGAGAAGAGGCCTACGATCTTCGCACTTGCAGCGAGACCGCGGCAATAAACAGCACACTAGAACAGAACGATAACCAACGGTCAGCTACGAAGCAAGCAAACATGTCAGATCTGATTAAACATCTACATCTTTTGAGTAAGATACTGTAAACATTCTCGAATACATATAACATTGTTTTTATGCTATTTATAGCAACGAAGCAACCCTATGTGGATAATATAAAATATGTATTTGTAATTCGTCAGATGGCTCATTTAATAGAATTCCTCTTATTTTGATATAACGCATTCAAATTATTTTATACATATATAATATGGTATAAGATATATTTTTTAATTTGATTATTAAATATAGGTCTTTTCTTCGTAGTATCAATCCGGTGGATTGGTTTGCAGCAACAGAATCTTGCATCTCGATCTCCATTCCTCTCGGTCCTCCGCAACCCTTTTCAGCTCAGCATAAGCACTACAATTCATGTCCTCGAATACTTGCTGTAAATACTCCCGTCTAGGGCGCCCTCTACAGTTTCTACCCTCAACCATCCCCTCCACAATATCGTGAAGAAGACCATCGTGTCGCATGATGTGACCAATCCATCGGGCTCGCCTCTCTGAGATGGTTCTTATTAGGTGCCTATCTCCCTTGATTATCCTGAGAACCTCATTGTTCGTGACGTGGTCTCTCCAGGAAATTCCGAGAATTCTTCTCTACGACCACATCTCAAAGGCCTCTAGTCTTTTTTATCACTTTCAGATAAGCACCATGTCTCACATCCGTACATTAAGATGCTCCAAACAAGTGTTTTGGCAAGTTGCTTGCGGAGCCCTAAAGAAATATTCTTTGACTCAAGAATTTTGGCTTTTTTATTGAAAGCTAGCCTTGCTTGATGCATCTTTTAGGGGTACTCCTAGCATTGATATGTAAAATATAGGTAAATTCTTATAAAATTTACTCCGTTTAAAAATAATTTTATATACAAAATCGCTTGAATCTTTACAAGACAATTTAAAATGCTTACTGATTTAGAAAGAGTAAATTACATTTATTTAATTAGTTTTGATTTCGAATTTTAGAGGCCTTGTAATATTTTCTACTTCCAGTCTCCTAGTCCAAAACAACGTAGATACTTTTTACCTCTCGAGAGTTCAAGATAAGGCACTCAAATAATAAATATTCCAGGCTTATTTCGGCTTTTATTATATAGCATTTTTAAGAAAATCCAATGTTCAACATTAACCCGATGCTATTAAGAACATTTATTTTTGGATACATTTATTTCTGCTTTCTTCGAAAATGGTAAATTTTGGCCGAACGACAGTTTGTGCACTTGTAACGACGCGCTATAAATATAATGGAACTGAGATTCCAAAACTGACGGCGGCGTTTGGTAAGTAATTTTAATGGAATCTTGATCGGCTGCCAGGATTTGCAGCAGCACGAGTACTCCGTAAACAAATCACTGCTAATAAAGTAAATTATCGTTCCGATACATTCAGGAAATGCATTCAAAGTGGGATATTGTACGAATCGCAACAAAAGTAATAATCTTGATGATACACTTCAGATATAGCCATCTGGAGCAATGTCTTAAAATGTAGGTGCATTACAAATAAATACATTATATTTTAGAACCTTGCATCTGTTACTACTATCTATTTTACGTGCTACTATCTATTGTGGGGATATCGACTACTAGTTGCCACCTTGCCATCTTTTGTAGGGATATCGACTACTATCTATTGTGGGGATATCGACTACTAGTTGTCTTGCCATCTTTTGCCACAAGTCGCCCAGTTTGCTTCGAGTCTTATTCATTGGCGGTTGCCTTATTGAAGAATCCCGTTATTGGTCTTCCCTATCTCACGATACCTTCCGTAAGATACGCGTTCAGGATTACACGGTCTCGTAGAGTATTTTTTCACAATTAAAATATAAGATTCTTTTTCAGCGATGTAAATGAAACGATATTTATTTTTCATTGTGTGTGGAGAATTTTTTTTTACCAATATTTCAATCGCCATTGCAGGGGTCTTCTTCAGGATTGGTGATTTAGATGTGAGTTGGTGTCAGATTATTATGGCAGTCGAAATATTGGTAAAAATAAATTCGCCACACACGGCTAAGCCCAAAAGCCATAATATTATTATTATCTGGCCGTGAAAACCTAAGAAGTTATTTCAATTGGATAAAGTTCTATTTCACATTATGTATTTATTTTAGCTTCGTAAAGAAGTTGCTCTAATTTATTGTACTTGTAATAAAAAAATATATTTTCATATACATTATTGAAATTATTAAATGGAAAAAATAAACAATGTAAAATATTAAATATTCTATAATCAAGTATAAGCAGTGCTCAGTGTGATCCATGCTAAAAGAAGGCAGGAAGTATTTTTAATTTTTTTTCTTACCTTGTTTTTAAATGGATCACGTTGAGTATGGCCTTTGTTCAGGAGACTTTAGTTTCGACTAACTAAATAGCCTTCGCTGTCACAATCCATCACTGTCAAGAGACAATTCTATTAACCTAATCTAACCAAACATTTTTTATTTATAATGGATCTCAACGTGAATGCTGAAAACATTGAAAAAAAAAGGCAGGAAGTATTTATCTATTTAAAATGGACCTCAAAATGAATGTTTTAAATATAAATACAATGAGAAAATATTCCAGCGATCTGTGAATATTCTGAGCTAATTATGCGACGGAATTTACGATCGACTACAGCAGGGGTCTCCAAACTTTCCAGCCTTAGGGCCATTCTGATTACTCCAGTAAGTTCCGAGGGCCAAAACCATATTGATTGATTTATACACTAATATCAAATCATTCCGGAAGAAATTGATACTGTTTCAATCACAACTACGAAGTAAATGTTTTTCACATTTTAAAACATGTGAAATATTCAGCCACACCACTGAGACTGAGTTTCCTATCGATTTTGCAATCGAAACTTTGAGTGCTTTGAAAATAAATTTTGATACTCGTTTCTCGGACTTTGATGCCATTGCGAATCAAATTAAGATTTTTCAGAATCCTTTTGATATTGACATTGAAACCCTAGCCCCGGAACTTCAAATGGAAATGATTGATCTACAGTGCAGTGATATAATTAAGAAGAAATATCAAAACTCATCTTTGTTGGAATTTTATAAGAGTCTTCCACTGACACAATTTGATAATTTGCATAAATTTGCTCGTGGGCTGTTTTCTGTTTTTGGTACTACTTATATGTGTGAGAAGACCTTCTCCAAAATGAAGAACACAAAAAATGTTTACAGATCTAAATTAACTGATGAGCATCTTAAGTCTCTTTTAATAATTGGTACAAGTAAAATTAGTCCACAACTACAAACTATTGTCAGTGGAAAATCTCAATTACATAAATCTCATTAGTATTTCATATGTCATTATGCTTTTATTTAAAATGTATAAAATGTTAGTTGGATCCATTTCAATAATTGTTAGTTATTATATACTGAAGTTAAATTTTCTGCATATTATACATGTCTTTACTCATTACAATTCTGTGTTTCTTTATCCAACTTATCACAAAAACAATAACAATAAGCCTACAACAATGTTATGAGTAGTTAGCCCATGACCATATCAATGTAGATGTCATATTAATAATTATTCAACATAAAATTAGAATACTTCAGTAAACTAAATTTAATTTGCTATGAAAAATATGTTCTCTAAAAGGTGTTTTCAAGTATGCTAGCTCTCCGCGGGCCGGACAAAATCTGTCCGTGGGCCGGATGTGGCCCTCGGGCCGTAGTTTGGAGACCCCTGGACTACAGTATTCGTGATCAGCCAGTGCCAAAAAACATTTGTATGACTCACGGAACTTCGCTTTCCTGCCGCGGAAAGCGAAAGCCATGTGAACGGCTACTGTCTGATGGCTGGAAGAATATTGGGGTAGCTTATCACGGGCCTGCTCCCGTCTTGCTGAAGTCCCTGCATCAACGTATTTGTCCCATCTGAAACAATAGTAATAAAAACTCGATTAAACGAAATAAATACGCATAATTATTGATAAAAAAGAACGCCCAATCATCAATTCAAACAAGCAAACGAAACCGTGGGAAAAGCAGCAGACAAAGGAAGCTTTGCTTATAAAGCTCAGCAGGAGCGACAGGGGCAGACGCTTTCAGGCGTTACGTGAAAAACGCTCAACCCGGCGGCAAGCGTCGTAAATTATCACTATAGTTAATGCCGCTCGTACAGCGAATGTTTTATTCTACATTATTTTTGTAGATTAGTAAATAATGGCAAATAAAAAAGATAAGGTGTTTTTTAGAGTCGGTCAAGGACCGAAGGTAATCCCGGCTGAGATAGTTCTTCGTAAATAAAAGGTGAACAAAAAAAAACTATTAGAGAGAGATATTAGTAAAATTTTAGTGATAGTGATTTTTACTAATATGTATTTATAAAGATTGAAAAAATATTTAAAATATTTTTTATTTTAATCTTCGTCAGGGATCGAACGCAGGACTTTCGGTATGACAAACAAACGCTTTGCCTCCGAGCCATTTTCGACGGTAAGCTTTTATGCTTTTAGTACTAATCGTTTGTCAGTTTAGTGATGAAAAAATGTTCATAATTGGTCATAATTACATCATTGTAAATAAGTAAATATTTCAAACATTTTCTGCGATAAGATTCCGCCCGGATACGGCGGTTTCTGCGCGCATCCAACCGACCGGATTGCCCGAGTCACGGCGCTTCCCTACAAATCTGCGCGATGAAATGAGCAGAAAAGACCGCTAGGGGGCGAGCTCTAACTGCACGCTGCACTCAAAACATGCCGTCTGTCAGCGGTCATTAAATCTCGTACATAATTAATAATATATTAATTTTAAATACGGAACAAATAAAAGTTGCAGAAAAAAACATCCATCAACCATGAACGCTTTATTTATAATTCGATACAAATGATAAGTTTTCTATTAGTACTCATTAATCTGCGAGTTATCTAAGCAAAGCTCGCTTTTTTTAATAGACAGTTTATAAGGGTGAAAATTTAAAAAATGTTGCCAAAATGAATATTAAGCTTAAATAATGTCATAAAATAATTAATGCACCGAGTATTTTTTCCGTTATTCTCTCAGGTGCCTTAGGCTTTACTTTTGATCAAGATTGAGTCGCGTAGCGGCCACGAGTCGAAGCTCTAGTAAGCTATAATTGTATAACGGAACAATGTAACCCAAAGTATACTAATTAGTTTTATTGCAAAGCAATCGATACCTTTAATATTTACAGATCGTAAATAAATTCGATAGCGATCTAATTATTGATCGTTTTAATTAAACATCTGGCAAATATTTGATTCTATTTACGACAAAGAATGTCAAAGTGAATCCTAATAATTTTACTAAAATTGATACCAAATGAATAGGATTGATGACAAAAACATTAATCAATTAATAAAATTTATTTATTCAATTTTCGGATTGCAATTACTGAAATATTTAAAATAAAATACAAATTTTATTTCACAATTTTATCATGTTATATTTTTCAATCAACAGATGTCGCAGAGGGAAATTTTGAAACTGCCCTGTTGAACGTTGTGCAATTACGGTATACAAATGGAAAACCTTATCTCACGGGAGGTTTAGAGCCACTAGATAAACTGGTTGCGGAAGGCCAGCCGGGAGTATAAAACTAAATTCAAGAAGGATTCAAGACTTTTTAAATTCAATGACAATTTCATTTTAAGCTCAGCTGGGGTTCGAACACACGATCACTCACATAAAAGTCTTCTCGGACATATTTTCTTATAAACAAAATTTACAGGAATTCTTTGAAATTCACCGCTCTTACATATTGTGTTTAGATCTATAATTCATGTTAGTTGAATGGATAGTTGATATATAAAAGGGTGTACGGATTTAGTAAATAAGCATACAGTGCATATTCAATCTAGACATTTAACTATTTAGTTGCATTCATTGTAAAGCAATGCATTCTTGGAAATATTAAAACGCGAATTTTCAACCCAAATTCACACTTAAATATATATAGTGAAGAGCGAATATTTTAAAGTTTTCTATTTATTTTTGCGCAAACAAAAGATACTAAAAACAGAAATATAAATCATAAATTATACAACCCACGATCTGCATACTTCCAAAGCAAATTATTGAAATTAAGGTACGCGGTTCGAATACCAGCGTCTGCCATTTCTTTTTCTCCGATTTGTTGATGAGAGAAACGTCACATAAGATGACGCGAATTTGAAAGTGTATGTATGACGTATGTATACGTACTAGAACACGACACATAGATATTTATCAAACTTTAACCCGCACTGAATGCTACTAAACTTATACTTTAATATTCCCCACCACAGATAACCTCTACGGTGTTTCAGTGAGTGAGGTAAATATTCAATTTAAGAAAAAAATACAAAATAATAAACGTTGTATTACTTTTTGATTTTTTTCAAATTATTTTTCGTTCTAACGCAAATTACGTTGATTAACTGTTAGTCACAGAGATGAATGCGACTGCAGTTTTATGTACACTGCACGCCTCAAATGTCCATCACACGTAAAACAAAAACTGATATTAAATATAATTAAAATAATTAGTAAGGGCATATTGTTTTTATAATTCATTTTCTCTGGTTCGAAGATTGGAATGGTCGATTTGATTTTTTTAACCCTTTCATTACGGCTCGGTTTGAATACAAATTATACTGTCAATTATAAAACTAGTATTTGAAGCATAAATGTACTTATCTGGTCTATTTTCATATATCACATTGGTTATTGTATCCATTAGCTATCAGATGACGCATAAAAAACTATTATAAGAAAGTAGCAAAACGATATATCACGTCAACCGATGTAAGCGGTCGGGGAATCTTATGACGGCATATGCCAACAACCGATGCGAAAGGGTTAAATTATGCGAGTACATGTATTTTAGTTTATATTTTTAATATAATGAAACTTTTTAGATATAAATTTGATTTATAATGGAAGTAAATTGAAATATGTTGTGCCTATTAAACAATACTATAATGTTGTTCAGTGTGCTTATTTCATGGAACTTAGCTAGGGCTCGTACTACGCGGATTATCACGATTAGTTGTAAGCATTGCTCAATAATACTATAGTTGCGATTGTGCTGATAGTGATAAAGCCATATCTTTTGCATTACAACTAACTTCAGTATCGAACGATTACCAAATGCGTCACATGTTTCTAACTGGAATTAGTTATAAAATTGTCGCGTAATTCCTTGGAGAAGTCAGTGATTCAATGTATTCAGAATACTTAGCATTACATATGCTTACAGCAGAGATTAAAGAGCACGATTATCATTATGAGTCACAAGTTCTAGACCCGGCAAAGCTTAAATAATATTATTTTTACGAAATGTATCTCTAAACTGTTAAAAATAATTATCGAATACGTCAGTGATGCGATAGTTCCATCATCTGTAAAAATATCTGTCGTAGCCTATCGATCAAAATTGCAGGTAGTTGAAAGTCATTCTATAAGCACGACCCATTTACGAGTACAGTGATTCCATTAATGAGAATATTGGTGTTATTATGGACTATGCATAAATGTCTGGGCTGTAAAAAAATATTAAATATGTTTTACGGCAGTAAATACTTTGGATTATAAAGAGAGTAAGTATTTAAAGCACTGAAATCAATCATTTATAAAAATTGGCATAAGGATAGAACAAAGATTACGTATTTTTATGAAATAAAAAAAAATA
The DNA here is from genome assembly GCA_022606575.1 of Glossosoma conforme. Classification (NCBI taxonomy): domain Eukaryota; kingdom Metazoa; phylum Arthropoda; class Insecta; order Trichoptera; family Glossosomatidae; genus Glossosoma; species Glossosoma conforme. The sequence goes on from JAGTXR010000436.1 coordinate 264,903, forward strand.
CTTTTGAAATAACGGTTCTAAATAATTGATATAGGGATATTAACTTTGATTTATATATAATCTTATATATTTAAAAAAAAAACTTAACGTTTATATATTTTTCACGGAGCGTGTCTCGATCACCTGATACACTGGCGGAACACCGACAAAAACCACTGCTCTAAATAATGTCCAAGTCTGTAGAATCCGCACACGAGAACTTTCTATCAAACTTTGCGGAAATTTACAATATGTGAAACATAAATAAAAGTAATTACTATTATTTGTTAAATATACAACGCTTTAACAACATAAGTTATGCAAATAAATCAGCAAGAGGCTTAATACTATGTATTCGCAGTGTTTCGGAAATGGTCTCGGGAGCTCCAGGCTAATTGTCCGATCTCCTTTAAAAAACCGTAGACCCAAAAATATGCACGGATACACTACAGCAATCGTTTATTTTAAGTTTTTTTATGTAAACACATACAGGAGAATACCGACAGATGGTGATATTAATTCTAAAGTCTCATCTGTGGAATTCTATGACGCTTACCATAGTGCATATGGCTAAGCGCTGCATGTGGAGTGTTGCTCCGCCAACGTCATAGACTACACCCCGATATTCACGCATCACCCTTAATATTACAGGAATTTACTATGAATGGGTGGTCTTCACGGGACGACTTTCGTCTACCACCAATTTTAATTAATAGGCTATGACTGGAATTTTACGGATGAGGGATTAAATTCACACCAACCGGGGTACTTTGGAGCTCAGAAATCGATTAAAAAGCATTTTTTTTAATCTCCGTCGGCGATCGAGCCCACGACCTTTGACTTGCAAAGCAAACGCTTTGACCATTGAGCTATACCCGCCGGCAAGTATTCGGACTTCTGCCCTGGAGGTCGTTGGGAACTATATATGTTTCCAGGAACCGCGGTGGAGAGATGTCATGGAAAATTTGGTGGAAATTTGTGGTAATCATATTTTTCAAATTTGCAACGGATTTAGGAAAAAAAAACTTTTACTTTCCTTCATCTTTTTTTAATATATTTTCCTACCGGATTTAAAGGATCGTGAAATACCCAATTAGATAATATTTTAAATTGTACAGTGCGTGATGTTTTAGATTAAAATCAATTAATAAACAACAAAAATAAATAAATTAGGAATATGATATTGTAACTTTTGGGTTTAGCCGTGTGTGGCGAATTTCTTCTATCCAATATTTCAACCGCCGTTGCAGGGGTCTTCTTCAGGGTTGATGCTTTGGTCGACTACTACTCACTACATGCCTCAAATGTCCATCACACGTAAAACATAAACTGATAAAACAATAAAAATAATTAACAGAGTGCTAAAAGTATTTAAAATTATCCAACGTAATATTTGAAATTGTTTCCCAAAATTGATCCATTTCATTGTGATAGTAGTTTTTTAAAAATATTGAGATTAAGCAACTGGAAAAATATGTTTTAACTTTATTAAAAATTGACGAAGAAAATTTAAACTTTACCTATGTTTTTATATGGCTCACGATGAGAACTGTTGATTCATATAGTGGTTTCGATTTCAAAGAGAACTTCTTAAGCTCAACATTTAAGGCCAACATTAATCTTCACCCATTACCCTTGCTAAGATAACTAATTCATTATTTATCTACTTTCTAGATGTTCGTCGATAGCTGACGACGCTTTATTTGAAATCAAAACCGCTGTCTTCCAGTATGCCAATGAACAGTACTCAACGTGATCCATATTAAAATAAGATAAAAACAATGTATACGTTCAAATTTTGAAATGTACCTTAAAGTTAATGTTTTTAAATGTAAAAAAATACGAGGATTATAAAACGTACATTCTCTAATGTCACGTAATAAACATATTCAATTCTGTTCATAATTCAAACACGTACAACATTTTATTCACTTAAAGCTACAATAAAAGAGTGCAACACACTTATATTAACGAATTAATTAGCAACAATGCCTTATGTGTACGAAACAACGAAGTTGTGCGATGCAACTAGTCGCTGCTCGGGCCATTAATTCAATAGATGCACATCGCAGTGGACGCTATCAATAGTGACCTAACAAAAGGACGGTTCGACAAGATCAGAAGGTCAGGATCGCGGAGTTACGTAGATCTATAGCGAGTATCAGCTGATTGATAAGCACAACCTATACGTTCTGAGATCTTTATCATAAAACACGGATATGTGAGAGGGATATTAGAAAAGTTTCCGGGTTAATCAACATGAAGTAACTATAGAATGAAAATGTTTTAAAGAAGATATATTTTCCATCATGATCATCGTATGTATTTAGTAGTATTACAAGGGCTATTTTAACCTGTTCAAGATTATGGTCGTACATGTACTACTCATATGTCGATACTCTAGAACAGTGATTCCCAAAGTGGTCTATATAGACCCCCAGGGGTCTATGAGGACCTGTAAAGGGTAGGTTTCTCGTATTCCTCCTGGATTTTTTCTGTTACTGCACCCAGAACAGTCTTTAGACTCTTAGTCTAGTTTTGCAACTGAGTGGGGCTTTAATTCAAATGATTCTTCAGTATTTATCGTTCTTGGGATTACTATTAAATGAGAAATTAACTCCTTCCTAAGCTTTTTGTATACCTGTTAAAAGAACAGAAGAATCCAAAAGCAGTGCTTAGTCGTTGATTGTCTGGAACTCGTCGCACAAAAATGCACTACAAACGCACGTCGTGTCTTGTCGGCTGACAACTGACAACTGTACTGCGCAAAGAGATAAGTCGGCTGACGCGTGACAAAGGAGTGCAAAGGGTTGACTACTGCAGTAGCAGAAAATAACTTTGAGCATATGGAATTAATAGAAATGCAGAATGTGCTCAAATCTAAGAATCTAGACGTGTAGGACACTTGGTTTTTATTGGGGCCGAAAAGCTATAAAAACTTAAAAAAAAACTGTCAATAAAAAATATGGAAATGTTCGGTTCCACTTATTTGTGCGGACAGTTATTTTTATGTATTAAATTTCTATAATAGAAGCAGTTTTTTGTCCAAAAACTAATATCTAAAAGAGGCGACATTAACTGGCCACCTCGCACCCCGGATTTATCACAAGTGGACTTTTTTCCTTTTGGGATAGCTTTAAAGTATAATTTATATTAGCAATCCAGGGTCTATTGAAGAATCAAAAGAGAACATACGGAATGAATTGCATGATATTGCACTAACCATTTTTCGGGCGGTAATGGAAAAGATTCAGTCCAGATTGCAGAAGTGTAAAAATTAACAGGGCTTACATTTACATAATGTTATCTTCAAAAAATAAAACCCTAATTTGTGTACTTTAAAGCACAATATACATTGTTTTATATACGCGGCGTGTGTAATTTTTTATAGACATTTTAAATAATACGAGGTTTTTGGTCACCCCATAGAAATGTTACATTAATTCTTAAGTTTTTTTGATGCGGCCCGCCGGCGAACTCAAAATACCTTAAGCAGCTCTTGGTGCTTTTTGAGTTTGACTCCACTGAACTATTTTTTTTTTGTTTGAAAAAAATGTATTTCATATTGAGTAGGAGGGGGTCTACCGAAAACAGAAAATTATAACAAGGGATCTACGAGTGAATAAAATTGGGAATCTATGCTATAGAACAAGTTTTGCCGGCTAAGGCATATTAGAACGTTTATGTTTAACAACAATTAAAAACTAGCACTATAATACTTTGTATTACTATAATACTAATTTACTTTGTGTCGCTCATAAATAACAGGAGTAAGTGAGGAAAGCCATTATATTCACTGATGAGTAAGGTCGTACACATACGCCCATACAAAACTTTTCTTAGATTACTATCGGCGTACATTATGTTGGCGTGTATAACTTAGTATTCTTAATATATACGTATATATGATGATAAAATAATTTTATTTGAAAGGAAAGATGACTCAGAAATTAAAAGATGAAAAAGGCTACGCCTACTTGATTGATACTACGAAGAAGAAGAAATATAAAGATATATTAAGCGATATGGTAAGCTAATTGAGCATCCTCCCAAGAGGCATTTTTACTGTCAGCTTGTTAATATGTATAATTAGAATATTATTTGAATGGAATGTAGACATGTTTAAATAGAGAAAGATTCACTTTGAATTGATAATTATTAGGAATAATGTATATTTAGGTATTCACAAACAAAAAACTAATTGCATACATGTTTTCCCTGTCTTTTTCTTCAATTATAAACTGATCGTATTGAAAAATGAGAAATGTCGGTCACAGGGACCTTATTCGTCAGCGTGGTAAAAGCCCACCCCTCTATATTCGAATGCAATTAAACTTACTCACCAAAATCACGCGGGAAAGTGTCAATTTTGAATGAAGGGTCCAACTGTCTGCAATAATTGGGATGCTTTTCGGTTGATAGGCACTTGTGTCACTGGTTGTATATGTCTAAAACGTTTTTGTGTGCTTTCGCATCAATTCACTGAGTTCACACTGTGTTTTCGCACGTTATTTTTCGCGTTCACTGCAAGTGCAGTTGCTGACGACCGGGCGGGCCGAGTGTTGTGACTAAACTACGCACCCAGCAATCATCAGTCTGGCTGCCCACGAGTCGCGCCGGCACAATGTTGCCACATGAAAACCCCTCAGTTCAATACACCAACATTAACTGGAAAACATTATTATGAAATAAATTTATTAATTTTGACTTTTACAAATCAAAAGTAATAACGTAAGTATTTTTTGGTTGAGAATAGTTGAGCCGACTTAATAAATAAATAAATACGATTAAAATCAAGATAGACCAAAAGCTCGTACATGCCAATAAATTTTTAGAAGACTGTCTGTCATAGACAAATTAATGATCTGAATGATTAAAAATATTTAGTGTTTACATATTTAAAGCCAATTATTGGATATTTTCTACAATTACTTTTTTCAGATTATGGCGGAAACTGTTCGAATAGTCCTCGTTCTATTCTGTTTATTAAAGGAAGCAATAACATATCTTCCGAGTCTAACATACTCTAGGTCAATATCACTGCCATAGTATTGCAACATTCTTATAAAACGACGCGATATTGTCATAGTGATGTAATAGCGAAATAAATGATACTATAGATAGATTAGTACCTTAATTACAAATATTTTCCTGCTTGAGAAATGTTTACGAATAAATCGTAATAATCATTAAATGTAGTGAAATTTAAATAAAACAAGTGGAAATGAACTTTACGTTATGAACATTTTTCACGTAATGTTCTCATATATTGACGAAATAGTTTGAGCTCCTAGACCCGTTAATCTGACGACAAATATTATCGCAAATTGCAAGGCTCGTGGTTCGAATCCTGCGTCTGCCGATATTTTTTCTGAATGAATTGATGCGTATAAAATTTGAAGTATAATTGTATGTGTGTATTTAATTACTACAAATATTATCATTCACAAATCACATATGTTTTTTAAATAAACACATACAGGAGAATACCGACAGAAGGTGATAGTGATAATCGTTCAATGACCTGTTCATGGATTCTATGACGCTTACTACCATGTTACATATGGCTGGGCGCTGAAAGTGGAGTGTTTATCCGCCAAAGTCATAGGTTACAGCCCGACATTCACGCATCGTGCATTTATTACAAGAATTCACTATGAATGGACGGTGTTCACAGTAAAACCTTAGTTTACTACCATTTATAATTAATAGGCTGTGAATGGCAATTTTATGGGTGAGGGATCAAATTCACACCAACCGATGATATTTATAGATCTTGGACATCAATAAAAGCCTTTTTTTAACCTCTATCGAGGATCGAATTTGTGACTTTCGGTTTGGTTAGCAAAACTTTTTAGCCATTTAGCCATTCCCACCGTTTTTGAAGTAAAATATTTTCTTATAAAATCGCAATTTTTTATTTTTATGCTTTAAAATTAAAAACTAAAAATGGCAAAAAATGTGTGCACATGGAAAGGAAATTGACCCAAACAAAAAACCGTTGACAAAAACTAAGACTTGTGTATTGAAGAAGTTTTTCCGGCATAACCGTTAGAGAATATTTAAATTCTATGAAAAATAAAAATAAACAGCTATAAGGGGAAAAGCCTCGTTTTACTTGTTTCCTAGAAAAAAAAACTATTTCCATGTAATGCTGGTTGGGAGTGTGATTGTTAAAGAATTTAGTTTACCTCGCAATTCACTTTTCTTCGAATCAAATAATATGCAATATTATCATATTTATCATCAGCATCTATTGCAGATCAAAAGCCAAAATGAATACAAATTGACACCACTGCAGTTTTCTCTCAACTAGCATCACTAGTGGCATCACCATTTCCGGGCATGCGCGTTATGCGCACAACTCCCATTAGTTTACTATACATATTTATATATCCGATCGATAACTATTCGATGTAATATGCTAATTGTTTGTAATCCTCGTTCTATTAGCGGATCCAAGAGACTAACGTATATAGAGAAAAGGAGCCTTGTACAGAATATTAAGGTTATTGTAGTCTGACTTTCTGAGAAAAAAAAAGTTAAAGTGGAAACAATAGTCTTTCGTTCTACGGTCTCTCAATAAATGTTGGTAAATTTGGTTTATATGTTTGAAAAATCTTTTCCGGATGCCACAAGAGAACATAAATTATTCTAGTTGCAACAATTCGCCACCATAGATTTCTGATTCATCCGCCACGATTATCGCGATGCTCCAAGTCAGATTTGCTATATAGAGCACATGTACGGTTAAGGGATTCAAATAAAATAGAATCCCTTTAATATATATATAAAAATATGTTATTTTATTTTTTCCATTCAATAATAAGTTTCCCGAAACAGGACGAGATTTTTCTGGTAAGTGTTAAGTCTACCTAACTAGGTTTAACCTGTTTTAAAACAGAC
>JAGTXR010000437.1:0-114269 GCA_022606575.1 Glossosoma conforme
TACGATCCCTGAAGGAGATTAAAAAAAAAGAATTTTAATTGATTTCTAAGCTCTAAAATATCCCCGGTTGGTGTGAATTTGATCCCTCACCTGTAAAATTCCAGTCATAACCTATTAATTTAAATTGGTGGTAGACGAAAGACGTCCCGTGAAGACCACCCATTCATTGTAAATTTTTGTAATAATAATAAGGATGATGCGTGAATCTCGGGCTGTAGTCTATGACGTTGGCGGATCAACACTCCACATGGAGCGCTTAGCCATATGCACTACGGTAAGCGTCATAGAATTCCATAGATGAGACTTCAGAATTACTTTCACCATCTGTTGGTATTCTCCTGTATGGACTTACATAAAAAAAAACAACGACGAAAACCGTCAACTTTTTTTGCTGCTCGCTGTATAATATGAGATATTTATCCGATTTTTCCAGCGCGTTTAGTATTAATTACAATTGAGTTATTATCAATAAGGTGCCTCGTGTACTTGTAAAATAATTTGAGCTTACATTACAATCGATAATAGCCGTAACAAAACGAAATGATAGTTAAATGTATAGTAAGTATGTCAGTGGACGAGATAGTAAGTGCTCGACTTACAAATCCCCAAAAAGGGTTTGATTTTGTTAAATAAAAATAATATTTTTTTTGTCAAAGAGTATTTTTCGGTATGTGCTTAAATAAATTCTTTTTTTATTTCCTTCAATAACATTACAAAATATTAACATTATTAAAGTACTAACATATAAGTGTGGCGTTGTAAATGTATTGACACATTTAGTGTCAATGACCTCACACTCAGAACAAGTGTCGGGATACTCAACGCAAATAGTTGCACTTGCAACAGTAAAAACCATGTCATAAGTATATCATGGTTGACACACAAATAGCACGGCATTATTGTTACAAAATCAAACGTCCAACATTTTGTATCTGTCAACACCAGCACTGAATCTGAAGCAATATCACACTAAATATGTCAATATCTTCACTCGTGTTGGTTTCAACCACTGTTCACTGCGATTCTTTCGTCTTACACGTATCCAGATTTAAATGATGGTCCTTTCAGGCCACACTTCAGGCTCCACGAGAGACTCCAAAATATATAAATACACCCATGATGCATAAATATGCATATAACAAAAATCATTTAAATGCTATTTTTTTCCTACTGATTGTTCTTGCTAATCTACCACCTTTCTATCGATTTTACACTTCCCATCGGCTTCAAACTCTTCGTACTTTACTACCCATTAAAAGAAACTAAATAATAGCCACTACAGTTTAAGTTTATGCAGCTTAAGTAAATGGAATTAAAATACAAATTATATTTAAATCAATAATATTGAAAATAGAGCAATAACAAAAAAAGGAACCCAAAAGTTAAATTTGAAGTATTTCGTAAAAGGGATATGGCTTCCCAATAAAAACAATATACTTCAAGCAGGTACGATCGTCAACGAAACTAAAAAGAATATTTTTAACCAATTAATATGAATTTAAAAAAATTACATTATTCACTCATATTACTCCTGAAAACAACAATTTTAACCATAGATAAAAATTGATTATTGATAAATATAACATTTACCGTAATCATTTTTTTTTAAATATTTTTAATTGTAAAATTGACAAATTAAAGTTATTTAGTTTTGATTCACATTTATTTTTAATAATCACATGTTGCGGACTCTCTGGAGAACATCTTCAATAATGGCTAAATTATAAACTGGCAGTGGCTTATATAGGTAAGTTGAAGTATTAGTGCCTACGTTAGTACACACATATTTACAGATTATATATGTGTGCGGGATAAAACATTAAAAAATATTCGATTCTTTCAATTTTTAAAATCTTTAGCGTAGTCAACGGTTAGTCCATCGTGTATGTCTTTTTCCAACTTAATACCTGGAAGAATATGTAGCAGTATCAAAGATTTTGTATTGTTATAATTTAATTCCTGAACATGCCGGAATTACAAACGCCCGTTAACAAGTACTATATTTAATAACTTTTTTTTCAAGAATCTATCATTAGTATATTATTTGTTGATTGGATATAATAAAGGAGATGACGCAAGAAGTGTCTGCTCATTTAATCAATTAATATTTTTATTGAGCTTACAACAGTTAATTTCTAGTATTTCTTCTCATTTTTTTCCTTTATTGGAAACATTTGAAATTTTGAATTTATTATCCATATCAAGCTATGATTCTCTTCACACATCATGTAATTTGTGATATAAAAACTTAATCAAACACAAATTTCAAGTTGAAAGAAATTATTTTGACCTTCTATTTGCCTTAATTTTTGTTGATCATTTTAGCTTAAAATCGTACTAGGAGTAATTCCTACTTCTTCTTCGTAGTATCAATCCGGTGGATTGGTTTGCAGCAACAGAATCTTGCATCTCGATCTCCATTCCTCTCGGTCCTACTATTGATAATATTATCAAGTTTTTGCAAAACGCACACTACATCAGGTCCATCTCTTATCACGTATTATCGCCAGCCGCCTTCATTTATCGTCGAGTGTTAGTTGTACATAAATAAAGTAAGTGATAATAACATAATTATATACAGCTCCACTGTTACTTCTTGTGTTTCAATATCCGCCCTCTAGCTGGAGCAGATGTTTACTTGAAAGATTATATATCAAATTTTTAGACTGACAACTACTGGTATTTTTATATAATGCAATGTATATAAAACGTAACATCCTCCTCTCTTTAAAAGGTAGTTGTTCAGTCGCGTGGTGGCAGGATGAGGAGCAGATCAACAATACAAAGACTTTTTCAGTATCACATATATAATCCTATAACTTTACAAACTTCCATATTGCGACCTTCTCGGCCGTTGGCACACAACTCGGCGCGCTCGTCGGCGCTGAGCCTCTATCTATATAACTAACGTCACACACGTGACCAGACTTGTCCAAAATGCCAATATGTCGACACATACATGTACGACAAGCGAACAGATATAAGAGACGAAAGATTGTATATCGAGGTTTTCGATACCAGTCAGCAAGGGCTTATATCATGCTGATGTCAAATGGATATTTAAAATCGTGTTACAAATTGTAAATATGAATTTAATTGACTTCAGTACCGTTTAATGTAACTCGTATTTTGATTCAATTCAATTCCTTATTTCTTTCAATAACATTACAAAATATTTTACATTTTAATTGATTATTGAAGTATTTACATATAAGTGAGGCGTTGTAAATGTACAGGTATTGACACATTTAGTGTCAATGACCTCACACTCAGAACTAGTGTCGGGATACGCAAATAGTTGGACTTGCTACAAAAAAAACATGTCATAAGTATATCATGTTTGACATACAAATAACACGGCATTATTGTTAAAAAATCAAACGTTTTCAGTATACGAGTATCAAGTTATATTATGCGCGGTATACGAGCATTCCACGCATGTATGGTTTATTTATAGGCAATTCCTTTTCATTCCACCTCAGTTAATTTATCTCCATTGCAAGGTGCCATTTTTATTTCTCGTTTGAGGTTTTCCAACTGCCAAGATTATGTTTATTATATTTAATTCAACTTATTGAATACTATATACGAGAAGTATTATTTTTAAAATTTGCAATTATTTGTAAATAATTCATTATTCTTTTATACATCTGGCGAGTTCCAGTAGCTGAAATCAGAAATTAAATATGAATTATTTATTATAATATTTGTTATTTGTATTATATATAATAAATATTATGTGCTCAGTGAATAAGTGAGGTGCTCCAGGAAGCATATAATAACACCCAGTCCATTTTTTCCGTGACTTTTTTACGTATTTTACTTTACATCACGAAACTTTGCAAACCAATGTTCAGTCTGTACTCAGTAAATTAAAACATATTATAGACGATTCTCACACTCTTAGCTAGCGATCAATTTGGATTCAGAAAAAGAATGGGAACCAGAGAAGCAATCTTATCCATACGAATGGTCTTGGAAAAGAGGATAAAAGTAAACCAAGATACATATACTGCCTTCGTGGACATTTAAAAAGCATTTGATAAAGTAGATTGGGAGAAGCTCTTCGATGTAATGAAAGAAATTGGAGTCAAATACAAGGAACGAAGACTCATATTTTCACTTTACAAAGAAGAAGCTGCCATAATATCACTTGGAAATGTCCAAAAGGAAGCAAAAATACGTCAAGGGGTGAGACAAGGATGCTCTCTGTCGCCTGTAATCTTCAACGTATACATACAACATGCAATAAATAACATCAGGGAAAAAATGGGCCATAGAGGGGGTTAAAATACACGGCCAAAAGATTGATATTATAAGGTTTGCTGACGACATTGCTCTGATTGCTGAAACTGAAGATGACCTCGCTGAAGCGTTGACATCTATGGAAAACATAATTAATTCCAAGTACAATATGAAGATAAACAGTACAAAAACCAAAGTCATGAGAGTAAGCCGCAATGAGCAGCAGAAAATTAACATATCAATGCTAGGAGTACCCCTAAAAGATGCAAAATAGTTTGTATACCTTAGAAGTACGATCACCTGGGATGGCAGAACAAAAAGAGAAGTCAACAGTAGCATACATCAAGCAAGGCTAGCTTTCAATAAAAAAGCAAAAATTATTGAGTTAAAGAATATTACTTTAAGGCTCCGCAAGCAACTTGCCAAAATATTTGCTTGGAGCATCTTAATGTACGGCTGTGAGACATGGTGCTTATCTGAAAGTGATAAAAAAAGACTAGAGGCCTTTGAGATGTGGTCGCACAAAAGAATTCTCGGAATTTCCTGGAGAGACCACGTCACGAACAATGAGGTTCTCAGGATAATCAAGGAAGATAGGCACCTAATAGGAACCATCTCAGAGAGGCGAGCCCGATGGATTGGTCACATCATGCGCCACGATTGTCTTCTTCACGATATTGTGGAGGGGATGGTTGAGGGTAGAAACTGTAGAGGGTGCCCTAGACGGGAGTATTTGCAGCAAGTATTCGAGGACATGAATTGTAGCGCTTATTCTGAGCTGAAAAGGGTTGCAAAGGACCGAGAGGAATGCTGATCGAGATGCAAGATTCTGTTGCTGCAAACCAATCCACCGGATTGATACTACGAAGAAGAAGATGATTCTTTATTTTAATTGTGTGTTCATTTATATTTATTATTTTTTTTAAATATATATATTTTTTAAATTATCTATATAGCATTAGAGCTTTGAAATATATTCTAAAAATCTACCAAATACAATCTCACAATGCTTACAGCATCAAGTACAATCCCACCTGTGTGTGTCAAATATTGATCACACAATGCCCCATCTGATGTAGATAATAAGCACAAGCCGATACCCATCACACACCGTTGTATTACGTGGCATTAGCAGGACGTGAACACAACCAGTGCCACCAGTTCTCTTAGAGAGCTCCTCTACAACCTACACTCCTGCAGCATCAGAGAAGATCAAAGGGCAGTCAAGGCCAAGTGGTTGGGAGACTCTTCCAAGATGTGGAACAGGATCGTCCAGTGGGTGTTTGAGAACAAAGCAGTGACATTGCTGAGCGTCCTGCTGTTCTCTTTCGTCGTCTCAACCATCGCTGTCGCAGTCACATCATCTAACAGGCTGGATGACCTAAACGCTTGCAAAATACAGCTAGCTGCTCAGACATCTACGACTAGCACGACTACAACTAAGGAGCCTCTTTCAACTGAGGAGACCACCGATAGCAAAAACACCACCGAAGTCAATAATACCACCACAGAACCTCCTTCCACGACACCGATTTCAAATGTAAGCAAAAATTAACTGACATACCTTGTGTTCTTAACTGTTTGCGTTGGGTATTAGAAAAAAAGCATATACAATTAATTAAGTATGGACATGTAATTTTATTTTAAGCAAGCAACATATTTTCTACATAATGCTTTTTTTACATACACTATTAAGCCAGTCTCTGGGGAGCAATTACAAATAATAAATACTACTCCGCGCACCAAAAAAGTTTGAGCGTCTCTCCTTTAGAAAGTTACGTGCTCACAACTTTTGCAGTGAACCAGAATCAAGGTTCTTCATGATGGTCTTTGTTTTTAGTATATACATACAGGATAATACAACCAGCGTCCGCTCTTAAAAAAATATTGACAATTTAATAATGGCTCATATTCAAAATCGAGATTACATTGGCATCATGCACCGTGTCAGGTACATATATATCAATTATGTTTTATTGATCAAACAGCGACTGTATTAATAGATCACTCATCTGTACCCTTTTTATGTAAAGTCATGCAAGATAAGAAGAAAATTTGAATGTAGAAAAACTAGACTTTGGACTAAAGGTTTCTATACGCTGGATCTGGAAATTTTTTGTGTAAGGGTTCGAGTTATTGACTGAAATTGATATGATGGAAGGGCTTTTTTGTGATTTTTCAGAAGCGTGTAGTAAGTAATATCGAAAACTACTTGCTCATAGTCGACGTACACCGCATTCTTTTTCACGCGATACACTGGTGGCAGAAAGAGGCGCATAAAAAAACTTAGCTGTCAATGAATCGGTTCCAATAATCAAAATATCGCTTTTAAAAGTACCTAGTAAGTCGCGTAAAAACTTTCCGATTAAAAAATCGCGTAAAAACGAAATCGCATAAAAAAGTCGCATTAAAAGGACTGGGTATCAACCGTTTCACAGAGAGGCTGTTGTAAGGAATAAAAAACATGGTTAATTGAAGACTCAATGCAAGAAGTTGTTATATAACAAAAATATGAATAAATATTCGGAAATCTTTTTAAGTAATTTTCTTAATTTCTATCTTATAAAATAAAATTACTTGTTTTTATCAAAATAAATATGTTTGCCACTTACTTTAAATATTTAAAAATATAAATCAAATTATTATCTTGGTCGATTAACATCTTCTTGCCTTGAGTCTTCAATCATCAAACAAAACCTGCATGCGTAGCTTTGGAAAATGGAATTTGAGATTAGACGTAAGTGCGCTATTATTTACGGTTTATAAAGATGATAATTGTTTTCTTCTTTAGACTAACTATCGTCTTCCATCCGGCGCCTACCCGACGCATTACACCATCACTCTGGACCCAAATTTGGACAATTCTACGTTCGAAGGAACTGTCGAAATAGAGGTGATAGTCGAGAGGGATGTCAACAAACTGGTGCTGCACAGCAACAGCCTGGACCTCCAGACATTGCAGCTCAAGACAAGGAACGGCACTTCCATCAATGCCACTTTTGAACTGGCTGGGGATGACACGGAGTTTTTGACTGTTTATCCAGTGACTTCGATCGCCAGTGGATCCTACATCTTGGAGATAAAGTACAACGGAAAGATGGACGGCATCGTCGGACTATACAGCAGCAGCCTGCAAGATGGAAAGTGAGTGAGAGAATCTATTACTATCGTCTAAAATAATAATTATTCTCGATTGTGTTGTTTTATAATTTTCTTGCTATTAAGTTGTTCTTTCATCATTTTCTTCGCATCATCTACTGTCAGCTCTGTCATTCGGATCTCTTTTTGCGTCATTCTCTGTATAGTTTCCGATGAATTTTCCGGGCACTTTTATGGAATCTCACCAAAAAACTGTGAATTTATGATGCGTTCATTCAAAATAGTTTTAGCAACTGATAAGTCCAGCGGGGATTCCCGTTATCATAGATGCAGAAGTCCCTTGAATTGCTCGTAAGTTTTATATTCCTCAATGGTTTTGTATTATCAGTAGTGTAATAAATCATTAGGTATAATTATAAAATGCACGGGAAAAACATGTTTTGAAATTATGATTTTAACGCCTAATACGTTCGTTTGGCATACAAAATGTCGATCATAAATAAAAAAACTACTTTTATGATGGATTTTAGATATGACCATAAATTTAAATACAACGTGAACATTGACAGGTTCTTACCGGTCATAAAATAAAATGTTTCATTAAAAACATCTCGAAGAATGAAAATTTATGTTTTATCCGTCTGATTTATAGCCGGCGGTTATAGCTCAATGATTAAAGCGTTTGCTTTGCAAGCCAAAGGTCGTGGGTTCGATCCCCGATGGAGATTAAAAAAAAAAAAAATTAATCGATTTATAAGCTCCCCAGTTGGTGTAAATTTGATCCCTCACCCGTAAAATACCAGTCATGGCCTATTAATTTAAATTGGTGGTAGACGAAAGTCGTCCCGTGAAGACCACCCATTCATAGTAAATTCCTGTAATAATAAAGGATGATGCGTGAATCTCGGGCTATATTTTATGAAGTTGGCGGATCAACACTCCACATGCAGCGTTTAGCCATATGCACCATGGTAAGCTTCATAGAATTCCACAGATGAGACTTCAGAATTACTATCGCCATCTGTCGGTATTCTCCTGTATGTGTTTACATAAATAAAATAAAAATTATAGATTTGTCTCATTAAGCCGAATGATTGAGAAAAATTTGTAATATTTTGATCCAATTTTTCAATGTCGTTATGATCTAGTGAATCGTACGATTATATTCACAATCAATAACTTCATATAACGGCCATTTTAAATATGCATGTAAAATTAAAAACAAATATTTCGAATATTGTGTAAAGTAAAATGCTGCGACTGCAATATGTATCAGAATTGTGAAGGGTATTGTATTTTATAGCATGGCATAGTGAGAGAAAAACATTAACTGCAAGTTACGTAATAGTTTTGTTAGTTTATATTTAAACAGCTTTTTATTAATTAAAAATCACATTAAATGCTATTCACATTATGTCATTAATATATCATTATTTAATAAATATATATTTTTTTAATTTAGCCAATATTTTTGCTGGGAAACGCAAACTCTGTCCGATGTACCTTTCGCAGTGCCGGTTTTAGAGGGTGGCGAAGTGGGTCGGTGCTCCAGGGCGTCGAATAAGCCAAGGGCGCCGAGGGCAACTAATCTATCTTAGATTTATTTAAATATACACAATATGAGACGCTAGAAAAAAAAGGCCATAGGGCGCCGCAGAGTCTAAAGCCAGTACTGACCTTTCGCATGGAGTATTAGCAAGGAAGCTATTGCATTTTACTACAAAAAAGCAATTCAACCCAGAGTTAACAAATTTTCCATTTAGCAAATATTTAATTAAATTATCCACATCCAATCCTAAGTTGGAGCATACGGCTTTAATAGAAAGATCAGCCGAGACCTACGCTATCTACTTCTCAGCTACGATCCAAAACAGCTGCGTACAAAAGTTCGTCAGAATACATAGTCGTACTGTTGCGATGGTTTTTCAAGAAAAGCGAAGGTTTTTCACACTTAAATAACTATTTTGTTAAATTGATAATTCTATTCGGGAAATTTCTTCATTTTAATGTACATACATAAATTTGAAATATTTACTTGATGTATTTACTTAAAACAATGATTTATATTTTCATATGTGACGAGTGCGTTACAAATATTATTAAATAGCCCGTATGAATTATTTAAATGAAGCGTTAACATTTTAATGTCTAATGCTAATTTAGAAACTCCACTAAGCAAAAAATTATCTTATTTGCCTAATATTGATTAATCCTTGGGCTGTTTGTAGATTATGATTATCAGTTAGGTAGGAGGAACAAATATGCGATAGCGGTGATAATTTTGAATAGACTGATAACAATATGTTTGGTATAATATACACGTAAATAAAATATGGAATTCGATGAATTTTAAAATACAGATTTAAATAATACATTCTGAAATGACACATATTTGACATAGATTCAGAAGACGACTGGATTTAAATATACTTAGTAATACACTTTTAACACACAATGAACTGACCTTTTATTCGATAACTACAAAAGGTAGTTTTTGGTAAAAAAATTGTAATTAAAAAAAATTGTTAAAAATTTGAATCGTGAATTTACTACTTACAATGGTCACGATCGCATATAAAAATATTATGATGAACTAAAAGGAAAAAGCCTTTAAAAATGCTAAAATGATTTCTAGTTTATGTTTCATGATAATAGTTGCCCCTTTGTGCTACGTTCATTATCCTTGTTTTATGTGTAAACGAGGCATTGTGTTCAAATTAAAATGCATCAATCTATAATCAGTGATCCTTTTGGAATTACTTGACTCTCGTTAATTACACACAATGGAGGGGCAGACAGGTTGAGGCACTGCTGCCAAGCTATGATTTCTGATTCCACTAGGTCAGTGATCGGCAGTCCAACTGAAACTAAAATAGTACTAAATAAAATAAAAAATATATAAAAAATTCAAATATGAGCATATTTTTTTTATAGACAAGCGAAAACATGTAGAAGCAATGTCAACAAAATAATTGACCTTCATTAACGTGCTAACGTGAAAATGTTTATAATGTTAATTTTATGTCAAAATTAACATTTTAAAGGTATTAATTTTCATTTCACATTTATTTTTAAGTGATGGTACATGCCTTCGACCAGACCAGGTCCACAGTTTGTTGGTTTTTGACAGTTAATAACTTTAAAGTTATTATGGGAAAATATTTCTCTTATTGTTTTTAGTCGATGTCAATTTTATTAATTCAAAAAGATATCTGTGTTGTTGAATTATCTCGTAGTTTTATTTTTTATGAATATCGGCCCGCCCGCCCTATATCAGAATATACAATAATATAAAGTCCTAGTAATGTTGACAATAATACAAATTACTTAGAACATGTAGCGATCAATCAATTAAAACACAACGATTATTTGAATGTTATCAAACTGTTCGAAACTGTTATCTCAAGAATAGAAAGTGGCTGCATAATAGCCAATGCTTATAAATAATGCTAATTTCATTTTGTAACACGAGGTCGTCAATGAAGCGTGACTGCGAAAATATTAAGAAACTGTTCACTGAATAAACGGTCCTCGGTGCTGTTAAGGAGCCTCCTTGAAAAACGATTTTTCATTGATCTTGTTTGATAAAAGTAAGATACACGAGAAGAGTTTTGTAATTCGAATATTTATTGCAGCTTTAATGCGTTTTCAAAAATTATTGGACGCTCGTCCACTCTTGCCATCAATCCCGCGCAAAACCACGTTCAAATTAAATCATTCTTCTTTAGCCTAGCCATTTTCCATCATCTGGGGTCGGCTCTCCTTGTGAACATTCGCCATGTCTGTCTGTTCTGCGTTGCATTCTCGGTAAAGCCCAGAGTTTTCAGATCCTTGTTTACAGTTGCAGTCCAGGTTGCCTGTGGTCTTCCAGGTCTTCTTCTCAGCGTGGGTATGCTGAGGGCTCCCTTTACCATATGGTCTTGATCTCTCCTTGTCACATGCCCATACCATCTGAGGCGGTATTCTCTTATCTTTTCAGGTATGGGGGCCAGCCGAAATGAACCCCGAATATGCTCATTTCGAACTCTGTCCACTCTAGTCACACCGCCCGCCCACCTCAGCATCTTCATTTCTGCCACATGAATCCTATCCAAGTCACGTTTCAGCGGGGTCCAACACTCCAATCCGTATAGCATAGCTGGCCTTACAGCAGTTTTGTAGATTTTACCTTTGATCCTAACTGGAATCTTGCTGTCACACAAAACCCCAAAGAGAGACCTCCATTTCAGCCATCCTGTGTTTATTCTATGCTCCACGTCGGATTCAGTTTTGGCGTCTAAGGATATCACAGAGCCGAGATATTTAAAAGTATCAATCTCTTTTACGGGTGTATTCTGTAGGAGGAGTGGTGTATTAACCGCGGTGCTACCAGAATTGAAATTAAAGTACATCGACTCGGTTTTACTTCTACTTATTCGCAGTCTACTACTCTCCACAGCCAGACTCCATTCCTCCAGCATTTCCTGAATACTTTGGGCATTTTCAATGATTAGAGCAATATCGTCAGCATATAAAATATTCCAAGGGACTGGTTTTTGAATATCTCTGGTGACATAGTCTATGGAGAGATTAAAAAGTAATGGACTCTGGGCTGAGCCCTGGTGAACACCGGTCCTCACTTGAAATGGCTTACTCAGGCCAGCGGGGCTTCGAACACTCGTATGTATTTCGTGGTACATATCTTTAAGAAGTTCCACATAGTATTTCGGAACCTGTTGAGACCTTAAAGACTGCCATATTAACTCCCTCGGAACTCTTTCAAAAGCCTTTTCGAGATCAATGAAATTCAAATTAAATCATTGTATAATAAAATATGTATTAGCATGTAAAGCTTACACAGCTACGCAATTTAATATGAAAATTGGTCTGTACAGGTAAAACATAAGTAATGCCTGTACGTTTTGAAAGATCTTAATATGTGATCACTAGTCCGCCTTAATTTTTTTTCAATATTTAAGAGTCTGAAAACCGTGCTGTGATTTATTTATTTATTACACAGAATAGAATTTCCAAGGAAAAAGCTTACAAAATAATAAGAAACAGAGCATAGAATATACAATACATACAAAAGATAATAACAGATAAAAATAACGTAAAAGAAGAAGAAGATGAGACGTGTCAATGTTTTAAAGATCTAGGAGAACAATACCATCGACAAAAGAGGAAAAGAATGTAAGAAAAGGATCAAAGTGTGCTGGTAGGCCATTTAGGAGCGCCATTGCCGTTGAACCAAATTGAGTGCTTGATGATCCACAACCATCAACTGGGATCAAAAACAATGGATGGCTACGAGCACGGGTGTACTTATCTGGAACATAGAAGTTAAAACGTTTGCTCTATTTTCTCAATAATTTTAACCGTATTCTTCGATCGGGGAACGAGGCTGTTTTATGCCTGTAGTCATTACGTTGGTATCGGAAAGACGCAGACAAAAAAAATGTGTAAAGCAATACATTCAGCCTATTGCTTTTATACGTTTGCAATATTATTGTTCTTTTTAATTTTATTTTGACGCAACAGCTTGTAATGAGAATTGCACAGACTCGGAATATGGATCATTATAAAAAATACTCGATATAAAACGACCCTTCCTTATGGAATTAAATGGTTCAAGCTTCAGTAGGGTTTTCTATATATATATATATACCTATCTGGAACAAGTAATACAACTAGGGCGAAGTAACTTCTCAAATGAAATCGACAGGCGCATACAACTGGGATGGGCAGCATTTGGAAAACTAAAGAACATTTTTAAAGCGAAAATTCCGCAATGTCTTAAAACTAAGGGGCTTAACTAATGCATCCTCCCAGATTTATTTTATGGCGCAGAGACGTGGAATCTAACCGCAAGTCTTACCCATGAAATAAAGGTCACCCAGCGTGCTACGGAGAGATCCATGCTCTAGGAGCATCGCTAAAAGATATAATCCGAAACGAGGAAATACGCAGAAGAACTCAAGTAGTGGTGGCTACCCAACGAATAGGCACTCTCGAGTGGCAATGGGCAGGACATATCTGTCGCAGAGACGACGGGCGATGGGGAAGAAAAGTATTGGAATGGCGCCCAAGAACTGGCAAACGTAGCACTGGCCGATCCCTTACAAGATGGACTGACGATATAAGAAGAATAGCGGGTGTGACCTGGATGCGGAAGGCGGAGGATCGAAGAGGATGGAGACTGGCCTACGTTCAACAGTGGACGGATACAGGCTGATGATGATGATTATGATGATGATGATGATGTGAATATTGAAGTTATTTTAGAAATCTGTTTTCAATATCTTCTGTTACGCTACCGTAAGCAATCAAAAGCTTCGCATTTAACTTAGTCAGACGTAGCATACTTTTGTAGCCGTAGGGCAAATTTTAAAAAATAAAAAATTTGCCCGCCGGATTATAAATCTATTATTATAGTCATTCTATCTATTTTCTTATTCTTCAATTAAAATATTTTGAGCCGCTAACGATGTATTGAAAAGTTCACCCAATGTTTTACGTATAATATAAAATCTATCTCTTGACGAGAATGATGTTTTATAGATACTTTTTCTCTATAAAATTTCACAAAATCGCAAATTTCAATCTTCTAATTATTGGTTTTGCTATTGTATAAAAGTAATTGATTTGTTACAACAAGAAAATGTCAATTAATTTGCTTTAGAATAGCATTATAGGATATATGACACAGTTAATGTTATTTTAACTTGTATCACGTTCGGCAATAGTTAATTATGTTCAAAAATGACTCCGCGTCATCGCGTTCACTGAATTCCCTCGTCAGTCCTTCAATTTAATTTACCATTAAAAATAAATTAAAAAAGTATTTTTCAGATTTATGCTTTACAAATGGAATATAATGCGAACCTTGTAATTTTTAAAAGTCTAAAGTAAGCTTAGAGCTTAAAACATGTTGATAATAACAATGATTCATATCTGCGGGCCACAAATTAACACCTGGCGGGTCGCTTGCGTCTTGCGGGCCTCGCGTTGGCCACGCCTGGCCTAAATCATTGATATATTTATCTATTTAAAGTTAGGCATAACAACATTATTCGCCACAAGCCTTCTGCGCAGGCACAATTGACGTTTAACCGTCACCCTTCGACAAAAAGATATTTAATTTACAATTAAAATCTCCTTCTCTCTATCAATTACGAAAATTAAATATATTTATTGTATATATTATAGACATAATAATATTTTTGTTTCTGTGGGAGCATCATATAAAGATTATTTTCATGTCGATATTCATTTTAAAATGATTGAAATAAATATTCCTTTCGCGTTGAGGGGCAATACTCATAAACGTTCTCCTTTGAAATTACCGATATGTCGATCACCGATTTTATTGTATTTGTTGATAGTGTTTTTTGCAAGTCACTGCGAGTGTAATCGCGGCTTAGCAAATGAGAGTTCAGTGTCTTTGGTTGGTTTTGGCGCGAACATTGCAAATGTCACATTACAATAAAAAATAAATATTATTAAAGAAAATACAAGAATGGATCGAAAGTCCGCTATCGATTTTAGACTATCTAAAGACGTCGTGCCTATTAAGTACGATCTCTTATTAGATCCAGATTTGTCGAGTGGTTTGTTCAATGGCACAGTGAAGATTACGATTGAGGTTAGGAAGCAAGTGGATGCGATCGCTCTGCACTGTAAGGGGTTGAACATTTTAAAGGCTTCGCTAGTGGTTTGTGAAGGTGGTGATGTTTTACCGATAGTGAAGATTTCCCTCGAGGAGAGTTCCGAGCGTGTAATACTGCAGCTGGCTGCTGGTGCTCGTCCTGGGTTGCACCAGCTGCAGCTGGAGTACCAGGGTGACATGAAAGACAAGATAGTCGGCTTGTACCAGAGCTCTTACAAGGACGCCAATGGACAGAGAAGGTTTAAATTTTTATATTGTACTGACAAAGATAAATTAAATTAAGGTAACACTTCATAGTGTCGAGCTTTATAAATCGATACTTTGCTGTAATTGACGGTATTGTTTGTATTCAATGTTGCTGATTGTCAGATTTATCATTTTACCATTAAAACCAATAAATAAGGCATATTAATTAAACTGATGGAGCGTCCGTGTTCCGTGGATTGGAGGTTAGACGTTAGGGTGGTATTTTTTACTAGACGCAATGCTCTTCTTAGAATTGAATCAATCAAATCCAACAGGTCATTTAAAATTTCTGATATAAAGGTGGTCGACTATTAAAGCTCTGTATAGAGTTGGTAGTTACACATCAGTAAAAAAAAATATTGAAAGAGGATTTATAGGTTTTTAACACAATATTCTAAATTTGAATTAGTTAGTAGGTACTTAAATATCCAACTTTTTCTGATAATTCCACTGTTAAAATTTTGAAGAGCTCTCATTGTGGTGTATGCGACCGTTGAATGCTATAGGATCCATGCAGATCTTGTAGATCTCGTAGATTGTCTCTGGTGTTGACAGCAGACGCTTCTAGATAATATCAGTGATGTTAAACTTGATGAGATTTAGATTACCCCATCAAGGGACATGTTCACATATCAATTAGGCTCTCTTGAATTTATTTTGTTAAAGTAACAAACCGCCTACGGTTAAAATAAATAATGTGATAATGTTTTTCTTTATTATGAAATCGCATGCAGAAGAGCACAGCCAGTTAAGACTAGTGCACTCTATGGCGCTCAGCCAGGGAGGCTGGACGCTGCATGCTGGAAACGTGTGTTGTGTTTGTGTTTGTGTGTGGGTTGGGGAAATGGCAAGTGTATATTTATCTGTTTCTTGAAGAGATCCAGATTGTAGGAAAGAAAAAACACAGATGCTGGAAGAGCTTTCCAAAGCTTACCGGTGGTATTAAGGAAGAAACTTTGGAAACTGCCAGTTCTTGGTCGACACACATTAACCGTGTATAGATGTTTGGCAAGTGTAAGACGAGTTTGTCGGTTGTGAGTGGATGCAAGAAAAATTAGTTCTTTATGTTCCGAAGAGCAGCGACCGTGGTAATAACGGTAGAAAAGACTAAGTGAACCAATCTTACGCCTGTGTTCCATTGATTGCAGGTTAGACATAAGAGTGTTATTGTTTATCAAACAAATTGCTCTTCTTTGAACTGAGTCAATCTAATTTTGAAGGTATTTTGGGGCTCCAACCCAAAGGTGACTGCCGTATTCAAGGATAGGGTGGATTTGTCCTTTATATAGAAAAATAAGTAGTTTGTTGTTGACATACTGACGTGATCTATATATTACACCTAGTTTTTTAGAAGCGAGATCGACTTTATACTTAATTGACTCGTAATATTTAACTTTATCTAAGATTGATACTCCAAGGATTTTGATGGAGCATGTTTTTGGAAGAGAACAACTATTGAAAGATTCAGGATTCAGCATTTCAGTCTTCTTGGAATTACTTTTGTAAAACACTAGTAAGCTTGCAAATTAATGAATGCCTCCATCTCTTTGATTTATGTCTTATGTCTCTCTTTATTTTGATAACTTTATTCAAATTTGATGATTATTTTTTAATATTTTACAGAAAAATTGCAACATCTAAGTTTGAGCCGACCTACGCCCGACAAGCCTTCCCCTGCTTCGATGAGCCGGCCATGAAAGCCAACTACACCGTCAAGCTTTACACTCCCAATGACTACATCGCACTCTCCAACACAGATGTAAGAACCACACATGATTTATCAACAACACAAAGTGAAGAATATGCTTTGCAAGATATTTCATAGTGACATCTTAAAATTGATCATGTAAAGTATGAGTAAAGATTGTATATATTTTGTATAAATGTAACAAACCACATCACTTGCCAGTTACCATTGTTGGGCGGTATAGTCTAGTGGTAAAGTGTTTGTCATTCAGACGCGGTCAGTTCAAAACCTGACCAAGATTGATTTTTTAAAATTGATTCAATCAAATCTAAGTTCTATACATGTCTCGGTAAGATTGAGTCATCCCTTAAGGTCTAAAAAAATGTTCAGGCCTCCGGAGCATCGGGCTCATCCTCCGATCTCTAAAAAAAACGTGATTATTATGTATTATAACACCAAGATATTTTTCTGGTACTTCAGCCGCAGTTTGTGTAAATTTGCAGTGTCATGCCCCAGAGGCTCCCAGAAACCATCTATGTTCCCATGTGGACCTCCGGGTATACTAGTGTTCTGGGATAAGGCTTAATCTGAGCTTACAGAACTGTGAAACGGCGATTCGCGGTGTCCATATGCTCAAATATGGAGCGGATATGGTAAAAAGAAATACAAATACAGCTATAATATGAAGCTCAACACACTGTGAAAAGTTAATGACCGCTATAGAATTAGTAAAAAAAACTGATAAAACTCTTTCATTTACTTCTTCTTTTTACGTAGAAATATAAAATATTTTAATTTGTAGTAATATTTCAATGTCATAACAGCCCAATTATGGAGCATAACTCCACCACAACCCATCAGTAGAGAATACTGTTGGTATGTTTGTATTCGACCATCTTCCAGGATGATATGAGATTGGTGACTGATGATAAGTTGTTTGTTTTGTCTATATCCATGAGACTGAATTATCAAAAAAATCTTGCAGGAGGTGAGTAGGGTGAACGTCACCTCATCTAAAAGTCTGGTGACCTTCAGTGAGAGTGTTCCCATGTCCACCTATCTGGTGTGCTTCATCGTTTGCAACTTTGAGTACGAGGAGGAGCAGATCTTGCCCAGCGTTGGGAAGAACTTCTCCATGAGGGTTTACGCCACACACGAACAAAAGTCCAAAGTCAACTTCTCGCTGGAAGTTGGCAAGAAAGTCACCGAGTACTACATCACTTACTTTGAAGAGGAATATCCGCTGCCTAAACTCGGTGAGCTCTATTGAGATTTTTTATCACTTTATTACATGCCGTGTTATTCACTAATCCACAAATACTTTCACATTGGTGGTAGAGATTTATTCAGTAATGTATAGTCAAAGAACTGGGGATACAGCATGACAACATTAAATATATATTAAAATTATATTTTAAATTGTTTTCTTAATTTATTGATTTTAAAATTGTTTTTCTACTTTAAATTGATTTTAAAATTGTTTTTAAATGCATACAGTCAACCCTTGAATAACACGCCCTTGAATAACACGCCCTTGAATAACACACCGAGTAGATTTTAAAAAAAAAAAAACTGGATCTCTTCAAGAAACAGTTAAATATACACTTGCAATCTCCCCTACCCACATACAAACACAGACACAACACATGTTTCCCGCATGCAGCGCCCAGCCTACCTGGCTGAGTGCCATAGAGTGCACTGGTCTTGACCAACTGTGCTCTCCTGTATGCGATTAAATAAAAATAAAAATAAAAAAAAGTACGGGCAGTTCCCAATTTAACATTTATATAAGTATTTTTAAAAAATTGCTTCGCCGAGATAAAACAATGGCATTGATATATGTGGAGTCAATATTTTTATATTTGGTATCGATATGTTTGTAGACATGATTGCGATCCCCGACTTTGTGTCCGGCGCCATGGAGCATTGGGGGCTGGTGACCTTCAGGGAGACCAACCTGCTGTACGACC
This sequence comes from Glossosoma conforme, assembly GCA_022606575.1. Taxonomy (NCBI): domain Eukaryota; kingdom Metazoa; phylum Arthropoda; class Insecta; order Trichoptera; family Glossosomatidae; genus Glossosoma; species Glossosoma conforme. The sequence goes on from JAGTXR010000437.1 coordinate 18,896, forward strand.
CGGCCACGACCTCGCCCAGCAACAAGCAGAACATTGCCCGGGTCGTCGCACACGAGGTCGCCCACATGTGGTTCGGGAACTTGGGTAAACATCCTTAAATGATCAAAATCCTATATTTAACATAAACAGCTTTGAATCTGCTCTTTTGAACTTTCTGATAAATTAACACAAAACGAAAAAATCGTCTTTTATGCACTCTCCAGCAAAAAGAGTCAAAACCTCTGTTTCCAGCTGCTGCAATGGATGGCGGTACATCATATATTATTTCTTGGCCCTACCCTTTGGTATATGACGCAGCTTTCTCTTTGATTTGGGACTAATGCAGCTGTTAGAGGAAGCTGAGAGTCTCCACAGTTTTCCCAATTAACGTTGTCCTCTTTTGGTGATAGTAGTTCAACCCTGGTGTTCTGATATTTCACATTCCAGTGACGATGAACTGGTGGAACGAGCTCTGGCTGAATGAAGGATTTGCTTCTTATATGCAATACAAGGCAGTAGATAAAATACTACCCGAGTGGAAGATGGTTGGTAACGTTTGACTTATTTTTCACATACTTTCTATGCACTACATTATTTTTTTAAATTCCTTCTACAGCTATTTTTAATTTAACTCTTTACAGACCCGTCGAAATAAAATTAATATTGAAATAAATTATGTTTCAGTTTGTTTATTATGTAAATCGTCTCAGTGCTGTAAGTATGATTGATTTTGATGTAATTTGATGATTGTGTGTTATTTAGACGGCATGATGCATGTTTCAGATGGATCAGTTCCTAACCTCCAACTCACACAGTGTGTACGCCTTCGATGGCACACTGTCCTCCCACCCCATTGTACAGACCGTGGAGACCCCCGATGAGATCACCACCATCTTCGACTCAATCACTTACAATAAGGTATCTTTATGGTTCTTCATTTAGTACTTCACAGAAAATATCTATGGATCAATCGTCATTTAGCCCATTAACATATATATTTTTAATTTGAAATAGGCTTTTTCAATTATAATTGGCATCATTTATATGCTACCAGCATCTATGTTTCGGACAGCATCTGATTTGAATTCTTAAGAAGCAGAATGCATAAAACCATGTACATTCTTACCACACATCCAATTGACCGGATTGAGCATAATAGAGTTATAGGAGTATGTGTTTTTATATAAAAAATGCTCACTCATATAATGCTTAACCATTCTAAAGGGGTAAGTGTCAAATCCACAAATGACAGCTTTCCATCACAATCGATGGTATTTTCCTTATGTATTTGTGAGTGAAGCGGTGGATAGATATTAAATGTTTCTTTTGACAGGGTGCGGCTGTTATCCGGATGCTGGAAGGCTTTGTGGGAGAAGAGGACTTCCGCAAGGGAGTCTCCAACTACCTCAAGAGGCACAAGTACAAGAACACGGTGACACAAGATCTGCTCGACGAACTTGAAAAGATTTTCGGACCCAAAAATCCCGACCGCAACATCACGTAAGCATGCTCAATGCTCTTCCTTTACGTTTCAACTTGTAGTTCTTTTTCTATATCCGCTCTCTACCTGGAGCATATTCTCGCCAAAAATTCCTACTATACAGCTTTGCTGCCACAATACCTGTCAGATAGACTAAGTCATCTCTGCACTCAAAGCTCCACTTAAAGCCTAGGGGCTTGAAGAGGAGGAGATCCAGTATCCGAGGTGTATTAGGGCATTTTTAAATAGCATATCAAGGATATTGATGTACATAAAATATTAAGACACAAAGCTATAAAATGAGACTAAAACATAGATGATAAAGATAAAATGAACTTATAAATCATACTTTAACTTTTTGACCGCGGCACATTTTTAGTAGATTTATTATACTATATTAACAATAATTTCCAGTACAAAAATATATCAGTTGTTACATAGTGTTGATATAGAATCCAATAGATTTTGTCTTCGGTAATTGATTCATTTAATTAACATCAGTATTGTAAAGCTGTATTATAAGACTACAAAATACATTTAATGCTCGTGACTGCTGTAGATATTAACTGGGATGAATGAATCAAACTCTGACAACAAGAAATCAGATATATCTATAAATACAGATAGAATTCAGATGGTTGTGTTGTACTAATGTACATGTAAGTGAAATAAAATAAAATAATACCAACAGTGCGCTCAAAGTAGTTAAGAAAATAGTAACTGATAAAAAAAATGAAAAATTTAAGCAATAAATATATTTTTTACCGACGAAATTTAATCATTGACAGATTTGTGTGCATTTGTTTTAGCTACATCATGGACACGTGGACTCGACAGACTGGACTGCCGGTCATCAAGGTCGCCAAGAAGGATGCCAACACTTACACGCTCACACAGAAGAGGTTCCTGGCCGACCCCGACACCAAGCCGGAGTCTCCATCAGTGTTCAAGTAACTAATTTCGATTGTACTTTTGGACATGTGTAATCAGCTTCTCTCGGGTCAATCTTTGGCAGAAATAGTCATTGTTGTTTGACTGTGAAGACTTGCAGACCACCTCACTAGATCTTGCCCCATACGCCCGACTAGCTGGACATTCCAAGACCTAATGCTGGGCAGCACACTTGTCATCGATGTTGCCTAGATACTGGGTCGAAATAATTTGACATCGCTGACACAAAGAAGAAAAAGATTGTGTCAATAGCTTAAAGAGCTCATAACTGTGGAAAGTAATCTCATTCTGAGATTACAATACCTAACATCTTGTTTTCCACGGAACTCTGTCCTTTACAGTTTAGTTTCTCAACCTTCTTACATTAACACATTAACGTCGGGAAAGGTATTAATACCCGTTACCTCGACTGACGGTTAATTACGGGAAGGGTATTTTTACATTTTACGCACTCTGATCTTTAAAGTCGAGCATTTGACTTTTTCTTACATATATGTAAGAAAAAGTCAAACTTTAATAAAACTGATAATGTCAAACCTTATAAGGTTTGACAAAAAAACATACCCTTAAAAGTTTTATGTGTATTTTCAAGTTGTGGACATAATTAAATATTGATTAGTGAGTGACATATTGAATTGCAGATTTATTAACCTTTATATATATTGACTCATATGTAATTTATTCTAGTTTTATTTATTTATTTGTTATGTATTGTTTCAAGTGACCGATGGTATGTTCCTATTACCTACCGCACGGACAAAGAAAACAATAAGACGCTCTGGTTCCCTGACAATCAGACATCTGGTAAGTGATCACAATGCTTTAGTTTTTTTATTGATAATTGCTGGCCTTATGCTCCATTTGAGATCAGATAAATATATTTTTGCTAGTATGCATTGAAACCTGAATGTTATGCTTAACAAATAATTAACAATTCTTTTTCCTAACTGGATAAGCGTTATAGAACCCTCTTAAGGGAGAACAGCTGACTGTAGAGCTTGAGGATTTCATATATTTATGTAAGAGTTGAGGAGATTGTGAATATATATTATTTTGTTTCTTGAAGAGATCTAGATTTTATGAGGAAGGGAATATATGCTAGAAAAGCATTCCAAAGTTTACTTTTTAAACTGAGTCAATTAAGACTCTAAATAGAGAAATATTATGAAGCTACAACCTGAAGGTGATATTCCTTGAGGGCGGGTTTATAAAATAGTTTTGTTTAATCTTTTAACTGTGCATTTCCATACGAAGAGGTAAATGGATAAGACTTTAGAGTTTACTCTTATTTATTTAAAATAACACATAATTATAAGAATGAAACGTAGAACTATGGCATGCGTTAATGCTGATGGTGTGAGTTGAGCCACAGCCAGGAAGAGCAGTCGTAAGAAGGCTCGACTCAAAACTCGACCAGCTCTCAAGTGCGGTAGGAGCTAGACTGACTGTATCTTGTTTGCTGTATCCTTGAGTGGCGCTACCTTCTTCTTAAGTCACAACACGTATCTCTCTTCGTTCACTTATTATCAGTGGCGCTACCGGTTAGCGTTTGGTTGATTCATAATGTAAGATACCGATCGAAGCAAGATGGCGACAACCGATGTCAATTATATTAAATAATAAAAAAATATGTATTCTGTGTCCTAGCTTCTATGTTAAATCTGTCCTTATTGTTTGTCTAATAAAATTGAATCTTTTTTTAGTGGAACTTAAATTGGCATCAGGTGAGAAGCTGCTGAAGATAAACAATGACCAGGTCGGCTACTTCAGAGTTAACTACGAGGCCGATATGTGGACTGAGCTGGAGAAGGAGGTTACCAATAACAATACTAAGGTGACTTCAATGATAAGATCAAAAATTGATTTTCGAAAAACTTTATTCGTTTCTTTGGGAGATTATAACTAACACTTCACCGGTTGTTTCAGTTGACGGTCATGGACAAGGCGCACGTGGTGAACGATGCGTTTGCTCTGGCCGAGGCTTCAGAGCTGAACTATTCGGTGCCACTGCAGCTGGCCGCTTTCCTGACCGAGGAGACAGACTACGTTCCATGGGCTGTGGCCTCGTCACAGTTCGGGACTATGAAGAGGATCATGGCCAACTCCATTGCTTTCATTGAATTCAAGGTAAGTTGGCTAGATCTATTTTTAACCTGTGCATACATGGTGTATGGATAATCATAAATCTTCTACAGGGAGCAGCAAAAAACTGACGATTTTAAATCAAAACAAGGACGAAAACCGTCAGCTTTTTTTGCTGCTCCCTGTACATCATAACTACATATTAAATTCCTTCTATCATGTTATCGGAGTGAGTACAAATGTATTATGTGTACTTTAGGGGGGCAACCACTTTAAGCGCATGTTTTTTAACTTTTTTTTGTGATTATTTGTTGAGAAGAAGGAATGATGAAAAGTTATTGGGTCTTTGAGATCTTTTAAATTATATTATGAACTACATAATAAATTACTTTTCTCAAATATTGTCCTATTTCATAAACCAAGATACATGGTAAGATTAGGGTGTCCTGTTGGCGTGCATGACGGGGGTCGCAAAATCAACCCAGAAGCGATATAAAAAGTTTTGTTACAATGTATAGTAATGTAGTGATATCAGCTTGATATAGCTCCTTAAGGCCGATGCCGTAAAGCCTCAACAAGCGATCTTTTGTCTATTATTTTGGTTCGCTTGCGTGACATCTACATCGAATGTTAAGCGGTGCTTGCATACGCCAATAATAATTGTTATGACAGTTGGTCCATTAACAGTTGGTACAACTGTCCTCTTGACGGGTGGTACCGCCGAAATGTGAGAGCGCGGCTGACAGGAGAAGCAGCGGGTAGTTAGTTGAAGTTTGACTCGCGCCCGTTACAGTGCGCGCATCCTGTGCGTTCCTGTAGCGGACGACGTTTCTGACAATAAACATGTATCGTGAAACAGAAACAAGTTGTTTATAATGTGAACCTGATCCTGCATCCTTCATCCAGTTAATCGATGTCCCTAAATGGAAGAGGAGGATATCAGTAGTTATTAGTTGAACCTAATATTTACTATCATTGTTTTTGTTAAAAATAATAATTTCTAAACATTTTTTTGTTCTGAAACTTATGTTTGACTGATTGGTAATTTAATTGGGGTTATAAAAAGAACAATCATCGAATTGATTATTTTATGCACGACCTGCACGCCAATTGGAAAATAATTGTTTCGAGAAAAACACATTTAAAACATATATATCAAACATTAAAACGTCAAATTAATAATAAAGTATGTATCATACTCTAATTTGAATAAGCAATTTTTACTCCATGAAAGATTCTTTCTTGTTCCTCATAAGTTTGATTGAGTCTTAAAATCTTCTCTTTTCTGGACTTTTTCTTTTCTTTCGATTTTAAACATTTTTTTCTCCTATTTACATTTGCACTTTAAATATTACCTCGATGTTTTTTAGAATATTCTTGAATAAGCTATACTAATGATTAAAGCAATGAAAAGGTAAAAAATAACCATCTAAAGTAGTTGCCCCCCTACCTGTGAAACATCTAAACTTACCTATAGTTTTTGAATATTTTATCATAAATAGTGTTAAAAGGATTGTTAAACATCAAGATAAGTATGAAAGAAAGAAGTCGATTGAATCATACCTATAGTTTTTTTAAATAAATTTACAATTAATAGATTACTATAATATGTGTCATTGTGGAGCTCGATGATTTTGGTAAGATTAGATTAAATGCCGATGCCGAAACATGTTCGCTTAACCACTTTTGTATATATATGTATATTATATTATTATTTTATTGTTTTTAACCCCTCGAAGTCTATTTTTTTAATATCTTTTTCCTATAATACTATTTAAAATAATATGAAATCCGAAAAGGAGTATTTTAAAGTATTTTATATATAATTAATTTTACGATACAATATGTTTTTACTATTCCATAGTCACAAAATACTTATAAATACAATACAAAACATAAGTTTTCATCAAAGAGGCTAAAAAAATGAGAAGCGTCTTGAAATGTAAATAGAACGAAAACCGGTTTAGAAACCCTGATTTTTTTGTTTCAATGTCAGAAATCGTGAAATTTTATGAAACACGTATTTGCGTGAACGCCGAAAATCGAACGAGGATTTTAAAATGCTCATATGGGCGCGCTTCGGGTATCACACTTATTTGTGTGAGCGCCAAAATTGGAACATTTTTGTTTACACATATTCGTGTGAACGGAGGGGAAGTGGTTAATATCTCTTGTTAAATAAATGGCAAGTCATATTTACGTAATGCACTAGTCACAAACGTCTTAATGCGTTTCAATGTTTTGTTTGTAGTTTTGTAATTGATGTCTCGTTTTTTTGGTTTCAGAAATACGTTCGGGATCTTCTGGAGAAGTCATACAACACAGTGGGATGGGATAATAAAAATGAAACAGCAGAAGAAAAATTCCATGTTCAAAAGTAAATCGGATATACAGGGAGCGGCAAAAAAGCTGACGATCTTAAAGCAAAACAATGACAAAAACTGTCAAGCTTTTTTTCCGCTCCCTGTATTATCAAATTATTTTAGTAATCACAATAACTCCAATTTAATGATATCACGGGAAAGTTATTCTTTAACTTAAAAAGTCCACATAACCATATTTAACAACATTAAAATACCATGCAATTATAGAAAACATAAAAAGTTATTAACCCATTTATTCACACGGCTCGCTTTGAATACAAATTATACTGTCAATTATAAAACTAGTATTTGAAGCATAAATGTACTTATCTGGTCTATTTTCATATATCACATTGGTTCTTGTATCCTTTAGCTATCAGATGATGCATAAAAAACTATTCTAAGAAAATAGCAAAACGATATATCACGTCAACCGATGTCAACGGTCGGGGAATCTTGTGACGGTATATGCCGACAACCGATGCGAAAGGGTTAAACACTGAATTTCAGCGCTAAATAACACACTGAATAAATGAAAACTTTGTTATTCTTATTCCTTAGCAACATCAGCAAACAAAAGATGTTTTTAAATTTGCTTGGAGGTTTTATAGAAAATGTTACTGAAATCGATAATGATAAGCACGCATTTGAAAATAAAATTTGCTTAACACGTTTAACAGCACGTAATGTTTTTAATGCATTCGACTCGGAGGCGCCATATAGGTCACATTCAATATTAAAATTCCATTGAAATGTAACCGCTGGCGTACAAGGACTGTTTGTTCGAGGGAAAAAAAACGTAGGTCACCGGTGACCTACGTGGCGTTAAACGTGTTAAGCGACTGTACAATGTGAGAACGTAAAATAAAATAGGTCTAATGGATAAATCTATAATTAAATAACCGACAAAGATTTATTCTGTAAAATAAAACAACTTACAAATTTGCCAATGACCAAGTAACCTCTATTAGGTGCTGATAAGTGATGCAAATACCAAGTACCTGCCATCTTGGAAGGTTGTCGAAAACTATACATAATACTGCTGACTTGTACACATTAAATTTTTTAAGATTGTCATGATTGATCAATCTAAACATGTTGATTGTAATGATTTGCAGGCTGGCACGCGCTTCCATCCTGGGACTGGCCTGCTCCATGGGACACGCCGGCTGCTTGGAAGAGGCTGGAGAGAGATTCAAGAAGTTTATCAATGACGCAACGCACCCGGTTGATGCCAATCTGAAGGGAGCCGTCTACTACTATGGTAACTCATCACATTTGTTAAATTTTCACGCTCTCGCTCCTTCCCCAGAGATGTACATACTCTACTGTCTTCTTTTTATTTGTCGTTTCCGCTCCCAATTAGAAGCATACGGCCATGAAGAATGGTCACTAATAGTGTAAATGAGTCTTACCTAATCTTTTTACACCTGTACCTTTTTACCTGTAAAAAGAGGTAAATGAAATCATGGGCCACTACTAGAATTGAAATTAAAAGATCTATTTCGCCTTCCAGTTAGATAAGTCATAATTCAATTTGAAATGAGACCACTCCATTTAAAATAAGATATAAAAATAAACAGTTTATTTATTTATTAAAAAAATATTGTGAAAGATGGATATTAGGAACTCTGAGGTGTCCCATTATCCAAGTAGTTATTATCTTTTAATAATTACTAAAATAAAATGTTAATGTAAATGAAAAAATACATATTTTTAGGGTGAAATTGGAATACTGTTTGTGACCCAGCGGAAAGTCTTTGCGGCCCACCACCAGGCCAATCCTTAGATTGGGAAACACTGGTGTAAATAAATAAAATATACTATAGCATCGCTAAAATAAATTGTTTGATTTTTGGATTGACAATTAGGGTTTAAATAGTTTCAAAAAAAATAAATAGAATATTTATTTTTTTTTTTTGGCAAGTATTTTTGTTGTCAGTGTTTAATTTAATTAATGGCCAGTAAATATTTAAGTTATAGTCAGTAATAAATACCTTAAAAAAATCAGTAAAAGTTATAAATTGGCACTAGATAAATATAATTTGGCAGAAGAAAAATAATAAATTGGCTGTATATAATTAATGAATGTATATTTAAAATAGGTTAGCTTAGGTTTCCATTTTATTGCTGGCAGTATTGAATATATTACTGAAGTTTTAATTTTATAACTAACCACATTCGCACTGTCACGATGGATACTCCCAATTTATTCAATTTACTGTCAGCTTATTTACTTTACTGCCAATTCATTTAATTTTCTGACAAAACCCTTTACTAGTTACTATTATGTGTAATAAATACATAACATTAAGGTTATCAACTGACAATACTTGGTGAAACTGCATAATTAAAATTTTAGAATTAATTTTAATTAATGATTATTGAAGATGGTGAACAGGAAGGCCGAAACATGTAATCATTAAAATAAATTTTGATTCAAAACTAAATATTTTTCATTTATTAATTTTTTAATTAAAATTATTTCTACAATTATAATAAATACATTACAATTATAGGCCTTTTTAAATTTATTTTTTATTTAGAGTACGACATGTTTCGGGTACATCGGGTAGCCTTTGTCGAGTAAATTAGTCGAGGAAGTTTGTGTGCTTATATAATGCAACGTGAAAGTGAGTAGATGTGTGCAGGTTTAAATAGTTTCAATTTTTCCAATAATTCAGGTGTATTGTGATTATATATCTTGGACAGTGAGTAGTTAGTTATGTTGTATTGCTTCCAGGCATTGAGAAGACTGGCGAGGCTGAGTGGCTGAAGCTGTGGGACTTGTTCATCAAGGAAGGCGATGCACAGGAGAAGGCCAAACTCATGAGCGCCCTGGCGGCCTCCTCGGACACCAGCATCCTGCAGAGGTCACATAACCTCCACTATTCAAATTACTTATCATTTTTTTTTATGGAAATGAATCTATAATATTTGGATTCAGCGAAACCCCATTATTATGTTTTCGGTTTTCCGCATAATTTATTCATTTTTATGATCTCGGCTAACATAAAAAAAAACTACGCTAGATAATTTTGCATAAACTGTTCCCCGATTTATCATTTTCCTCGAAGTATCATCTAAATATTATGGTCCCCTCACAAATATTATCCCGGTGCACGTTTTTTTTTTGCAAAATTCTCAAAACATATTTGTAAATATTATGTTATGAAAACAAGCAACACGGCGATGAAGTTTGAGTCATGCTAAGGCAGTCAAACCTGTGTGTTTGCTCGAAACGTAATACCCATGTATTTGACCTATATTGTGAGAGGCAAAGAAGCGCTTTTGGAATGATCATTCGGTCATAAAAGAGCGCTATACAAATACTAATATAATAATAATAATAAATTGTCTATGTCGTTTGGGGATCACCATATGACCATTTAATTCATAAAGATCATATGATGGTCTTTATGAAACGACTAATGTCAATTTGACAGTTATAGACACTGTCCGTGTTGCCAGCTTGTAAAATAATATTATTTGGATGAAAAAATATCTTTAAACCTTTCGTTTCGGCTCGGTGGAATGCAAATTATATTGTCAATACGGCGTGAATTTTTCAAACCATTTTTTTTGCTTAAAACTAGTATTTGAAGCATAAATGTACTTATCTGACCTATTTTCATATATCACATTGATTATTGTATCCTTTAGCTATCAGATGATACATAAAAAACTGTTATATTTCACAAACGTTCATTATGTAACTCCATCCAAAATCGCTCCTGTGACGAAACCTGACGATATTTATTTACATGCTTTACAGATTTCTGTAAAGAATACATGTAGGTTGATAAAGGTAATGACTGCAGTTCTATGTTCCTATTGTAGATGTCACAGTGAGTTCTGAAAGTAGCAAAACAATATATCACGGCTACCGATGTCAACGGTAGGGGAATCTTTGACGGCATATGCCGACAACCGATGCGAAAGGATTAAATACTTAATGTAATTTTTTGTCATTTATACAAGTCTTAACAGACAAATCTGTTGTTTGGGTTGTTGCGTAAATGTTCACCAGTATCATAATGACATTGGTGGATTAACAATCCATTTACAGATTTTATTTTAGATGAAATGTGAAACATCGTATAATCTACGTCAGATCTCCATCAGACTCTGTATTGTTACGGTTTTTTCTTTTAAATGAAAAGTTTAAATAAATAAATTGGACTTTAATATTTTTTTAGATATCTGACGCTGGCTTGGGAGGAGAAGTATGTCCGCGGGCAGGACCACCTGAGCGTCATCCAGCAGGTGGCGGCCAACCCAGCCGGCACGGCGCTCGCCTGGGATCACCTCCGTGACAACTGGCTGCGGCTGGTCGACAAGTTCACGCTCAACAGCCGCGTATTGGGCACCACCGTGCCGGCCGTCACGCGCAGCTTTGCCACACAGGCCAAGCTCAAGGAGGTCAGCAAACATACTTGTTTTAGTTTCACAATCTGCGTTTATTTGTCAAACACTTGCAACAAAAAGACCGTTGTGGCACATGCCATTTAGGCGTACCCATAATGGTCGCGAGCGTTGTTCGACTGCCAGCTCATGGCGCGCTCTGACATCTCGGCGCTGCCAACTGTCACTGCAGAAAAAACGAATTCAAGATGACAGTGGTACCAACAGGAAATGGGCCCACTGTCCTGACAAATATTTGGGCGTATGCAAACACCGTTTAACATTATAAAATTAAAACTAACATTAGATATGCATGTCAGGCGAGCGAACATAAATAAGAGACAAAATATCGTTTTTCCAGGCTTTACGGCATCAGCCTAAAGCAGCTATATCAAGCTGATATCTATATATAGGATTAATTCAAATTGGACTGTCAATCTAAAACATCAAGCTCAAAGTATTCCTTTGTATTTTATACTATTAGGAAAGCCCTAAAACAAGTTCAACATCTTATGTATAGTCATGTTAATTTTAATCAAAATAAAATATCTTTAAATGCGCTAAATTTTGCTGTAAATATTTAATTATATAAGAACCATCTCAGGGATGGCAGAACAAAAAGAGAAGTCAACAGACGCATACATCAAGCAAGGCTTGCGTTTAATATAAAATCGAAAATTCTTGAATCAAAAAATATTAACTTGAAGCTCCGCAAGAAACTTTCCAAAACCTTTGTTTGGAGCATCCTGATGTAAGAATGTGAGAAATGGTGCTTATTTGAAAGTGATAAGGAGAAAGACTAGAGGCCTTTGAGATTACAGAAGAATTCTCGGAATTTTCTGGAGAATCCACGTCACGAACAATGAGGTTCTTAGAATAATCAAGGAAGATAGGCACCTAGTATGAACTATCTCAGAAAGGCGAACTCGATGGATCGGTCACATACGCCGTGATGGTCTTCTTCACGACATTGTGTAAGCGATGGTTGAGGGTAGAAACTGTAGAGGGCGCCCTAGACGGGAGTATTTGCAGGAAGTGTTCGAGAACATGAGTTGTAGCTCTTATGCTGAGCTGAAGAGAATTGCAGAGGATCGAAAGGAGTGGAGATCAAGATACTACGAAGAAGAAAATACAATATAAATTTATGATTAGACAAGGGTTTATTTATATAAAGCAATGCATAAATTTTAAGAGTTTTTTTATAGAAGCTATGAGCTGTATTGATACTACGAAGAAGAAGATTTAATTGTGGATATTTATCTGCTGACCTTACTGTCACGGATTTTGGTAAAACTTTCAAGTTAACATATTTTTAAGATTGAAACTAGCGCTTAACGTAACCGATGCTGTTAAATTCATTGTAATTTTGAAAACTATTTTTATTCAACAGTCGTCATAGTTGTTTTCACTTGGGTGTTTGGCCTTAACCCTTTACGTGCGAGGTGTGGATAATCCGCACCAACTTGCACTGCTCTTAAGTGCGAGGTGCGGATTTATCCCACGCCCTGAAAAAAACACGTCGCTTCAGTGCGAGATGCGAATTTATCCGAATACTATATTAAATATAATTTTATTTCGTATTACGACATTCCTTCATCAATTTTTTTTTTACGATATGTATTGAGTTGTGGGTCATTCTACACATTTAAAAATAATAGTGGATTTATTTAATTTAGTTCTGAAGGTGACTATAAATGCAGCACTGACCAATCAAAACACATAAAAAAAATCATCCATAAATATTCAACTTTTTTTTTCATTGACTAATTGAGTCATTTCGTGACTTTTTATGAAATCTTATTCCGCACGTAAAAGCACACATTAATTTTTTTGTATGATTCTTCTTCAGGTCGAGGACTTCTTTGCCCAGTACCCAGATGCTGGAGCCGGTGCCTCCCCTCGGGAGCAAACCAAAGAGAACATCCGTAACAACATCAAGTGGCTCAAGACACACGAGCCCACCGTCAGAGAATGGCTGCAGAAAAACGTCAAGCCATAAAAAACTTCAGAAGCAATATCTAATACCTGCCTATATTTAATGTGTCTAGAATCACATGCAGCGTGGAACTTCCTTCTTTGCAGAGGAGGAAGTGAGTCATACGTTACAAGTCAGATACAAATGTTACCATAGAAGTAGGCAGCTGTACAGATCAGAGCCTTGTGTTGCTTATATATTTAAGAACATAGTCATTTTTAATCATTTCAGCATACTCGATCAATATTAAATTTAATCAATTTCACACGGATTTTATTAATTAATTCGATGAAGTACCATTGTTACAAATTATTGATGTGCATAAAAGGTGTTTTAATAAAATGCTGTGTTGAAGTTTTATTAATTTTGAGTGGGCAGCTTTCTATTATGTCTTCCAAAACAATCTTATTAATTTATAAGACTGGTAAATATATTTTCGAATCATGTCAACATCATGTCAATCACACATTCTTTTTAATAATTAAATGATAAAGCCTCTTCCATACATGCAGCTGATAACTTAGTTCTCTAATTTGTGTCTTCCATATATTTACTTCAATAAAGAACCAGTTGGTTCCAGAGAGAAAACCAACGTTGGATTTGTCGTCAAACTATCGTCATCCTGCAAAGAAATACTGCAGAGAGCTTTGGTCAATGCTTGGTTAGACGCTGCATGTGGAAAGTATAGATAGTGGTTGTGTGTGGTTATTGCAATTATATATTAATTGCCACATGGAGAGATTCAGATTTTAATGGTGTACATTCCATAAACCTGATTTTGTTAATTTGATGAAGAAACCAAACAATGACGCTCTTTTATTCTTTTGTATTATTTTTTATTACCTTTTAAAAAATAATTTTAAATATATTTGTAAATAAGTTTTTTGTATAGGTACACTAAGATGATGTGAATATTTTTTTAAATAGTTACTTATACTTAAAATGTACAAATTTGTTGTTTTTTTCTGTTGAAGAATATAAAAAATACATTTCTTTTAATTATGCTGTAATTAATTTAATTTGCAAAACAAGGAATTATTGTATAAGTGACCAGGTAAAGAAAAAGAAACCTTTTTTTAATTTTAAATCTAAGAGGGATGGATGTACAAAAATACACTTTTAATAATTTTGAACTGTCAATTTTATTAAACTTAATTAAACAGTTTTTTTTTCTATAAAGGCACAACGAAATACTTCTATTCTAATTATATTATATCTATGAATACATAATTAACTAATTCATGGATAACGCTTTAATTAAGTATATCATTGTTTATTTTTATAACATACCTACGTCAGGTTTACTAAAACATTTTTGCTTTTTTTCACAGGCTAAATTATCATCATCATTAACCGTGCATAATTCAAGCCTTAATACATTTTTTATAGCTCAAAGCCCCATTTATGACCAGTTCTTTTTTTTGTATTAGCGTCACATTATTATTGACTTTAAAGTATATGAGATCTATGTTTAATAATAATAATGAATAACCGTCCTCTACTTTTAAATCGACACTCTTCATTTTGGAATTTCGTCTTTTTCATTTTCAAAAAATCAGTTACCGAATTCTCTACTGATGATGATTCATTTCATTGTATGGATTGATTAACTATGTAAATAGATTGTATATTATTTATATTATTTAGTATGATGATTTAAAACCCAAAATTATAAAGATATGCCCTAAAAATATTACTATCCACATTGTACGTAGGTAATTCATCTTCACAAGACAACTCGATGAACTCTGCACCACCTTTTTTCTGAAATGAGAAAAAAATCATTTTTTAATTATTATTACTTCAAATAATAATTTACAGTGACATCTCTTGTTGTGATTATAGGCTCCAGATAGGGAGGAGTTATAGAATAATACTTATTTTAATTTTAAATTAAACATAAGAAATTTTCCCGATGATCGCCATAAGCAATGTCTATAAATATTTTTAAATCGTCGAACGATATTTTTCGATAGCTTAGGAGATTTTCATGAGATGGTGTCAAGGGCTGGCACTGAATATATATATATATTTTTCGAAAACAATTATCAATTATGTAGTATTTATATCTGAAATATTTACAACACACGTGATGCGTTGGAGGTACATACGATGTAGAGAGACGAGGTTAAGTTATCGAGTATTTGATCCATAATCTATTTTATGGCAGCCCTAGTGAAAATAAAGTGTTTTTTTTCGTGAAAATTTTAGTTCAATTGATTGCAGCTCATCAATAATGTAAGTTAAACATATTAAAATAATTTAGGCATTAGTAAAAGTAGTGTTTTTATTTGTCTACAAACATGTGGCGATGAAGTGGTTAAAATGATCGATGGGTCACAAATATACTGACCATCCCTGAAGAATTTTGTGAGCAAGGACACAGCTATGTACTATTTTCCGCAAAATAGGGGCTCACTTTTAACGGTGTGTATGGGTTTGATGACGTACACATTAGTTATGTCGCATTATGGGAAATTATATTCTGAGCATTGGTAAAGAGGAGAATAGAACTAAAAGGTTTGCGAAACACTGTAATAGATACTTTCTATAATGATAAGATTAATTTCATCTACTGGCGGACAAATTTATTTCTTTGGCTTATAAAATTTTACATCTACATTTTGGTGTTAGGTATAGCTGGTAAAGTATGATAGAATGTATGTTTTTATGACTTCTGGTTTTGAAAAGATGATTGACTTAAGGTTAAGAGACAAGCGAGCTACTTGATATTAATAAACAAAAATATAAGTTTCTGTTCTTTACAAAAGATAGATTAGATCTTAGATCTTGCCACTGTAATTACAAGTCTCACATGCAAAGTCTTTTCAGTTCAATACTATATATTGATGGATCGTCACATTGATGCGTTAATTAACATACGCACACATACATGAGCTTTCAGGTAATATAATAAATAATAATTAAATGCACTATTATGGTTGTGTTAGTCACCTTGTGTTGTTTAGTTAACCCTGGAGGCCCACTGCCTGTCCTCGTGAGTCATGTCCTTGTCCCCCCAGCCCCAGCATTGCCCCTCGTGGTTGTGCTCTCGCTCCAACTTCTGCTCTTCGGTTGGTCGGCTGCCGTCTCCGGTCCTCAAGGCACGTTTCACAATCATCTCAGTCGGGACTGTCTTCCTGTCGAATGCCCAACCTGGAATCGCAACAAAATAAATAAAAATACATTCGGATTTCATAGTCTATAATATCAGTTAATTACATGGACTATGCTTAAATGAGTGTAGGAATAGTAGAGGTCGTCAGCAAAGATGCTACTGGCCACAAGATTTCTTACAGAAATCATGATTTAGACAAAACAACACCGGTTTGATGTTTCCATTCAAAGGAAAAAGATTTATTGTTTTGTTTCATAGAGTAAAGTGGTACAATTTTCAGGATGGATACAAGTAATATTAGAAGCATTACACTTAAAAATTGGAAAATGTATGATAGAGTAAATTAATCAATACCCTGATACCAAAAGCGTTATTTATTAGAAATCCATGGCACTATAGTTCATCCAGTGTATGAAGAACCCTATGACACATTTATTGCCCCTTGTAAAAGGGATGGGGCAAAAATATTTATTTCGATTAGGTCGATTTTTTTTCTCTTCGAAAAAAAATCGAATTTGAATTCGAAGTGAATCGTATATAAACATCTCTATTTTTAAATAATTTAATTTATAGTGCAGCGAATATTATATTTGGGAAGTTTTAGCTTGATACGTATGGCATTTTTATTGCTCTGTGTAAAAGAGATGGGGGGAACATTTTTATTCTATTATATCGATTTTTCTTCTCTTCTTCTTCGAAAATAATTATATTTTATTATCATTTTTTCCCGCATGGCGGCGTGTGGATCAGTACAAATGTCCGACTTTTTTTCAGCGCGATGTTCTTCGATCGATTCGTGTTTTTTGTTGTTGTAATTATTATATTTATTGTTAGTATTGTTAAAGTTGTTTCATTAAAGAAAACATTCGAGATCGGGTCGAGGATGCCCTAGGAATCGGTAAATCTACAGTATCTCGGATCACAGAGGAGAAATACGATGAATCTTCATTAGAAGAGAAAAAAATATTAACACCAAATAAGAAACGACAGAAGAAATGCTCAGTTACAAAACCCGATAGCTTTAATTTGGCGGCAATTCGGAATCACGTATATGCATACTATCACCGCAACGAAATACCAACACTTCTTAAACTGGTAGGTTCTCTAAATTTGAGTAGGATTATTTCAAGGCAGTGCGACGTCTCTTAGTAAGTGCTAAGTTAAGCTTAGTTATGTGCTAATATTTATCTCTAGACTCGCTTTTCTTCATAATTTTCATATTAGTAATATTATTATTTATAGTTTGTTTTACATGTCTCTTAAAACCTGTTAATATTCACTTATAATTGATAATAATTCTAATATTTTATTTTAGTAAGTATTTACAAAAACAATCGAAAATACGATTATCTATACCCCAACACTGGTTTTCGCAGTAATGTGACATGAAGAAGATCGCCGATGAAGAAGAGAGGCTTTTGTTTATGTTGATAAAATTAATATAGGTAGCGAACGTTTTTACAACGTTATATCGGACGATATTTAGCACAGGGCAATAAATGTGTCATAGGGTTCTTCATACACTGGATGGACTATAGAAGTTACTCTTATTTATTTGAAATATATAGATAATACAATAATTAAATATAAACCTACGACATGTGTTAATTACAATTTATTTGAGGCTAGGCCACAGACAATAGAAACACTACGACATTCGAAAAACAAAATTTAAATTTTTGTTCCAATTTCGAATCTAATGTGGAGTACTTTTCAGGGTTTTTGTTTCCATAAGATTAGAGTTACGATTCTGACATCACACACGTGATGTATGGTATCAATATTAAAAAAGTTTTATTAAATATTAACATATCATCCGTTATTAGGACATTCATACATCAAATGCCATCGACTTATGATGAAGAAAATAGTTCTATATATAACTGTGATTTGGATATAGTGACAAGTTGGATTGAATGAGCAATATCCATAGCTCACCTATCTTGGCAAAGAAGTCGATGAAGGCTGTGGTCATGTTGGCGCGGTAGTTCCCCAGCTCAGCCGCCTTGTAGTCCCAGGGGAACACGTGATGGTAGTTATGCCATCCCTCACCAAACGCTCCAAGAGCTACCTTCCAATTGTCAGTTGGGCCAATGTTTCTGAAATTAACAAGTTAGATCACTGAAACATAATAATATAAAAATACATCCAGATGGTAAAGATACCGCCGATAAGGAAATTTCTCATTAATACTTGTTGAATGTAGAAATAAAAACTATTTATTTTACAAATAAGCATATTCAATTCATTCAGATAAGGCAAGAATATACACAGTAAAAACTAATGTTCAACAGTAGAAAGAAACAAATTCTTTTAAGATATTATTAAATTATCGTTGTGTAGGAAATCCATTTAGAAGGAGGCATTCAAGTACAACTGAATAGAGCAAACGGAACCCACATGTTGGAATGGAAAACAAGGAATAGACATGGACGATAAGTAGGTATATCTATCTGTAAGGTAATAGAGTATGATGCATTCAAGAATCATGGGATAAAGATATATGCTTTAGTAAAATGACTTAGTAAATGCATAGATAAGTTTCCAGAAAGCGATAAGTCGCACTATGCTGTTTGGGAATATCTTACATTGCAAGTAGACTATTTTACAACTGTATTTGCCTGAGCTTCCTCTATTACAGAGCCAATTGATAGGTGAGCTCCTGTCCCGCAATTAATTCGTAACGATTGACTTACTTGTCGTATGGTTTGTTGCCCCAAATGTGCGCTGCGCTGTTTACCAGCCAAGTGAGGTTGAGCGAGAGGGTGAAGCGCCACACGCCGGCCACGTACCATGACACCCAAACGTCTTCGTTCCACAGCGCCACGGGCAGCCACGTGGGCAGCACGAAGCACAGCAGTGGCATTATCACGAGGTACGTCCTACAAACAAAACACATTTAATTCTCTGTCTAGGCTTGCCTCGATAATGTGCCTAAACTTAACCTGAAACGAGGATCCCTTTTTTCATCAATTTTTTGGACAAAAGCATATTTGTGCCGACGATTCCTTAAATATAAACTGCCATGTTCATAGTATCGTAGACATTCAACTCCAACAGTCAATTGAATTAAGATTTTATAAAAATTGTTTAATATATGTTATTGACCTACCCAGTTTAAATCTTCATAATAATTTTTGATACATTATACTCATTCACATTAGTTTGACATTACATATTTGAATTTAATAAAATATAAAGCGGGTCTGTTCTATAATAATAATGATAAATATAATTTTTCGTACCTCCTATGAAAATAATTATTGTCCCACAAAAACATTATTACGCCATGACTAAGTTTTTCTCATATTTGATAGGAAAATATTTCTCTTCTCTATTTATGTTTTGAAAACGTTTTCACATGATTGAATTTTATGTTTTATAATATTTATTGCTTGTGTATAAACAGTTACCATTACGAGCATTGATGAATAGGAAAATAGGAGAAATCAGGGTGCCCTAGCCGTTTAACTAACCTTTTTTGAAACATAACTATGGGATCCTTCTCCATGTCACTCATGTCCACAACTTTCCCGCGCTCCCGCACATCGGGGTGCTTCCTCAGCATCAGCCAGCCGATGTGAGAGAAGAAGAAGCCGCGGGTGGCGTTGTGTGGATCAGCATCGGTCTCAGAGAACTTGTGGTGCACCCTAAAACATAGACAAGGCGAGATTTAGAACAAACGATAATTTTATCTCACGAGAGAACTTTTCATACAATTTTTAGGCTTTAAAATATTGATCAAGCTATAAGCTTGTCTTGCTTTAGATCATGACAAACAAATTTGAACGTTATCTCTGTAGCATTTAGTGCAGTAGGCACAGATATTCCCAAGGAATCCTCATTTACTTCTAAATTGCTCATTATCAAGGAGATTTCAGAAGTTTTGCGGACAGACAATTAGCTGAACAGATATTTCATTTAACGTACATTCAGATGAATACCCGAGTGATCGAATAGTAAAATATTTTAAGTTAATTATTGGATGTTGAAGAAAGGGTAGGTTAGGTTTATAAGAGAATAAACTAAAATACAAATAAAGTTTTTCGTATTTGTGTTCGTCAAATGTGTATACGAATTTGGCAGGAAAACTACAGTTCTGCCAAAAAGTCCATTTTACCACTGGACTGTCGCGTGTGTGTGGGTGTGATTATTATTATCTTAATATGAAAAGTCGTCGTACCTGTGATCTCTGACCCACTCGTAGAGGTGATTTTGAAAGGCCATGGTCTGAAAGATGGCCAGCATTAGTCGCATGGGCCACTTGGCCTTGTAGGCCCTGTGAGCCCAGAGCCTGTGGGCGCCAGCTGTCACACCAACACCGCTCAACATCGCGAAGGAAATAGCTGAAAACGCAAAAGTTGATAATTCTTACACAACTAACAATTCATAACAATTCTTAACAATACTTGACACTATTAATCCTTAAGTTAAAATCATAGTGTTTAAGTCAGATGTGTATGAAACCTTTCTGATATATTTTATAATTCTGTTGTTTATGCCCTAGATTGGAGACTATGGCCACCATAAAGTGCCTAATAAGCTCTGTAAGCTACCAGGTCGAATTTCGCATTAAATGGTCATCTTGGATGGTTAGAGTTACTTCCAATTAGAAAAAGCGTTTCCGCCATATCTTAGAACTATGGCACTTTCTTTATTGAGAGAACGTAACGTTGTGAATATGATTTCATAGAATAAAGATATATTACCGAATATTGAGGTCTGCCATTTTGCTACCATGAATATTAAATACATGGCGTAAACTGAGCCGAGATGTAAGTAAATAAACGCGAAGACATTCCTCCATACAATATCCCATCTGAAAAAAAAACATAATTAATTAATAATTATAGTAAAAAATATAATTCTTATCTATGGAAAATACCTTCTCGTTTAGTCAAAGGAAGAGAAGTTGATTATGTTATATTTGACTGCGGTACTCAGAATGCCTCTCCTATTACAAGTAGCGGGCTTTGGTGAGCAACAACAAACGTGGTTGTACAAGTTCGTAGTTCAGACATAACAATTTGAACATTTTGACTTCTTCGCCGATGGTCGTCGCGTATCAGAAAAGGCATGGTAGTTAGACTCCATAGCGATGAGGTCGACATATCCAACTGGTCCAGGCTTCTGTTTGATTACGCTAAAGAGCCTTTCCCTACTTAAATCTAATATTAGGCAATGCCACAGAACGTGTTCAGCGTCCTGCAAGGGGCTTACAACATGGACAGCTTGGACTATCAACCAGGCTAAACTTGAAGAGTTTAGCTTTAAAATTGCCGTGACCAGTCATGAATTGACTAGTCTAATGAATACCATTGACATATACTAAAAGTGTACATAATAGTTGCTAGAAAAACTAAGCCCTACGTAGTAATGCTGTGTATAATAAAGACTCATATCGATAACCCCCACACAGCTGAAATTAAGATGAGGGCAAGGGCAAGTGGTGTTGTAAGAGAAGTTGAAATTATAAATAGATATATCAATTAATGTTTCGGAGTCGCTCATTTCTAGGAAGACTTTATAATGGCATATGTATGTATATATCAAGTGTTAATGATTTTTACGACGCACGTTCAGATTTTTTTTATTATAAAACTCTGAATGTGATTTTAGTTATTACTTGTAGGTCTTGTTTGATAGAACGTGGCCATTTCTGGTCGTGTCTGGTGTCATCTGAGGCTTGGTATCTTTGGCTTCTTCCTTGTCTTTGTCATTGCTGTTGTGGCGCTGGTGCTCAGAAGCCAAGGTGGCTTCCGCGTAGAGAGCGCCCGAAGAACCGAGCACGGCTGGCGCCATCTCTGGCGATCAATTTAGATCTGAAAAAAATAATCAAATGAGATCGTTGTTTTTTCACCATACTTATATGAAGCTGGAGGTGAGCATAAACTAGAGCTGTCTTTTCTTATAGTTCCCGGGCTCACGATGTACTGTAAGGCCGTTTGTACCGCCGGGAGGCAAAACTGACATGGGTGAGGCGAAGACTTTAGGCCTTCAGGTTCCGTCAGTCAGTAAGGAGATCGAATAATCAGACCGACGCTCATGAGGCCTGGACTAATTTTGTTTTGTATAGAGCTTAGATTTGATTACACATTAAAAAAAAAATCAAGCATGGTGTGGATTTGAACCGACAGCATCTGGCTGATAAACAAACCCTTTAACTATGCTAAACCCGCTGGACTATGCCGCATGATATGTTTAGGGGGGAGGGATATTACATAATCTTTATGTATATATGAAAATACTCCAGAATACTTCCTGGAAGAATACAGCTTTGCCTTGAATAAAAGCCTCATCAGATTCCAACGACCCATCGGTAACGACATGGGACGCACTGGACGTATGGTGCACGGGACATTTGGCGCACGAGACAACTGGTGCACTGGCTGTCTTATTAACTTAACCTAAGGATTTTTCCAGTGATAGTAGAGTCCAGAGATCCACAGGTCTCGTTAACGAAATATATTAGGTTAGGTTAGGATAGTGAAAGTTAGGTTAGATTAGGTTAGGTTATGTTAGCTTATGTTAGCGAGAGATCCAGTGCACCAGTTGTCCAGTGCACCAAATGTCCCGTGCACCAGACTTCCAGTGCGTCCCAGGTCGTTACCGATTAGTCGTTGAACGAATTGTCTGGGGACGAAAGGCGGCGGAATCAAAAAAGAATAGGGATGAAACAGGCACTATATAGACGGCAAAAATAGCAAACATCATAGAAACTATGTGTATACAAACGTAGGTGAGTGTCCATTAAGGTTTAGCGATATAATTACGTACATAAATGATAGATAATGCCGTGCATTTTTTTTTCATTTATTTCATCGCACCACACTGTTGTAACCCGACCTATTAGCTTGCATTAAAGTCGTCAGCCCCGGGCTTTCATCACTATTTCCTGATGAGGAGCAAAATGAAAGTCATTGAAAACAAGTTACATTTGTCGACATTAGTTTCAAATATCGATATATATGATTTTTTTTTATTAAAAGTATATAACACTGGTTCTGGTCCTCTTCTGATTATGTAATATTTAATATATGATTCAGCTATAGAACGGATATGGAAAATAATGTTAGCAATAATATGCGAAAATGACTTGACAAAAAAAAACAATTTTATTGACGAGGACATGCAGGGAGCGGCAAAAAAAGCTGACGGTTTTACATCAAAACAACGACGAAAACCATCAGATTTTTTTGCCGCTCCCTGTATTTCAAGCCGAATAAATATTATTACCGAACTTAATTAAATAAAAATTACTTTTTTTTTTTTATTATTTTAAATCAAGTAAGTAAAAATAATAACATCATTTTATTAAATTTACACATGGTCACTATAGAATTCCATTATCAATTGTCGATCGTAAAATTGAATAGAATACTACGAGTACAAGACGTTTATTATGCTCATGCTCACAGAAGTTAACCAATTTGTCGACCGCATTCCAAAGATTGGAGATAAGCATTAAGTAGACGTTTGTTAGGTAATGGATAATATCTTTTAATTATCCAAGAATTAGAGATCAATGAGCTATATATGCCATATCCTAGCTTAAGCGTTCACTTATAGTATCACGTGAGATATCATGGGGTCAATCCAAATTAACAAAAAAATAGGTTGTTACCTAACACGTAAAATTGTTTGTCATAACCTAATAATTAAAATTGATACTAGACGAAAACTGTACTGGTATAAATTGTGTTCATTTTCAGACCAATTTTGTTCGACGCTTCATCAAGGCCTTAGAGCATGTCTTGAAGCTTGTCAGGTGATTCGGCTATTAGCACTATGTCATCTGTTGACTGATGACTTTCGTCTACCACCAATTTTAATTAATAGGTTATGACTGGAATTTTACGGGTGAGGGATCAAATTCACACCAACCGGGGGTATTTTAGAGTTCAGAAAGCGATTATTATTATTCTTTAAACTCCGTCAGGGATTGAAGCCACGATCTTTGGCTTGCAAGGCAAACGCTATGACCATTGAGCTATACCCGCCGGCAAAGATGAATTGGTGTGAGGTACAAAGTCTGGAATAAACATCTCGAATGGAAAATATCAGAAATCTTACTTGCTTATGCTGTTATGGTTGATAGATAATCACTGATGTACGTTATTGAACACTTGTCTTCACTTAAATGAACGTTATTCCAATATCAAGGTAATGGACATCCTGAAGGGTACGTCTTTGCTGATGGAGTGACCAGACACTTGTGAAAAACCTGCCGAGCCAAAGAATGACCACGAAATATGAGTAATTGTATTTCACAAATTTGCAAATTAATAAACGATTATTAAATCGAACGCTTTCGAATATATTCGCAATAGAAAGTTTAATGGCTATTGCGCCATCACATTACAAATAATTTCTTGCTTTCATTTAGTGGTATTTATTACTCACAGGCCGCATTATTTATTTAATTTTATGTAAACCGATAAGCAACGCCCTAGAAGATATATTTAAACTGCTATACTGGACAAAATGTGGAATAAATATTAACGGTGAGTACATTTCTCACCTCCGATTTGCAGATGACATAGTGCTAATAGCCGAATCACCTGACAAGCTCCAAGACATGCTTTACGACCTCAATGAAGCGTCGAACAAAATTGGTCTGAAAATGACCATGGATAAAACAAAAGCTAAGATAAATAGTAAATACATATTTCCCAGACCTTCGACCGTATTTCCATTGGAGGAACACAAATAGAGGTTGTAAACGACTATACCTATCTGGGACAAGTAAAACAACTGGGACAAAGTAAATTCGTAAAAAAAAAGCGAAAATTCCGTAATGTCTAAAAACTAAGGCGTTAAACCAATGCATCCTCCCTGTATTAACTTATGGCGCAGAGACGTGGAATCTAACTGTTAGTCTTACTCATAAAATAAAGGTCACCCAGCGTGCTATGGAGAGATCCATGCTAGGAGTGTCGCTAAAAGATAGAATCCGTAACGAGAAAATACGCAGAAGAACTCAAGTAGTGGATGCTACCCAACGAATAGGCGGACTCAGGGGGCAATGGGCAGGACATATCTGTTGAAAAGACGACGGTCGATGGGGAAGAAAAGTATTGGAAATGGCGCTCAAGAACTGGCAAACGAAGCATTGGCCGATCCCCTGCAAGATGGACTGACGACATAAGAACAATAGCGGGAGTGACCTGGATGCGGAAGGCGAAGGATCGAGGAGGATGGAGACTCATGCGGGAGGCTTACGTTCAACAGTGGACGGATACAGGCTGATGATGAAACTGATAAAGAAGAATACTCAGAAACGATGATTATTAAATGGCATTAGAGTCTAAGATATTTGCCATTTTTAAGAATGTCAATTAAAAATAAAAATATTTTATGACGAAGACGAACTGTAAATATATCATTATATATTCGTTATTCAGCTTTTTAAGGATGTCTTATGATTAGCCTGATGCTTCCGAGGCCTAGAGCATTTGTCCTCAAGCCGACCAGCGACATGCGGTTTATCAACAGGCACCATTTCAGTTGTGGCATCCAATGTTGCTTAACTTTGGTGATCTTACGAGAATCGCTCTAACGATGTGCCACTGTCGTTGGAAGTGATGCATTAAAAATACACACAAAAGAGCACCATCACCTCTTGTGGTGCCTTCAATGAACTCTATGACGCTTAATCGAGTGATGTTGCCAGTCCATCTTGCAGGGGGTCGGCCAACGCTCCGTTTGCCAGTTTTTGTGCGCCACTTCAACACTCTTCTTCCCCATCGACCGTCGTCTCTTCGACAGATGTGGCTTTCCTATTGCCAAATAAGTGTGCCTAGTCTCCACTACTTGAGTTCTTCTTCAGTTATTCTTGTTTCGAATTTTATCTTATAGAGACACTCCGAGCATGGATCTCTTCATGGCACGTTGGGAGTCCGTAACTTTATGGGTAAGGCCTGCTGTTAGATTCTACGTCTCTGTGCCATAAGTGAATACTTGAAGGATGCATTGGTTAAACGCCTTAGTTTTAATACATTGCGAAATTTTCGCTTTTAAAATGTATTTAGGTTTTCCAAATGCTCTCCTTCCATCCATCGAACACTTATTGACGTGGAAAAAGACGAACTCCGTGGACTTTCATCTCACTCAACCGTTTACCGGACACGGAATTTTCAGAGAATTCCTAAAAAGATTTGGCCTCTCTTCGTGCGACGCATGTCTATGTGGTCCAGGCATGCAACAGACGGTGAGACACTCTCTCGTTGAGTCCATCATCCATGAGAACAGGAGACGCATTCTGTGTTGTCGCCTGGGGTCCTGAATTGCTGCTTAGTTCTGACAGTCCCCTGCTGATAAACTGTATCAGGGAAATCGTCGGGGCTACAAGAGCGGTTAACGAGGCTGACATGGAATAGGCTCCTACGTTCTTAATTACTATTTCTTAGACCAACTCTAACCATCACGCATCTATATATTTTTTTTACATTTTTTTAATTGAAAAGAAAATTAATCTAAAAAAAATGCTCCTTATTATATATAGCTTCTGGATATTGGTGATTGATCATCATGAAATAGTCGTAATCTATTTGAAGTCGACGAATAAGAACTTTCTACCCAATTTGATTACTCTCCTGAATGCGTTAACTTTAAAAATACATATAAACTCTTAGATACATGAGACCCTTGATGAAGTCGGCAACCGCTTTGTATTCCTTCGTCGACTATATTTGGTCGTTATCATTGATAACGACTAACTTATCAATAGTTCTAGTCATGTAGATCGTAGAAGAGACTGTTTCGGCTGCAATCTCAACTAGACTCTTCGTTTGGTGGACATGCGTCCGCGCGATCTGTAGTGTAGTGTAATAATAGCGTGCTAGTAAACATGTAACAATGCCTGCCATTACCCTTCATTGTGTCCTGCAAATTGGTCAAGCCGTCCGTGACTGGATCCATTCAGAGACAATTTATGTTTGCAAAGTCGGTACAAAGGCAAATCGCAACATCAATTTGCCCACCAATCTTGGCTGCTTTCCTCTGCAGTCCAGAGGGCAGCTGGAGACGTTTGACTGCTGGTAGTTAAACTGAACCTGAAATCGATGCATCTGATCAATCAACAATCGAACGAAAAAATATCTGCATGTGACTCTCGCGTTTTAGCATTGAAACATCTCAGTTTGTAGAACTATTCAATTTAATAAATTTTTGCAGATTTTATTATTTAACCCTTTCATTACGGCTCGGTTTGAATACAAATTATACTGTCAATTAAAAAACTAGTATTTGAAGCATACATGTACTTATCTGGTCTATTTTCATATATCACATTGGTTCTTGTATCTTTTAGCTATCAGATGATGCATAATCAGTGGCATTCAGATATAACACTTCTTATGTTTTCACCAAACGATACCATCGATGCATCCAGATATTTAAGGTCGTCAGTCTTACGTTATGTTATCTACCGTGTTTCTTTAACGCCTTCCTTTTGGCTCGAAACTATCTTTTTATATCTGTGGAATTCTTTCACATTTTGTTTGTTTTTTAAAAGTATTTTAATTATTCGACTCTTTGCTTGATTTTTATTTTTTCAATTTCACTCATCATTCTGCGTATTATAATATTACTATCGATGGTGGGTATCAATTCGCCTTTTATTACATCCACAATCATTTGATTCATCGCGTCTAAAGAAGTTTAACTTCAAAAAGCCATGAGTTGAGATGTCCTTTAGGAATAAATGGTCAAAAGTATATTTCTTTTTTTTTTTTAATTTTTTTCCCTCACAGAAACATTACAAATTTGAACAACTCAATTCATTTCTGAAGTACAATAAGATATATCCTATAATAAAAATACAATATATACAAATAAAGGTACTTATGATTAAGTATTAAGAACAAAGTAATAAAGACAAGCAACAGAAAGTCCCAATGCTCATCAAATAGACGACGTCAACAAATTATTCCTCCAAAGTAACTCGTGGAGTTCATGTCTGAATTGGGCCCCCCTTACATGAAATATGTCAACATCCGAGGCGATTTAGTTAAGCAGTCTGATCTCTCTCCCAAGAGGCATAGTCTTTGGTAGTTTAGTGTTACTCTTTGGGAGAGCAAAGAATCTAGGCTTCCGTATTCTCAGAATTTTTTCCGGGACACACAAACCGATCTTCAACAAACTTTCAGGATTCCCGAACACGCCACGCATCAGCTATGTATCGTAGGGCGAAACAATGTGATTAGTTACTCCGAAAATATGATTAAAAAACACCCAAATATGTCTCGTATTGTACGACTGGCTTCTCATCTCCTAGGTATTCCTTTAAAAAACGTTCAGTGATGGTGAAAGAGCGTGGAATAAATCTCTGTTTTACTGTCCATTTCTTTTTATGCGGCTTGACCCCAAGTGTCGAATCTCAGTGCTCATTACTCGAACAAATGTTAAATTTTAACAAAAAATACAAGCTTGTACATAAAATAGTGTTGATAACTTTGCTATGGTGAAGACATCGGTAGTACTAACAAATGAGTCACATTATTTAATTGATTTTTTTTGCTCATACATAGTTTGCTGTAGCAATAACGGTTTGTCTGCAAAAATTTAGTGACCAAGATTTATAGCGAAATTTCTGAAGTTATAGGTACCTAATACGAGTACCTAACCTGAATGAAGCAAGACATGAATTATACTGCCCGTTTGGTATAAAACTAATATTCATAAAAACACGCGCAATAAGTAGTTTAATAATCATAACTTCACCAGATCTAAATGATCTTTCTAATAGCACTAATTTACTGCGAGTCCTTTATATATGTATATATAAGGGTGATTTTAAAACTATTTTCTTTTTGGCAACACTGATTTTGACAGCTCACGTACGTTTCGTGTTTTGTGTCACTGTCAAACATCTTCAGTTCGGTCTATAATTTAACCATGAATCGTTTTACAAACGAACAACGCTTGCAAATCATTGAATTTTATTATCAAAATGCGTGCTCTGTTAAGAAAGTTCATCGCGCGCTTCTTCCATTTTATGGTCAGTTTAATCGACCCACTGAAGCGGCTATTCGGGCTATTGTGACTAAATTTCGCACCAAATTTACATTGTTGGACATTAAATCACCAACACGCTTATGTACAGTGCGAACTGAAGAAAATATCGCAGCTGTGTCGGCCAGTGTTAGTGATGACCATCAATTATCGATTCGGCGCCGTTCGCAGCAATTGGGCCTCTGTTACTCAATAACGTAGAAAATTTTGCGGAAAGATTTAGGTGTGAAGCCTTACAAAATACAGCTGGTGCAAGAATTGAAGCCGAGCGATCTACCACAACGCAGAATTTTTGGTGAATGGGCTCTTGAAAAGTTGGCGGACGATCCATATTTTATCAAAAAATTGTGTTCAGCGACGAAGCTCATTTTTGGCTGAATGGATTCGTAAATAAGCAGAATTGTCGGTTTTTGAGTGAAGATCAGCCAGAAGCATTGCAAGAGCTACCAATGCATCCAGAAAGAGTTACTTTTTGGTGCTGGCTGGTGGCATCATTGGACCGTACTTCTTCAAAGATGATGCGAATCGCAACGTAACTGTGAATGGTGAGCGCTACTGTGAGATGATATCCAACTTTTTTTTGGCCAAAATGAAAGAGCTTAACTTGCATGACATGTGGTTTCAACAAGACGGTGCCACATTTCACACAGCACGCGAAACAATAAACCAATTGAGTGGCAAGTTCGGTGAACACTTTATTTCGCTAATTGGCCGCCTAGATCGTGCGATTTAACGCCTATAGATTATTTTTTGTGGGGCTATGTTAAGGCTCATATCTATACTGATAAACCCGCTTCGATTGACGTATTGGAAGACAGCATTGAAGCATTTATTCGTGAGATACCGGCCGAAATGTTGGAAAGTGTATGCCAAAATTGGACTAAGCGGATGGACCATTTGAGGCGCAGCCGCGGTCATTTGAATGAAATAATCTTCAAACATTAAATTATATGGACTATACTATCGATTCAAATAAAGATTTCATGCATTTTTCTTAATTTTATGTGGCTTTTCTTGGAAAAATTTCCTATAGCTATTAAAAAATCACCTTTATTAGGGTGTCCCAGGCTATAATTTTTATATCTCTTCAAGAAACAGATAAATATACACTTGCAATCTCCCCAACCCACACACAAACACGAACACAACACACATTTCCCGAGTGCAGCGTCCAGCCTCCCTGACTGAGCGTCATAGAGTGCACTGGTCTTGACCGGCTGTGCTCTCCTGCATGCGGTTACATAATAAAATGGAATATAATAAAGTGTGTTAAATGATATACATCCTTTATTAATCTTCATATTTTTTAATCAATTCATTTTAATTATACATGTAAATTTAATTGAAATTACATTAAGAGACACATAAATTCTTAAAAAGCATTAATTGACAGTTAATTGATTAAAAAAAACATGTAATGTCTGTTGTTTTTATTAAGTAGCATTTTTTGGTAATTATGTATATTGAAATTTTTTTACGATTTACTATTTGTTACTTTTATCTGGTATTTAGATCATATGTAAATAATTTGTTGACGTCATCTTAGAACCAATTTTAAATGAACAACAATATTTTTATCGTTTTATAGAAATTGAAGGTTATGTTTTATAGAGGTCATTTAACAATGCAGGTCAGATTGAAGTGTATTTCAGTAATCATTCACAATTGAGTAAATAGTTTTGTAATTCGGATTAACCCTCATCGTGTTATGTTTAGATTTTAACATTACCCAGTCCGCGCGGTTACGCGATAAACTTACGCTGAATTGCTTGCAAAAAAAATCGCATATATTTATTTGTTTATATATATCCCCCATCATCGTCGCTGTCTTGGATCTCCTCGGCGTCATCGGGAATATCGGACAAAGCATCAGCGTATATCGTCAACTAATTCTAACCAATAATAACGGGTCCGCCAAATAACTTTTTTTTTTTTTTGAAAATGGGGCGCAAAACATCGAGTGTAGCTTCGGCTGTGTGGCACGTAGCGCCGTCCTGTTGAAACCAAATGTTGCCAATATCCTCCTCTTCAGTTTTTGTGAACAAAAATGGTCCGATAACGATCGCCATTGACTGTAACGGCCACTCCTTGCTCATTTTCGAAAAAAATGTCCTGATTTTCAAAGTAATGTCGCAATATTTTCCAGCGTTGTTCAAGCGTATACACAACCATATTCGCTTAGCGGAAGGATAAAACTAATTATCTGTCAAATCAGACATGAGCTAAGTGTTACCATTCACGAAATAAGCACTAGTTGAAAAAAAAACGTTAGATGGCGGACCCTTTATATTGCATTGGAATATAAAATAAAATTAAAAAAAGAGTTTATATTTTGGAAAATACTTATTTTGCAAACAAACATACAACATTTAAATGCATACAATCGAAATATTGATCGAGAAAAACGATCAACGTTTTCCCAATTTAAAAATAATTATTATAACAAGAGAGATAAAGTCTAATCTCACATAATTTAATTTTTTTACAAAAAAATCTCGTTTAAATTTTTTATCGTCATGTGTTCAAATAAAATTAAATATGACCTTCACTGTAAAGGTTTGAGATCTTTGAATTATGGTCGAAAGTAAAAACAACACATTAGTTGTGTGATCGGCCACTAACATTTGAAAAAACATAACATAAACTGTGTGTAGTCGGCCACTAAGCGTTGGCCCAACACACATTGTGTAATCGGACTGAATAGTGTTAATATATACTATATAATATATGTATTTGATTATAAGAGAATATTTTTTTAGTTTCATGTTATTGCTAGTAAGAATTTGTGAAATATTTTAATTTGAAGCTTCAGCAAAAAAATTAAGGTAAAAGTTACATAGATAAGAGTATAAAGGCGTTGAAGGTGGAATCACCAACTGTGGGAATTGTTAGTCGAATTCATTAGGGCGTCACGCCCTATCGTTCCCAGACAATTCGTTCAACCACTCATCGGTAATGACGTGGGGCCCACTGGACATTTGGTGCACTATTTATATACTACAGAGACATCTATCGTTATACTATGTTAACGATGGTATAAATACATCAACTTCGCGTAACTGCTCAGGTAGAGAATGGTCGTGCGGACTGCGCGTTGTGTAGAATAGAGCAAAGTGCAAGGGAATCTGAATGAATTGATGCGTATAAAATTTGATGTGTGTATTTAATTACTAATAATATTTAAATATAGTCAATGATCTATAAAATAAGATTAGAGTATTGAAAAATATTCGAATAAAAAATTAAAAAATCCATTTACTGAAAAAGCATTTTGCCCATCAAAACATTAAAGATAAGCTGCTTAAATAATGTTAATATCAATCGCTTACAATTATTGTTTCTTATTTAAATACAGTTATTCTAAGTACATATTACACTACTTCGTGTACTGGTTTCCGCACTTTATACACCAATATCTATTTGTATGTACTAATCACGCTTTTTATGTGTTTTGATCGCATTTTTATTGTGACTAGACTTTGAACCTCGTCTGTTTCGTAAATATAGGAATAAATAAAAATATAGACATTGCATCGGTAATGGACCAAAAAAATATTATCTTTGGTGACGCGGACGTAATAGACTTTACTGTTGCTGTTGATCGTGAGACACAAAGTCTCGAGTAACCAATTCTTCATGTTCAATGTTTCATGCAACGTAAGTGTGTAAGTCATGTTTTATTCGTTCTGAGATATTTAAAGGCTTGTGTTTTGATGTTGGTTGAAAACCCATGAAAGTGACAACTTCATGTTGCATAAAATGTCGTATTTAGATTTTTAAAATTAACGTTGGATGAAGATTATATTAATTCACAACATTGGGAACTGAAATAAATGAATAACTCGTTTTTTACAATTTCTTGACGTACGCCACTTTCATAATTATGGGCACATATATTGATAGGTAATGTCTATTAATAATTGTATTAATAAATATTTATGTTTAAATTATATATTATTTTTATTTTTAATGAAATGTTATGGCTACTCGACGTAGTCGAAACATGTCGTTAAAAATAAAATTGTGGAATAAATGAATGAATTTATTTTTTCATTCATAATTTGCCTGCGGGTATAGCGTTTGCTTTGCAAGCCAAAGGTCGTGGGTTCAATCCCCGACAGAGATTAAAAACAAAAAAATGGATTTTTAATCAATTTCTGAGGTATAAGATACCCCCTGTTGGTGTGAATTTGATCCCTCACAAAATGACAGTCATAACCTATTAATTAAAATTGGTGGTAGACGAAAGTCATCCCGTGAAGACCACCCGTTCATAGTAAAATCCTGTAATAATAACGATAATGCGTGAATATCGTCTATGTCGTTGGCGGATCATCACTCCACATGCAGCGCTTAGCCATATGCACCATGGTTAGCGTCATAGAATCCACAGATGAGACTCTAGAATTACTGTCACCACCTGTCGGTATTCTCCTGTATGTGTTTACATAAAAAAATGATAGTATATCCCACAACAATTAGAGGTGTGTACTATATAAACATTTGAAAATTCGTTGTTCCTTCGTAGGGATCGAATCCGCGACTTCTCACATCAGTTGACCGTCTTGACTATCCGCCGTAATTTTTAGTAACTCTAAAATATGAAGTTGCTGAAAAAAGAAATGAACAATCGTTCGCGGTGCAAAACTCAGGGTCTGCCGTTTATTTTTCTCCGATTTATTGATCATAGAAATGTAAAATAAGTTGAAATTTGCTGTAAATTTGTTCGTGTGTATCAATCGCTTAACATTGATATGGATCATCATGATTTATTGATATTAGAATAGAAAAATCCACCAAAAACAATTTCATGAAAAGTTTTTTTCTTTCTTCATACTGAATATTTTGTCCTTTTGTTTTAATTTACTATTTTGTATGGTGATACACCTTTTAAGTTTATGACACATGCTTCATTAGTTGAGAGCTTTCTTTCTGCTAACTTTCACTTTTATGCATCACAATGATAGCGAAAATACCTGAGACATGGATTTCAACCAGAAAGTACATATTTATTTTTGAGTTTTTTTACTGTTTTGATATCTAAAACGTCGTGGGTTTGGGCTAGGGCCTTTCAATCCAGAAGGTTTTTTTTTAATAGATTGTAGGAATTTAATTGAAAAATAATCTTATAAAAAGGGTTTCTTAAATATTTAGTTAATTTTTTTATGAATTATACATATATTAACATATTTTATTAATAAAACTCAAATTCAATGTTACTTACTGAACAAATTTTGCAGGGCAAAATATAAGAGATTAGCACATATAATTCTGTCTTGAGTTGAGCGTAAATTAATGATAGATGATATCAAATCTAAATAATCTTTATTTTGCATATTGCCGGTGCAATAAATATTATAGATCAAAAGGTTATTGATTACTATCCTGTATTAATGTAATTACCTGGGACAAGAGGAAACCATCAGACATTTATTATATGACGTTTGCCATTTTTTCGTATGTCTTAGCGCTGCACGTTGAGTGAACTTATCTTTGTCTTAAGTCTGAATATAAGCTTGACATTTACGCATCGTCTATAAATGCGATGTGTTTAAAATGGCAGTCGCTGTAAATTGTAACTTTAGTGTACCTGACGATAATTTTTTTGTGTGAGAATATATTTTTCAATATTCTCACACTAAAAAGAATACTTTTAGACCATTGAGGATGTATACAAATATAAAATCACGTTATTTTTTAGTGGTTTTGAGTGGTCAGTTGTGCTTCGGCAGTTGAACTTTTACAACGTGTTCTGTGTTGTTTCTCTGACTACGTATACCTGTAGTGTACTAGGACTTTTAAACAACAACAAAAATACTACCCTATATACAATGGAGAGCTTTGTTCCGAATGAGGAATTTATTCGAAATATTATGCTTTACCATTTCACGAAGAAAGCAAGTGATACAAATACAAATTCAAAGCAAACACTTACCTGCCTGTTTGCTATGATTGAGTATGTTTATCATTAGTTTTAGTGTATGCCATTCTCGAACTAATATGTATATATATTTGTATTTAATATAATTAATTCTAATTTTAAGCTACTTGGAGATCCGAACCCGACATCTCTCGTGTATCAATCGAGCAACAATAACCCTCGATGACTGATTGTTCAAACCGAGCCATTTTAATTACCAGAAATGATAATAGCAAAATGTTGCAATATTTTTATTTCCTTCATTTGATCGTTTAATTGTTTGCAATGATCGAATAAATGATCAAGTATAATAATCAATTATAACACATTTATTATATTTGCGAGTATACAATGAGTATATAAATAAATAAAAATTAAAGTGACTTATATACGAGTCTCTCTAGCTATTGCTAGAATACTCTAGGCATTGTTTAACTCAAGAAACAAAAATTTTATTTCTAGAAACAAAGCCTTTACCTTTAATCTTCAAGTTGTTTGCTTGTGGTACAGATGAGGAGTGTCGCAGTTCGTTTTGTGTGCCCTATTTCGGTCACTTACCTTTATTGACATGGCAACATACTGGTATTAGTTAATGTTGTCGTAAATAATACAATAATCAAATTAATTACGTGAGTATCTGGCACAACAAGCGCTCTCTGAAAAACCTCACCAGTTAACGATATACCATTAAACGTATTTAAAACAATATGATATCGACTCGATATGGTCCTTAGCGAACAAAAATAAGAGTCAAAAGATCTCATATCGAGGATTTTCAGCACCATACGTTAACGGACAATATGTTCAACGACTCATCGGTAATGACGTGTGGCGCACTGGACGTCCGGTGCACGGGAAATTTGGTGCACGGGTCAACTGGTGCACTGGATGTCTCGCTAACCTAACCTCTAGTAGTGTAAAATATAGTTAAAAATCATTAATTAGGGTTAAACATCCACTAAATATCATTTTACTAAGAGTCCAGCGGTAAAGCGCTCGTATTTCATGGGATCCGTATTGGGTTCGGCATCTAGTCAAGGTTCAAGATGTTTAAACTCATTACAAATAAATGAAAGATCCTAAAATATCGTGGAATAAATTCAATAAAATTTACTAGATTACCACACAGTGATATGAGACTGACCCGTAAGCATTCCTAGTAGGTACACCAAAATCGTCTCGTGGACACCACCCATTTATTTTTATTATTTAGTTTTAAGGTTCTGTCTTAGGTAAATAATAAGTATTTTTAATAAGACTCGGTTATTGATACTATATTCCTAGAACACAGATTCAATAACAGGTACATAACCACTCCAGTGACTGTAGCATATCATTAGCGCGGTTCTCTTTAGATCACCGAAGTTAAGCATCAGTGTGCGCGGGCCAAAACTTGGATGGGTCACGGACTGTTGCGAACCGCGTGTCGCTGAATGGGTCGAACCGAACCTTAAGATCAAATAGGTCAGGTCTCTAGAATATCGAGCTAATCATCAGATTTAAAAAAAATATCCGGTTAAGAAATCACCCAAAAATATGCCTTGGAAACTACAGCAGCCGTCTCTTCTAGTATTCAGGTTTCTGCACTGAAGGTCGTTGTGAATCATAAATGTTCCTAGGTGGATCTTTGGGTGCAGAGATATCAGTAGATGAAGCATGGATAGTGGCAACTGATATAATTAAGTAGCGGCAATGTGTGTTGACCATATCTTTCAGATATGGAACAAATATGAGAAAAGAAAACCACTCATACAGTTTGAAAAATTTTAATATTTGTTATTCAATTCAATTCAATTTTACTTATTATCTTTCAGAAACATTACAAATACAAATATATTTAATACGATCCTGAGATAAGATAAAATACAAGAGAAACAAATAGGTATTTACTATTATTAACAATAATTATTAAAATGTCCCGAAGCTCGCTATAACATGTTCATATATGCAATAAAGCATTTTATATACAGATGATTCCGTTTAATTGGGACACATCGGGACTTTGGCATTTTGTCCCAATTAAGCGGCTATCCTAATTAAGCGAATTTCACATTTTTTTAAATTCATTTATGTGGTTTTGGCAACTAAGGCCATTAACCAGTAATGCGCAAATAAAATTAACTTTTCTTTTTGTAACATTTCACTTCTACAAAATCAGCACAGATATTCAGTGCGGATGTAGGGCTCCCTTCATTTCCTTCCTGCATAAAGTAACGCTGTGACACGGCCATAATTTTTTTTGCCTCCTGGTTAGTCACAGGCACAGGTGACTCATCATCATCATCGACAACTTCGTCTAATTTTTCATATTTTGATTTAATACCTTCTACAATTGAATCCTCACAGTCTTCATTATCATGTAAATTGCAATTATCATGTAAATAACATGATACATTGTTATCTATTCTTGAAAATTCTTCATGGTTAGGAAGTTAAATTTACTGTCCCAATTAAGCGGAATATTGTCCCAATTCAACATATAAATTTACTATCGGTTTCTTGGTTTGGTTTCTGTTTTTTGAGATTTGTCCCAAATAAGCGGCTGTCCCAATTAAGCGGTGTCCCAATTAAGCGGAATCGACTGTATAATTTAATCTGTACTATATAAAGCCAAAATTAAAACATCAAAACGAATTATGTTAGTTTTAATAAAATTTGCTTGTTGTTGCATGTTTCCTGTTAATACTGTTAAAAGATTAACCGATATTTAAAAAAAAAAACTATCACAATTATAATTAAAAAAGTATTCATAAATATGTAAATGCATGAAAACTACTTCAAATGGTGATTAGCAATTTAAATTAATTGACAATAAAAATATAATTATAGTTATTTATTCAGCGATACATTATTTCAAAACTTAAACGACATAAATTTAAACACATTGTATGTGAAGTACATATAATATAACTGCGTTTCATTTTATGGGCGGAAAACTAAAGCATGCTAAAAGGTATTATTAATTAGATTACCACCTGATATTAATGGAGAAATGTCATGAAAATATTATATATGTGACGCATGCCATTTTTGAAGATTAACTTTTATTCAGTAAGCAAAAGAACGCTTCTATCATTCATAAATGTCAGCATTGAGGGACTATCTGTGAATGATTCGATGCTTTTCGACTTCATCACTACTATAGTTTGAGTAATACCTACTACCTAATCGATTTAAGTATATTTTCAAGTGAGAGATCAGTCTCATGCAAACTATTTATGGATATATGTTAACACTTTCCAGTCCGCGCGTTACGCGATTAAACTTACGCTGGAGGCCGACTGTTTTTTTAAAGAATTGCTTACAAAAAAATCGCATATATTTATTGGTTTATATTCATTCCCC
Organism: Glossosoma conforme; assembly: GCA_022606575.1. NCBI lineage: Eukaryota > Metazoa > Arthropoda > Insecta > Trichoptera > Glossosomatidae > Glossosoma > Glossosoma conforme. Next base: position 57,527 of record JAGTXR010000437.1, read on the forward strand.
ATCATCGTCGCTGTCTTCGATCTCCTCGGCGTCATCGGGAATAGACGGACAAAGCATCAGCGTATATCGTCAACTAATTCTAACCAATAATATATTGCATTGGAATATAAAATAAAATTTAAAAAAATATATATATTTGGGAAATACTTATTTTGCTAACAAACACATAAAATTTAAATGCATCCAATCGAAATATTGATCGAGAAAAACGATCAACGTCTTCCCAATTTAAAAATAATAATTATAACAAGCGAGATAAAATGTAATCTCACATTATTATTTTTTGTTACGAAAAAATGGTCGCTTAATTTTCTTTATCGTCATGTGTTCAAATAAAATTAAATATGACCCTCACTGAAAGGGTTTGAGACCTTTGAATTATGCTCGAAAGTAAAAACAACAAATATGTTGTGTGGTCGGCCACTAAAGTTAGAAAAAAACATAACATAAGCTGTGTATAGTCGGCCACTAAGCGTTGGCGGAACGATCGTGTGACCCGCCTTTCACGTTCGGCCTGGGGATTACTCACATATTGTGTAATCGGACTGGATAGTGTTTAATAAAAAATATATTTTTCATAGTTTTTTATTTTCTCCAGGCTCTGAGCCTACGGTCTATGGTTATTAGTTGGGTGCTTTAAACTTTATGCTAATCTGAAATAAAGTAAATTGATTTGAATATTTCAATGTACCATTATGAATACTTTTTTTTAAAGGTGCCGCGCGTGGAACTCAAATTATAAATTGCTTCTAAGAACCGTCAACAGTCAACGCATTATTCTAATAGTCAAATCTAGGGCTTCCGTTGCTGGCTGCTACGCGACCCAAAACTGGGAATATCTGATTGATTACTCGTGATACTCGTACGTATAATTTAATATTATAATGAGAACACAAATATTACACGTTAATTTTACTTGCAAATTTATATTTTATTTATTTTTTGTCAAGCTTTTTATGCCTAACGCCCACTTTTACCTATTTTTCAATTTTAAATTTCTCTACCGCCCGCCAAGCCTCGCTGTATTTCAATTCAGTATATGGGTGGAAAAAATTCTAGAAGAAATGTAGAAGATTGTAGAGAGACAAAAATCGCCCACCACCCACCACAGAAGCCCGTATCGCCCACTAGTGGGCGATACGAACCATGTTGACGACTCGTGCTCTAGGATATAATAATGTTAGTAATTAAATACACATACAATTATTCATAAAAATTTTATACGCATCAATTCATTCAGAAAAATATCGGCAGACGCGGGATTCGAAACACGAGCCTTGCAACCTTTGCTCCGTTCCACACACCGCGCTATCCACACGACTATTTTCTGCCTGAGCAGATACGCGAAAACCTGATGTATATATATATACCATTGTTAACATCATATAACGACATATGTCTCTGTAGTATATATTCAAAGTATTTATATTATTATTTTTATGATTCAATCAGTCAACATTTATTCACAAGATTTTTATATTATTAGTTATCGACAATGCATTTAATTACTAATAATATTGAAATATAGTCAACGATCTATAAAATAAGATTGAAAAATATTATAATAAAAATTTAAAAATCCATATAATAGTGTTATATTAAATTAATAATATTAAATTCGGACTAATAATGCAAAAAGTCATTTAAATATTGATTATGTCTTAGAAAAATAGTATGGTTTTGTTATAATTTTATACGACAATTGAGCTCATTCTTAAAGTTTTGGTTTTCCCCGATATGACTAGCCTACAGCCCGGCATTCATGCATCGTTTACGAATCGCAGTGAAAGGTGGCATCGGCAGCTTAACAATCTATAAAGATCTTCCACGTGATGCCTGGCGGGTAGATAAAGCAAACGATATAACATACTAACCAGTACCTAATGCTTATTTTTTAAGATAAGGTAATTTTCATATCACTTATTATCGTTTATTACTTTATATCTGGACTAGATTAAAAATAATTAATTTCTTATTAAATGCCATTATTATCACAGGTTGATTTAAAAGAAGAAAAGTGTATTTATTGTGTTTGTTATTGATAAATCAATTGTGGACTTCACTCTTTTCGTGAACAATGCATATTCACAGCGATGCCAAAACTGAAATTAAAAAATATATATAAAAAAATAATACATAAATTAATATTGAGACTATGAACTGCCAATTCTTGGCGAAGCTGTATTACCAAATATAGTATTGTTTTTATTCTATATAAAACTTTTTTTATTGCGCAATTATTCATAAGTATAATACGCGAAGAAACGATTCTATAAGCCAATTTATATAAGCTAAAATAAAGTTTTAAATAAAACATTTATAATTTGTTATAACCACTTGGTTTATAGTCTATAATATCGGTAGCACCCTACCATCTTCAGGACAACACTACAACTAAACAATAAATAAAGAAAAATATATAAATAGTCAATCAGTTTGGGTGGAAGTATTGGTGAGGGTAGACACTGGATTGGCCAGGGGTACGGAGCGATTGTTTAGCTGTAGTGTTGTCCTGAAGATGGTGCGGTGCTACCGAAACTAGTAGACAATAAACTGTAAGCAAAGTGGTTGTTTTATTTTTAATCATGTTAGACCACAAATTTATTGCTTAATATAAAAATATAAAATAAAATTAACTGAATTAAATATTCAATGAAGGTGGGAAGATTATTAAATTGAAACCTAAGACGAAATTCCAATTAACAGGTAATTTGGAATAAAAGTTTTTTTTTTATTTAATTCAATTATTGCTATTGATATTGATCAGCGCAACTGAGGGGAATACTTGGATTGCCCCGAAAGAGGACCTAGCCCCTGGACATGACCAAGGGTGGAATATATGGAGGTCCCTTAACAGACTTCGGACCGGAGTATGCAAGACGAGGATACAAATGAGGGCCTGGCAGTTTTACAGCGGACCGACTGAATGTGACTGCGGCGTGGAGCAGACCCTGTCACACCTTCTGGAGTGTGCGCTGTGCCCGAATAGCTGCACCCAGGAAGACCTGATGATGGCCAGAAGTAACGCAATCGACGTCGCCCACTTCTGGGCAGACAGGATCTGACCCTGTTGTTTCCGACACGATTATATATATATTGATATTTGCATATTTGTCTTTATGGATATTGTGGAGCTTGGATGACCAGACTCAAGGTAGAAATAATGTAAAATAAAAACGATTCAAAATACTTGATGTACCGAGTAGAATTATATAATCATAAGAAACGATAACCCGATGAAAAAAATACAAATTTATTCATTCGATAAATGATAAGCCGAGCACTTTTTTGCAACGTGCTTTACACATTTAATACCAACATGACGAAACCGGTGGAACAATAAATAAATAATAGTCAAGAAAATATCCAAGGTTCAAAGGCGCCTAGGTTTTGAACAGAACATAAAACATTATATATATTGTTAGGCTAGTTTTTTGTTCAAGTAAAATAAATATCATATTATTTTTTTGAAGTACGAGTAGAATGTTGCCCCATTTATTGTTTATCGATAAATATTTACTGTACAAAAATAAAAAAATGTCGTTAAGGTTAACAATTTGGCAGCACTGGTTTTTAATAAAAAATATGAAGTAAATATACACATGCAAACTCTATTGAATGTCATTTCAAAAGATTTGTTTGACTAATCCTTCCATAATGGCATATGAGAAACGTCCAATAACTGATATTGAAAGGATTGTCAGATATGAGCGATTGTGTCACAGAGAAGTAAAAAAGAGAACAGAATGGTTGCAGAACTAATGATTATTGTGAGATATTATCTACTATTTTCACTGCGAAGATGAATACTATGGCTACCGCTGCTAAAAATCGTCAAATCAATCTCCTGCCTTTGAATACAACACCTCCGTATCCAAAATTGCCGTTAAATAAATTATGTGGTACACGTTTCTTTAGGATGACGAGAGCGAGGGTTGAAAGAAAGGCAGCGTAGATTTATGTAATTTTCAAGAGGTTAATCCGACGCTCCACAACTAGAGCGTAAATTAATATTTCTTCTTGTCATATCCGTTACATATCTGAAACATATGGTCACCTCTAATTGCCGCCACAGTTCTTTCAGCTGATACTGACTATTTCTCGTTCAAGGATATCTGAAGATCTACTTGGGATTATAATATATATGGTTCCCGACAGCCTCTTTAAGAGCAGCTGTTATATCCAATTTGTTGATCTGATTATATATTTATATAACACAGACGCTGAAAGAGCATTCCAAAGCTTACCCATGGCATTGAGGAAGGAATTTTGGAAACTGTCAGTCCTTGGTGGACACACATTAACCGTGTATGGATGTTCTGCAAGTGTTTGTTGGTTGTGGGTGGGTGCAGGAGGAATTAGTTCTTTAAATTCCAAAGAGCAGCGACCGTGGTAATAACGGTACAAAAGACTAAGTGAACCAATCTCACGCCTGTGTTCCATTGATTGCAGGTTAGACGTAAAAGTGTCATTGTTTATCAAATGAATTGCTTTTCTTTGAACTGAGTCAATTAAGCTTAGAAGGTATTTTGGGGCTCCAATCCAAAGGTGACTGCCGTATTCAAGAATAAGTCGGATTTGTCCTTTATATAGAAGAAGACGTTGTTTATCGTTGAAATACCGACGTGATCTATATAATACACTTTTGGAAGCGAGACCGGCATTATACATAAGACTTGATGCTCCAATTATTGTAATGCATTAATAATATAAATAATATTTTTTGTATTAAAGATTTAAGGCATCGGAGGTATTTAAAGTGTACAGGATGTATTCGCTGTGCTTGTACTTATAATTCGACTGCGACTCCGCGTTGCCACAGTACGAGATCGCAGGTCTCGCCTCCTATCTACTCGCAGTCTATCTCTATACGAGCAGGAGACTTCCACTCGTGCGGAAGCAGTTCTTAGTGACGGTCAATCCTTCAAGTGACAAGTGTTAATAGTTGATGTTAAACAAAAAGCTGCACAGTGCAACAGCTCCTTCACCGACTACATTGTTTGTATTCTTTTATTAGATACCAGTACGTTATATTTGAAACTTTATTTTTATTATCATCATCGATAGTATATGTGCACACTGCCTAACTTAACTTATTTATATTAATATCATATTCATTTACATCTAACTGTTACCATTCAAATATTTATCACTTAAATAGTTGCTCCTTGTTTTAAAAAATATAATTATATTTAATGCTACGTTTTATTTTAAGCACAGTGTTGCTTTATGAAGACGAGTGATTATCGATGTATTGACATATAAATCATCATCATCATTAGACTGTAACCGTCCACTGCTGAACGTAAGCCTCCCGCGTGAGTCTCCATCCTCTACGATCCTCTGCCTACCGCATCCCGCTATTCTTCTTATGTCGTCAGACCATCTTGTTTAAATTGCCAGTTCTTGCGCCACTTCAATACTTTTCTTCCCCATCGACCGTCGTCTCTTCGACAGATATGTCCTGCCCATTGCCACTTGCGTGTGTTTATTCGTTGGGTAGTCTCCACTACTTGAGTTCTTCTGCGGATATCCTCGTTTCGGATCTTTTAGCGACACTCCGAGCATGGATCTCTCCATGGCATGTTGGGTGACCTTTATTTAATGGGTAAGACTTGCTGTTAGATTAGACGTCTCTGCGCCATATACACATAAGACAATGTTGGTTTAACTTTGTCCCTCTGTAATAAGATCTTTCAACATTTTTTTATGTTGTTTTCTAAGAATTGTCATTTTTAAATTCCTATTTGATTAATCGTTTCGTTTTTTTCATTTGATTGTATTAGTATTTTTCTATTCATAACTAACTTTTTCTGTAAATATTGTCATATGTTTTTTCGCAAATGAATGTGTTAGGAACTTAATAATACAAAACATATATACATTAATTATATATTGTAGATAGAAGACATTGACTCACAGGGAGCGGCAAAAAAGCTGACGGTTTTAAATCAAAACAACAACGAAAATACTACAATATTTTATACTATATCTTATTTTAGTATAATATTTAATAAATCTATAGAATATATAGAAATGAAGCACGGTAATGTTAAAACAATCCAATACTATCCAGTATAGTTAGATTGAAAAAATCATTTAAAAATCATCACATTAACATTTTAAGAAAGAATCATTTATAAGGAATGGACGAGATCCGTATGAATAAATTTAATATTAGGTCAAAAAATGTTAAGAATCAACTGTATTCTAACCTGGGACAAGCACTACTTAAAGGAATTTTTTTTTTAACTGATACTCTTGTATGCAGGTATTCTTTATCGCGTTAATGGGTGACCATTTTTTTAAATGAAAAGAAAAATTCTCACCGAAAAAAATGGCGATTGAAAAACAATGCCTCTAAAATATTATGTAATCGAATAAACGCTCATTTTGCCTCCCATAAATTATCTGAGCAAAACGAAACGAATCTTTTTCCGCGTTTAAATTTGGCGAACACAAAACGCCGGCTCGGCATAAAAATTGTAAAAATATTTTTTCTAAGGATAAATCTTAATAAGGTGGACATTTTTAGAATAAGAATAGAGCTTTAATAAGGAGGACTAAATTTCCATGTAAATGGCATTTGGTCACCTTACTATTGGGTCTTATCTCGTCACTTTGAAACCATTATTACTCTATCGATAATATTTCCATGACATGTCATGTTTAATCTCGTTGGGTTTGGTCAAGTTCATTTCAGGAATGCAGGATCAAAGTAAAATATGCTATCAAAATATTTGACTATATTTCTATATTACCACAAATCTAGTTATTTCCTATGTACTTAAAATACCCATCCGATAATGTTATACATGCTGTTTTGTTGTCAACCATCTTTCAGCGGTCCTGAATGGAAAAAAATACTATTTAAAAAATATATAATACATATATAAATCAATGTATTCTTTATATATTTTTTTAAACATGAAATGTAGAATACATATTTTTGCAAGTGGTAACTTGCAAATCACACACAAGGTCAGATCATGTAAAGATACAAACAATTAAAAACATATGAGTCTGATGTCGGCCTCGTTAACCGCGTGTTATTCCAGCGATATCGTTGATGTAGTTTAACAGCAAGGGACTGTGAGAACTAAGCAGCAGTTCAGGAAGGTCCTCCCAAAAATGGCAGAGTCTCCCAGGCGATAACACACAGCACGTCTACTGTTGTCCTATAATTACAATGTAACATGAAGAGATTCACACATCAGTTTGAAGAAGTGTAATGTTTCGACTACATATTTGGATTTGGAGACCATAGAATATGTAAAATAGAAATATTTTTAAAGATAGGAACTGTTTTTATAATCTTAAAAGCCCTCTGTGTTTCAAAACATGCAATGGCCGATATTGAATGATTTAAAAAAAGTATTGGAATGGCGCCCAAGAACTGGCAAGCGAAGCATTGGCCGACCCCCTACAAGATGGACTGACGATATAAGAAGAATAGCGGGAGTGACCTGGATGCGGAAGGCGGAGGATCGAAGAGGATGGAGACTCATGCGGGAGGCCTACGTTCAACAGTGGACGGACACAGGCTGATGATGATGATGATGATGATGAATGATTTAAATGACAATTTGACAGCAGTAGTCGCATGAGTGTTGCCACTATTGATAAAAAAAATCGATCGAAAATAGGAAAAAAAGTACAATTATTTTTTGCATGAATCTGGATATTTTATTTTTATTATAAAAGGTCAGTAAAAACTGTCTTGTACTTCAATTAAGAGATTAATTGACAAATACATGAATTAATTTATGTCATGTTTCGTTTGTTCTCAGATATTAAAAGTTTGTGTTTCGATGTTGGTTGAATACCGATGTTAGTGACAACTTCATGTTGGATGAAATGCTATATCACTATTTTAAATTTTTTTGTTGGATGAAGATTATATCAATTCACAACAAGGTGAACTAAAATAAATGAATAACCCTTTTTTCAATTTCTTGACTAACACCACTTTTTTAATTATTTATATAAGTATAATTTATTATGAATACATAAATGTATATATTATATTTGACGGCGGGTAAAGGTCAATGGTCAAAGCATTTAGCTTTGCAAACCAAAGTCGTGGGTTCGATCCCCAACGCAAATTATGAGAAATATTTTAAATCTATTTATGAGCTTTAAAATACCCCCAGTTGGTGTGAATTTGATCCCTCACCCGTAAAAAGCCAGTCATAGCCTTATTATTAAAATTGGTGGCAGACGAAAGTCGTCCCGTGAAGGACCACCCATTCATAGTAAATTCCTGTAATAATAAGGATGATGCGTGAATCTCGGGTTATAGTCTATGAACATGGATATGTAACACGGTTAGCATCAAAGACTCCACAGATGAGACTTCAGCATTACTAAAAAAAAACAACTTAACTAGGTGGTAGACAAATGTCTGCATCCCATTCCCAGTGAGTGAGTTGATGAAAAAATTGCTGTTATTTTATGTCTGATTGTAGGTTTGTAGTCTAATGAAGTTAAAGTTTAACAAAGAAACCTTTAGAATACTTACGAAGGGAGACATAACACGATGAAGAGGAACAGGAAAATATTACATTTGGGTATTTGTATAAACCTTTGTGGAATTAGCATTTGACTTTTGACCTTCATTGTTGACGTTGGTTTTCACATTTGCATATTTCATTCATATCCTTTTAAATGCAAAAATTATAATTATATGCAACATCACTATCGTCGCGCGCCGATTGCACGCACTCAAGAGAAGGTGACCCTAGGTTTCGTCCACACTGATGTGATAAATTAAAAGGATGGCTAAGCGTTTTATTCGTCAGCGTCATTAGACTACAGCCAGACATTAACGCATCGTCAATTTTTACGAAGACTCATAAAATTTACAATTCATGGAAATTTTTGGTATTCAACCAATTTTAATTCTCACTAAGCAGGGGTTTTTATAGATATTATAAATGTGTGTAAAAAAATGTTGAAAGTCGAACTCTTGATCTTTGGCTTAGTAAGCAAGCTTTTTACCTGTAAAGCAAAAAAGCTTTATAAACTATGTTAAATCAGTGGAATAGCCGTCAGATAATTGTGTGAGTAATGGTGGGAAGTAAAAAAAAATGTCACTTGGTCTGAATGTATTGTTTAGCCTCGACCTTAGGAAGATTACATAATGTTAAGGCGGAATGGCTAATCTACTGTGAGGATTATTATCTCAGTTTAAAAATGATTATTGACAAATATTACAGCAGCTTTTCTCAGTAAAGTTATTTAATAATATTTGAAAATGTCAATTTTTATAATATACATTTTTTTAAACAAATTCAAAAGAACTTTGTGTCAGGTTGATTTCTCACTGTGAAACTTACTGTCTCAGCTTAGTTAATATTGATGATAAATTGAGTTTGTCTCTCAAACACCATCCATTCACAAGTTACCTTAAAATGGATGGTTTGTGAATGTCGAGCTTTAATCTTAATCTAATCTTGAGGTTAGCGGAGTACTCCACACGTAGGGCACAGATGTTATTAGAAACGTTATTAAGCATCCACACATGAGAAATCTCCATTACAGTATAAGTTAATACTCGTAGTTGTAAAGAAATTCAAATAGTTCGTCGCAAAAAATGATTGAATTCCTGAAAACCTGGAACATCCTCGCAGAGAACTAATACTAGGTAATACAGTCAGTAACGCAAGTTTTTTATTTGAACGAATATTTTTTCTGTAGCGTTTGTGCCGATTTTTCATATGAAAATCCCTTGTAAATTGTTATTTTGGGTTGAATCGCATCTTAGTACTAAATATTCCAGGCCTTAAAAACATCGGGCTAATCATTCGATCTAACAATAACGTTATATATACAGCATATGCTGTTTTGAGATTCCCCGACCGTTGACATCGTTTGTCGTGATATATCGTTTTGCTACATTCTTAGAATAGTTTTTTTATACATCATCTGATACCTAAAAGATACAAGAACCAATGTGATATATGAAAATAGACCAGATAAGTACATTTATGCTTCAAATACTAGTTTTATAATTGGCAGTAAAATTTGTATTAAAACCAAGCCGCAATGAAAGGGTTAAGGAGAAGCAACCATTATAATCAAATAACATCTTAAAAATGCTAGTGATGTTGTACGACGATGTGTTTGATAATAAACTATATAATTTTTTAAATAATATAAAATACCCGACGCTCCCACTAATCATTTATAAACTTAAATACTTGCTTTTGGTCTCACAACATTTAAGCACTTACCCCGCGCTGTGCATGTTAAATAACTTTTTGTTCGTATTGTATAATAATACGACATAGACTGGAATTAGAGCAAAAAATTAATAGAAAAAGTGTAACAAAAAATACTCGTGGCTGAATTAATTTCAAGGACAAATATTTGTTATTCAAGATCAACTTACGTATGCGGGTAACATTGTTATAAAAATTTCAAACAAAAAGAAAGAAACTTCATTAGGAGCGTAGAATCACCACAAAAACATCTAGGACAGATGCTGTGAAATAAAAATTATATATAAATACTTAATTTATAAGACTGCTATGTTAAAAACGTACTTCTTTTTTTTAATTGTCTTTTTTTAATCTGATTAACTCTTTCTAACATAGATGTGAGTTTTTTTTTTTAAATCTAACTTCAGGATTTTTCCAGTGATCGTAGAGTCCAGAGATTGATAGGTCTCGTTGGCGAAATATATAAGGTTAGGTTAGGTTAGGTTGGCGAGACATTCAGTGCACCAGTTGTCCCGTGCACCAAATATTCGGTGCATTTTACGTCCAGTGCTCCCCGCGTCGTTACCGATGAGTTGTTGAACGTATTGTCTGGGAACGAAATGCGGCGGAACCGTAATTTGTGGATTCTATGCCGCATGGAATTTTTAGATGGTGGCTGAGTGCTGCATGTGAAGTACTGACCCATCAACGTCGTACACTACGGCACGGTATTTACGCGTCATCCATTCTTGCGGACAGTCAACCATCCAAAATTGTTGTCGCAGTGCATTCAATTTGATGGCGGGTATAGGTCAATGGTCAAAGCATTTTGCTTAACAAGCCAAAGTTCGATCCCCGACGGAGATTAAAAAGAAAAAGATTCTTAATCGATTTCTGAGCTCTAATATACCCCCGGTTGGTGTGAATTTGATCCCTCGCCCGTAAAACGCCAGTCATAGCCTATTAATTAAAATTGGTGGTAAACAAAAGCCATCTCGTGGAGGACCACCCATTCATATTTAATTCCTGTAGTAATAAGGTTGATGCGTGAATCTCGGGCTGTAGTCTATGACGTTAGCGGATCAACACTCCACATGCAGCGCTTAGACATATGCATCATGGTAAGCATCATAAAATACCACAGATGATACTCCGAATTACTATCACTAACTGTCGGTATTCTCCTGTATGTGCTGACATAAAAAACAACTTAACTTGGTGGTAGACAAATGTCTTCAAACCATTCGCAGTGAGTCAGTTGATAAACAAATTGCTGTTATTTTATCTTATTGTAGGTGTGTAGTCTAATGACGTTAAAGTTTAACAAAGAAACCTTTAGTATACTTGTAAAGGGAGACATAATATAAATATAATCTGTTGGTATTCTTCTGCATTTGCTTACTTTTTTGTATTGTACTTGAGTATTTTAATTATACGTAAGAAGTAATACTTGTCTCGTTAAGTAAATTGAAACGTTTTTTATTGTTATACTCGTATAAGAATACGTGGTTAAGTCAATCTGAAAAAAGTGACCGGCCGGGTTTTTTTTGATTTCGCCATATCGAGTTTACGGTACGTAAAAAGGACCTCAAAAACTATCGCATAATTTCAATGTATTTGACAAAAAGACGCGGTCACTTTGAATATAAAAAAGGTTGTATACAACTATAGCAGACTATCGCACGCTGAGAATAAAACTATATTTAATATCTCCATTTAAAATAACACAGAAAATGTAGAGCTTAGGTTTTTCAAGCTTCGCGAGTAGATATGAATTTTGAACAAGGGCGTAACTAAACCCTATTCAAACACGCATTTTCATAAAATGAAATAAAATGTATTGTACGTACAAAGTTGACTTTATTTCCGTTTTTGCTCACCTTGTACCTGCGCTCCCTGCGAACTGTTATCAAGGCATAACTTTTTCTCGTTATACGATTACATAATGGGCTTTAGTGTGCAATACCAAACTTTCATATATTACATGTATATTATACATTAGTAATGACGCTTTTACAACATATAATTAACCAATCAATCTCGAATAATGTCAAATATTACGAGTCAATTAAGTACAATGCCGGTGTCGCTTCCAAAAAACTAGGTGTATTATATATATTACATCGGTATTCCAACGATCAACAACTTCTTCTTCTATATAAACGATAAATCCGACCTATCCTTGAATACAGCAGTCACCTTTGGATTGGAGCCCCAAAATACCTTCTTAACATAATTGACTCAGATCAAAGAAGAGCAATTCGTTAGATAAATAACGACACTCTTACGTCTAACCTGCATTCAATGGAACACAAGCGTAAGATTGGTTCTCTTAGTCTTTTCTACCGTTATTACCGTGGTCACTGCTCTTCGGAACTTAAATAAATAATTCCTCCTGCACCCACCCACAACCGACAAACTCGTCTAACACTTGCCGAACATCCATACAGGTTAATGTGTGTCGACCAAGAACTGGCAGATACCAAGGTTCTTTCCTTAATGCCACCGGTAAGCTTTGTAAATGCTCTTCCAGCGTCTGTGTTTCCTCCTTCCTACAATCTGGATCTCTTCAAGAAACAGATAAATATACACTTGCAATCTCCTCAACCCACACACAAACACGAACACAACACACGTTTCCCTCATACAGCGTCCAGCCTCCTTGGCTGAGCATCATAGAGTGCACTGGTCTTGACCAGCTGTGCTCTCCTGCATGCGATTACATAAAAAAAACTTATGTTATAGATGATATATATGTTAAAGATATGTTAAATCATGTTTTGACGCCGTGGTTTGTGATTGAGTGATTGCAACAAAACACATTATAAGTAGAACTTACAAGATAAAAGATAAAAGACACATATGATGCTGCAGGAAAATAATAAGTCATAGCAATTACATGAAAATAGCCCTACAATTAAGTCTTTATGCGCCAAGTTTTAGACAGGTTGTGCACCAGGTAAATTTTGCCCATGCTTCCTTCTTCCTTCGATGTTCTCACCTTTAATTTTGTCTTGCTTTTGTTAATGCTTATTAAATAGGTTAAATATGTATATTTCTAGATAATTATCATAATATTAATTATTTGACGAAGCTTTAAAGTAAATTAATTATTAAATTAAGTGTATATTGCGTAATTAACAATTCATAGAAAATGGCCTAAGCTGGTGAGTGTAGCGGAGAGTAAAGAGGTGAGCAAGATGAGAGAGAAAGGAAAAAGGATAAGGGCTTTAAAGGAAAGGAGGTAAACGGTATTTGGAAAGGAGAGTAGGCTAGAAAGTATCAAGAGTAATAACTTACAATTGTACACTGTATTTTGACGCGTAGCAACGCGTAACGAGAAATGATAGTAAAATTCTTCTTCTTATATTCGTTCCATTTTTGGAATATATGGTCAGTTAGTTCAGAAAGCTGCTACTGTTCATTCCTCGTTATTGATGTCTGACATTCTGTAGAAATCATTTCCTAACGTTACCATTCCTCATCCATTTCCACGTATTTCGTGGTTCGCAACGTGTTATCAAAGAAGGCAATTCGAGACTCGTAGTATACTAACTTCGCAGCCTTAGACTGAGGTCAATTTGACATCTAACTGATGCACCTAATCATGGGAAGGCCTTCAACTTCTCTCCAACAAGTAACTTTTTGTGTGCGTCCAGTAATAGGCTCCCATGTGGGTCTCCAAAAACAGTCCAGAGACAGGAAGGGTTTCACCAAGCGAGTGTCCATTCCTCGTTCAAGGTCATATATGCACCTGAAGGTACCCTTGGTAATATATGTGGTTCCTGACAACCTTCGAAGCAAAAGTAATAACGATATAACCACTTAATATTCTTAAAAGTTAAATAATTCAATTGAATTCAATTGAAAAAAAAGTACGCGTGCTTGAAGGGGGCGTAGCTTAATCGATTTTTTGGAATTGAATGATTAGCCTGTGGCTCCCGAAGCTTGCATAATTTTGTACAAAGAGGCGTCTCAACCCGAGTAATATTATAAAGCATAAAAATAATAAACTGATGAAAGAATCGATAGACGTATGCAACTGGGATGAGCAGCATTTGGAAAAGTAAAGAACATTTTTAAAGCGAAAATTTCGCAATCTCTAAAAACTAAGGCGTTTAACCAATGCATCCTTCCTGTATTAACTCATGCCGCAGAGACGTGGAATGTGACAGCAAGTCTAACCCATAAAATAAAGGTCACCCAGCGTGCTGTGGAGAGATCCATGCTCGGAGTGTCGCTAAAAGATAGAATCAGAATCGAGGAAATAAGCAGAAGAACTCAAGTAGTGGATGCTACCCAACGAATCGGCACACTCAAGTGGCAATGGACAGGACATATCTGTCGAAGAGACGAAGGTCAATGGGGAAGAAAAGTATTGAGGTGGCGCTTAAGAACTGGCAAAAAAAGCATTTGCCAACCCGAGAAGAATAGCGGGAGTGGCCTGGATGCGTAAGGCGCAGGATCGAAGAGGATGGAGACTCATGCGGGACGCTTACATTCAACAGTGGACGGATACAGGCTGATGATGATGAAAGGATGCGTGCCGTTCAGCTAGTCATTGTATAGGTAGGTTTGTGTCCATAGTTGGTCAAGGATGTCCTCCGTGGCCTGGGTCATGTGTTCCAGGGCTGCATGTGTGATAGATCGCAATACTCGTATTATGACGAGCGTTGCTCACGCATGTTAAGTCACGCGTCAATACTCGGGGCGGCGAAAAAAGGAAGTGCTTGTGATTGAATGGTAATGTGTTCAAATGTCAGGGCTATCAATTTTTATATGCGAACACCATCGTCAACATAGTTTTCATTAAAAAACTTTAAGTCAACAAATGTTACTTTAAAGCTCAGCAAGCAACTTGCCAAAATATTTGTTTCGAGCATCTTGATGTACGGTGAGACATGGTGCTTATCTGAAAGTGATAAAAAAAGACTAGAGGGCTTTGAGATGTGGTCGTACAGAAGAATTCTCGGAATTTCTTGGAGAGACCACGTCACGTACAATGAGGCTCTCAATATAATCAACGAGGATAGGCACCTAGTAAGAACCATCTCAGAGAGGCGAGCCCGATGTATCGGTTACATCGTGCGCTGCGATGGTCTTCTTCACGACATTGTGGAAGGGATGGTTGAGGGTAGAAACTGTAGTGGGCGCCCTAGACTAGAGTATTTGCAGCAAGTGTTCGAGGACATGAGTTGTAGCTCTTATGCTGAGCTGAAGAGGACTGTAGAGGATCAGAGGAGTGAAGATCCAGATGCAAGATTTTGTTGCTGCAAACCAATCCACCGGATTGATATTACTTTGTAAAAGAACCACTTTACATGTAGACAAACGTATGTTCGCAAAATATATGGTAATTTATTACTCTCCACCATTCTCTCTGTCTTAATTTTTTCGACATAAGCTTACAAAGAAAATAAAAAACTTTTTGTAGATTAATCGCTGCCTAAAAATGAGTGTCACGACCTATCGTCCCCAGACAATTCATTCAACGACTCATCGGTAACGACGTGGGGCGCACTGGACGTCTGGTGCACGGGATATTTGGTCCTCGGACTGGAATTGAATATACAGTCATTGTGACGTCAGATAGATCACGTCGGTATTTCATCCTTCCTACAATTTGGATCTCTTCAAGAAACAGATAAATATACACATGCAATCTCCCCAAACCACAGACAATCACGAACACAACACACATTTCCCGCATGCAGCATCCAGCCTCCCTGGCTGAGCGTCGTAGAGTGCACTGGTCTTGACCGGGAGTGCTCTCCTGCATGCGATTAACAATAATGCCGTGTTATTTGTGTGTCAACGATGTTATACTTATGACATGGTTTTTGTTGTTGCAAGTCCAACGATTTGCGTAGAGTATCCCGACACTTGTTCTGAATGTGAGGTCACTGACACTAAATGTGTCAATACATTAACAATGCCACACTTATATGTTAGTCCTTCAATTATGAATTAAAATGTAATATATTTTGTAATGTTATTGAAGGAAAAAAAAATAATAATAATTATAGAATAACATAAAAAAAAGATGCGGCAACCCTACAATAGTACAATAGTTGTGGAGTTATTGACATTCAGAGTGCATAATTCTGACCGGCAAAGGCGAACAATTGATAGGTCGTTGATGGGAGCGATGATTTACTACGACTGCGTTAAGGGGGCAAATTCCGGGTCATATTATAAATCCATCCTTGAATAATTATCCGCCTGTTTAGCAAAGTTGTTGATAATCTTTTATGCTCGTAAAAAAATGTGATGCTAATTTTTCGATGACCCGTGTGTGGACGATTTTAAGAGGTTCCGATTTAGAACACAGGGAAGGTCAAACAAAATAAAATTAAATTAACAAATATATTTTTTCATTTCCTTTTCTTTAAGCTCCGGAAAATTATACATAGAATGTACTCAGCGGAGCTACAGAAGGCAGAGATTAATGGAATGAGGTTGACGGTGCTTTGTGGTGGCGTCTCTTGATGTCCGTATGCTCCAGTTAGGGGGAGCGAACATGGATATGATCATGATAATGAACCCAAAGCATGGAATCCTTGATATCCTTCGTAGTATCAATCCGGTGGATTGGTTTGCAGCAACAGAATCTTGTATCTCGATCTTCACTCCTCTCGGTCCTCCGCAACCCTCTTCAGCTCAGCATAAGAGCTGCAACTCATATCCTCGAACACTTGCTGCAAATACTCCCGTCTAGGGCGCCCTCTACAGTTTCTACCCTCAACCATCCCCTCCACAATGTCGTGAAGAAGACGATCGTGGCGCATGATATGACCGACCCATCGGGCTCGCCTCTCTTTGATGGTTCTTAATAGGTGCCTATCTTCCTTGATTATCCCGAGAAACTCATTGTTCGTGACGTGGTCTCTCCAGGAAATTATGAGAATTCTTCTGTATGACCACATCTCAAAGGCCTCTAGTCTTTTTTTATCACTTTCAGATAAACACCATGTATCACAGCCGTACATCAATATGCCCTTACAAATGTTTTGGCAAGTTGCTTGCGGAGACTTAAATTAATATTTTTTACTACTGATATTAAATGACAATTATCAATCTGACAGCTGCTGTCAGATTGATAATTGAATACCGACAGATGGTCACAGTGTTGCTGAAGTCTCACCTGTGGATTCTATTACGCTTACCATGTTATTTATGGTTAAGCGCTGCATGTGGAGTGTTGATCCGCCAACGTCGTAGACTGCAGCCCGACATTCACGCATCACCCTTATTATTACAGGAATTTACTATGAATGGGTGGTGTTCACGGGATGACTTTCGTCTACCACCAATTTTAATTAATAGGCTATGACTGGCATTTTATGGGTGAGGGATCTAACTCACACCAACCGGGGGTATTTAAGAGCTCAGAAATCGGTTAAAAATACTTTTTTACTTTTAATCTCGAGTAAACGCTTTTACCGTTGATCTATACTTGCCGGCATTTTTTTACAACATAGAATAAAATATTATAATATTTATCCACCGGCGGGTATAGCTCAATGGTCAAAGCGTTTGCTTTGCAAGCCAAAGGTCGTGGGTGCGATCCCCGACGGAGATTAAAAAAAGTATTCTTAATCGATTTGTGAGCTCTAAAATACCCCCGGTTGGTGTGAATTTGATCTTTCACCCGTAAATTTCCGGTGATAGCCTATTAATTAAAATTGGTGGTAGACGAAAGTCGTCCCGTGAAGACCACCCATTCATAGTAAATTCCGCTCCATAAAGATGATGCGTGAATCTCGTCTATGACGTTGGCAGATCAACACACTCCACATGCAGCACTTAGCCATATGCACTATGGTTAGCATCATATAATTCCACAGATGAGACTTCAGAATTACTATCACCATCTGTCGGTATTCTCCTGTATGTGCTTACATAAAAATAAATAATGTTAAAAAAAAATTACCTTGTACGTTCAAATTTATATTATAATTATAATATTTAATAATTATAATATTTAAAGACACACTTCTAATTTTCCCATCACATAGAACATACGAGTATATCGTTTCAGCATGTAGCGTCAAGCCTCCCCTGTTATTCGTTATAAATATAACTATTGATTTTAGATTAACTGGATTCATCCAGATCTTCAGGGAAAAGGAGATCTTAACAACTGATATAATCATATTATTACAGTAATTAATTTGTACATTAATATGAAATTTTCCTTAAAATTATTTGTTTGAATAGACGAGTTTCATTCAGTGTAGGAGTATTATCAGTAGCTGTATAAATTTTAATGACATTTAAATTAGTTCCAAACTTGTTAAATATTACTAAATTTGGGAAACTTTTACAACCTCTTGAACTACACTTAAAACTGTATAATACAGAGTATACTCGTATCATAATTATGCTGAAGTTATCTTTTACAATTATATACTTTAATATATTTTATATTAAGCGATTCTCCACCAGTGGCTCATGATTTCCCAGATTATTTTGTATTTCTGTTTATTTTTTACTATTTCCGCTCCAAATTTATAGCATATGGACACCATAAACTATCGTTTCATAGATCTGTAATCTCTGGTTGTATATATATTGTCTCAGAACACCTGTATACCTGGAGGTCCACATGGCAAACATAGATGGATTCCGAGAACCTCCAGGCCAAGAGCCCGCGAACTTGCATAGACTCCAAGGTACCAGAATAATATTTGGGAGCTCAATAACCATATTTTTAAAGTAGAATGGATGATATCAATTGTTATTTATTTATTTATTTATTTATATACAGAATCCAAATTCCAATTTTTTACAAATATTTAGAAACATAGAGTATACATAAATATACAATAAATAGAGAAAATAATAAAAAAAATAAAAATAACACAAAAGAATAAGAAGATGACACGTGTCAAAGATCACAGAGATCAAGTAGAACAATACCATCGACAAAAGAGGAAAAGTATATATAAATATACGAGTATTTACAGGAAGTAATTGTGATTTCCTTTAACCTGTTCGCATTGTTAGCCGATATATGCCGTCCAAAATTCCCCTACCGTTGACATCAGTAGCCGTGATATATCGTTTTGCTACTTTCTCAGAATAGTTTTTTTATGCATCATCTGATAGCTAAATGATACAAGAACCAAGGTGATATATGAAAATAGACCAGATAAGTACATTTATGCTTTAAATACTAGTTTTAAAATTGATGATGTATAATTTGTATTCCACCGAGCTGTAATGAAAGGGTTAAGATATAATATATAAGACATAAATTGCATTGTCGCCTTGGACTAGGTTTATATTATAAAAATATATTTTAAATTGCTTTTGATCCACTGATTTGGTGTAAATAAAAATTATTGACAGAAAATCTTAATGTGGATTATGTGACTTTTTTACAAACACGAAATCTCAAGTGTTACGTGAAATATGCCGCGTAGCTTTACACGTGCTGTCTACAAAAACTTGCGAATTGTTAACGGTCGTAAATACAAGTCGCAAATATAACGTGGGATTGACCACGTATCTGGTCGAAAGCGCGAATAGTCTTCCAATAAATTCTGCCCGGACTGTTCGACCATTAATCACACAACGTAGAGATTATATATTCCTCAAGCATCTGTGCATCTTTTTTATGATGCTACCGCACATGTAATTTTAGCTGATCCGTCCAGGACTTAAATGGGCTACGATTTTAAAATGTTTCTGGTAGAGAAAGAGCTCAATATCCAATGTCTTGCAGCCATCAGATTCATAGCATTTTCGTTAATAGGCATTCTGTATATGATAGTTTAACCTGTTCGCATCGGTACCCGATATATGTTGTGTAAGATTCCCTTACGTTGACATCGGTAGCCGTGATATATCATTTTGCTACTTTCTTAGAATAGTTTTTAATGCATCATCTGATAGCTAAAGAATACAAGAACGAATGTGATATATGAAAATAGACCAGATAAGTATATTTATGCTTCAAATACTAGTTTTATAATTGACAGTATTATTTCTATTCCACCGAGCCGCACTGAAAGGGTTAATAACTTTTTATAATCTCTCCTGTCAAGGATCAAACTAAAGACGACCTTTAGCATGCAAGGGAAACGCTTCAACCACTGAGTTATACTCATTTTTAATGAGTTGTTGAGAATTTTGCGGAAAATCACTACCCAAGATTGACACTATGAAAAAACACAGTACGTTTACGAGTGTTACTACAAGAAACGTATTTTACCGAATTGAGTTATTATGCGATCTGAAAATTAACATTGTGAGCTATCTGCAAAAAATATGATTTTTGTAAAATATTGTACATTTAAATCTTATCTTTATATTTTATAAACAAAGACATTTATTATTGTTAGTATTGAATGCAGCTGCTTTGTCTTTCTGGAGGGCCAGCGGGAACGTTACATAGAATGAACGCAAATAAACTACGGGTGGCAGAGCTGACATGAGATAAGCCGAGGATCATGTCGGCTGAAAAAGCATTGTGGCGGCAGCTTGTGACATCAAAATGCTCCAATTAGACAGAAGCGGACATAATAATGATATTAAAACTTCAAACATTTGAATATACCTCAATGGTCAAAGCGTTTGCTTTGCAAGTTAAGGGCCGTGGGTTCGATCCCCGACGGAGATTAAAAAGAAAAGGATTTTTAATCGATTTCTGAGCTCTAAAATACCCCGGTTGATGTGAATTTGATCCCTCACCCGTAAAATGCCGGTCAAAGCCTATTAATTAAAATTGGTCGTAGACGAAAGTCGTCCAGTGAAGACCACCCATTTATAGTAAATTCTTGTAATAATAAGGATGATGCGTGTATTTCGGGCTGTAGTCTATGACGTTGGCGGATCAACACTTTACATGCAGCGCTTACCACAATGGTAAACGTCATAGAATTCCACAGATGAGACTTCAGAGTTACTATCACCAATTGTCGGTATTCTCCTGTATGTTTTTCCATGAAAATAAAAAAATACAGAAGTATCTTTTAACCTAGGCGATATAATTTATTAGACCACATTTTTATAGCAACATCTTAATCATACATAGCTGAATTCAAATAAATCGAAATCAATTTCTAAAAAATATTATTTTGTAATTGTCACATTTATATTAAATGTAAATTGCTCACCCTTAAAGCGATCAGATATTTTCTGCACACAGTAGGCCAGAGTGACGTAACACTGATTCTTACTTTAACTGTTTATGACTAGTAACCCTAAGCGCCAGGACCGTTGTGGGTTGCGTTATCACACAAGACTGGCTGATGGTCAGCGTGCTGGTCATCATCAGATCTCTTCGGCAGCCGCTGCTGACGCCTCATGAATAATGGATCACCGGCCTCGACACTGGAAGGATCGTGGCTGAACAATGACGAGGAGCGTGGAGGATTTGTTCCTTCTACAGCTCTCGTCCTCGCCTTGGATGGCTGATCATATTACGTTCACGTAGCGCCTGCACGTACCGAGAGTGTATAATACTCACATTTGTTACAACGGCAGTGTAATGAGACAAACGCATGATAATTGTTGGCGCCGATTTATTGCTTGCTTGCTTACTAAACATCATCATCATCATCACCATGTCCTCTCTCCTAACTGGAGCACGTGGCTGTCACGAACTGCGGCCACAAAGCTCTGTCTGCCGCCATCTTCATCGCAGTATCAATCTGGTGGATTGGTTTGCATCAACAAAATCTTGCATCTCGATTTCCACTCTTGTCGATTTTCTGCAACCCTCTTTAGCTCAACATAAGAGCTATAACTTACGAGAACTTCCGTCTAGGGCGCCCTTTGCATTTTTAACCTCAACCATCACTTCCACAATGTCGTGAAGAAGACCATCGTGGCGCATGATGCGAGCGATCCATCGGGCTCGGCTCTCTGAGATGGTTTTTACTAGGTGCTTATCTTTCATGATTATTCTTCCTATCTGCCGCCATAGTCTTTGTCTTATCTTGTGTTAGCTTTGCCTTCCGTAACTACGACGAGTACATTGAATGTATAGTTCCTAACGGCTCTTCTGCAGCATCCTTAGTATATATCTTAACTAGGTCCACATTTTGACCGACTTAAGTATGGAAGGCTGCTTCTTTCACTCTTTCACCACATAGTTCCCTTCAAAGGAAAACTATCGTGCTCCGAGTTTTGTACGCTGGCTTAGAAACTCACCATACGGCTGCATTGGATTTTGGTTAGATACTTAGATTTAGTCGTAAATGAGAATGGGGACGACAGATGGGCTATATAGCCCATCTGTCGTCTATATAGAAGACACTTTTTTTTGATCGAGTGAAGTTGCGATTCCCAGATATTGCATGTGTAATTAAAATACGTAATACTCACATTCGTTGAAACGGTATTGTAATGATACGCACGTAGGATAATTGTTTGCGACGATTTATTGCTGGATTACTAAATAGTTCTGATAAATTAAAAAATATCTTCCGACAATAAGATTGGAATAACAACACAAGTTCGCTTTGTAATGCTCTTCCAGTATCTGTGAATCCTCCCCAAAAGCTTCAAAAACATAACTAATTATTTTCAATAAAGCTATGCTATATATATAGGATGCTGCAATATAAATGATTCATTAATATCACTGAGCTCATTTAATAATACAAACGTGGTACTTCCCTGAACGCTTTTATCACCTGGATTTTTTTTTATATTAACACATACAGGCGAATACCGACAGATGGTGATAGTAATTCTGAAGTCTCATCTGTGGAATTCTGTGACACTTACTATGGTGCATATGGCTAAGCGCTGCATGTGGAGTGTTGAGCCGCCAACGTCATAGACTACATAGAGAAATAGTTTTTTTTTTTTTTTAATCTCTGTCGAGGATCGAACTCACGACCTTTGGCTTCCAAAGCAAACACTTTGATCATTCCGCTGTACCCGCCAGGCTTAATGTAACGATCTTAAGATCCGTAAGCGTTTTTTAAGCTAACCAACTTTTATTATATACTTTCCTTTAGCTTTTAAAATGATGAAAAAATTAGTAAGCCTCAGCCCTCTACTCACCTCAAATCTTAATACATACGGGTGTGAAGTTGATTATTAAGTCAAGTAATGCCTCTACATACAGGTATGCGACTCTCAATCTCAAACAATCAAACTCAATTGATCAGGTAGTGAAGTGTTTTCAGGATGTTTCATAATATAAGCGGAGTTGATCATACTGAGTTGTAAAATTATAATGAAAACACCTACAGTATTTTCTTACATGATTTGTTTTGACAAATGCCAAAAAGCTATGTCTGAGGCATATTTAACGTATGTTATGCATTTATATAAATCACGAGAGGTAGCTAAATTTACGCAAGTTGTTTGAAATTTTAAATCTATCGAATCAGATATTTATTTCGTACAAAGGTACAGTTTATTTCAAATTGGGTTCTTTGATTCTGTTTACGCTCTTTTTTTAGTAAAAATAATATTTTCCAGAATGTCACCCAATATATAGCGTTTTACGCAACCATTTCCGAATCCAAATCTTTCGGTTCGGCCGTATTTCGTTCACAGATAATTCGTTCAACGACTCATCGGCAACGACGTGGGACGCACTGGACGTCTATTGCTGGTGCACTGGATGTCTCGCTAACCTAACCTAAATTATTTCGTTAACGCGACCTATGGATTTCTGGACTCTACGATCACTGAAACAATCTTAATGTTAGGTTATCGAGACAGCCAGTGCACCAGATGTTCCGTACACCAAATTTCCAGTGCACCAGACGTTCAGTGCGCCCCACGTCGTTGCCGATGAGTCGTTGAACGAATTGTCTGGGAACGATAGGTCGTGACACCAAAACTTTCGAATGGTCCCTTAGTGATAAATACGTCTACCTAACATAATTAACAACACGGTGCTTCAGTCTATTCTAGTACATTAAATGTATCTACTTAAATCATGTACTTAAATATACATACGCTACATTATATTTTATTTTAATTACTTGTCAAAATGTTATATACACAAAGAACATATAAATCGGGTCTTAAACTATTTTAATTTTATATTTACACTATAAAATATGTATTTACTATAATTAATAAGAAATAAATAATATAATTCAATGCCTTCACGTTAATATCGCTAAAGGGATATATTTTATTTTTTATGTTTTGCGCTCAAACAATTTCATCACACGTTTGAACACAATCGACTTTGTTTCCCACGCAATAATCCAATATGCGAAGAGACGTTATCGAAGGAAAATTGTTGGTACCGTGAAGAAAGCTCATTACCTTGAGCTTAATTTATAAATTGTATTATGTAAGAAAATCGGTCTTATGGTGGGTTAGGTTAGGTAGAGCTACGAAATAGTTGTATATCTTTTGCCGGCATGCGATCTTTTTGGAAGCAATTCCTTTGGAAGCGTTGGGGCCTCAAAATTTAAAAAATACCCAGAACATTAAAAAAGTATTACAGCCAAGATTTGACATTCTGTCATCCAATTAAACAAACAATGCCAGATAAAAAGATCATAGATATAATTAAGTTAAATGTTTTTTTAGCGTTAAAACGGTATGAGCTTACAATTTCATTTTAATTTACTGCGTAGTACAAGTATTTAGCCACAAATAGTTTTCTATTTACTACATACAGTGATTGTTAAACTACTATTGTGGCTGTTAGGTAAAGCCGTGTGTGGTGAATTTCTTTTGCATCAATGTGTCGACCGCCATTATACGATCCATCTTAAAGGTTTGGACTGCAATATTGGTGCAAAGAAATTCGCCACATATGACTAAACCCTAAAGCCAGAATACCAAATCTGGCCGTGAAAACCTACGAGATTGATCGTTTAAGTATGTACGAAATATAGTCGGGGAAGAAAAAAGTTTTAGAAATGTTTTGGTGAAAACATTCCAAATGGGAAAGTTAATTATTAAATTTGCTGCAAAAGATGTTAAGTGTAAGAATATTTTATGAAATATCTAGTTAATTATATATTGATAAAAACTCAAGGTAACTTAGGAAATACAGAACTGCAATGATAATAAGAGTAAGTAAAAAAATCGAATATGTACTCGTACAAGTGTGATGATTTATTTTCCAAGAAGGCTATATTTTATTCTCTACTTGAGTAATGTATTTATTAATAATTAATTTTACATCATAAAAGCTTGGTATAATAATAATAATTGTCTTTTTGGTGGAAAGTGATAACGTCAATGTTTCGAAAGTTCTACACAATTCAATGGCAACTATTTCTAGAGTCAAGAGTTGTAAATGAAGTACTTTTGATATTTCCTGCTTGAAGAGTACACACTGAAAGCCGAAACTTTACTGAAAATTACAATACTGATGATTTAATTGAACTGTTACAAACTCAGTATTGCTGGCCTTGTATTGTTTGATATTTAAAATTAAAAGCTGTACATGAAAATTTAAAGCCTGAAATATTACTGTTCCGCGAAGTTTCAATAACGGCCGATTTACTATTGTTTCTTGTAAGTAAAATAATA
The DNA here is from genome assembly GCA_022606575.1 of Glossosoma conforme. Taxonomy (NCBI): domain Eukaryota; kingdom Metazoa; phylum Arthropoda; class Insecta; order Trichoptera; family Glossosomatidae; genus Glossosoma; species Glossosoma conforme. The sequence continues at coordinate 83,203 of JAGTXR010000437.1, forward strand.
AATTGTAATTATAACAATCCTTGAAATCGAGAAGTTAATATTTGATCTATTTATTGTAATATTTAAGACCATCGTTTTTCAACCTTTTAGACTGAATTTTCAGAATACTAGAGTATATATGATGAGCAACACGTGTATGAAAAAAAGATCTTCTGAAGAATACGTACTTATACATTTCTTCCCATTAAATATTATATTTTATAATCGTCTGTCGTGGAAGACCGTCGGAAGCTTTAAATATAATGTACTCGACGGAGCTGACTTGGGATGAGGCGAATAATATGATGGCTGACAAAGCTTTGTGGCGGCAGTTTTTGAATACCATATGCTCCAGTTAAGGGAGCGGACATGCTTTGATAATGATTCGTCTGTTAAAAATTGTTAGGACTTTACTAATATTAAATAAATTTTAATTCGATTTTAACCTTAAAAATACTGAAGTCAGTTAACCCTCAACATAAGCAATTTATAGCTAAAAATGCCTTATATCGAATCATAAAATTCCAATTAGAAACTTATTATTTAAATTGCAAATCCACTTCCTAGTTGGAGCATATATGATCGTCACGAATTTCCATCACATAGCCAGTTTAATTAAATTATTGCCATTCTCAAGTCATCTATGCACGCAAGCTTCGTTGAGTAAATAAAATACCATGTATATTTTTAGAAAGCGTTCAAGAGCTTAAAGCAAACATATTTAAGAATTAATAAATCAAAATTTTATATATTATATCTGATATTTAGTTCGAAGTTCCCAAAGCCAGAAATATTTCGTCTAGAGGAGCAGGGTAATGAAAATAAGATCCTAACAGCCGTATACAAATACGTTTCTTAAGATTTAAGGTGAGAGTTGAGAGTTCTCACTTTGATTATTCTAAAGCAGAGTAGCTACTTACTTTAAAGTAGGCTCGCTTGGTGAAAACCCTCCCTGTCCCTTCCTGTTTTTGGAGACCCAGATGGGGACCCGTTACTGGACGCACGCAAAAAGCTACTTGTTAGAGAGTGGCTGAAGGCCTTCCCGTGATTCAAGGTGCATCAGATAGATGGCAAATAGACCTCAGTCTAAGGCTGCGAAATTAGTATACTACAGCGAGTCTCGAATTGCCTTCTTTGGTAACACGTTGCTAACCACGAAATACGTGGGCATGGATAAATAAATGTTGAGGTCGGGAAATGGATTCTTCAAATAGCAGACATCAGTTAGGAGTCATTACTTGCGTCTGCACTCTAGTAGGCTGGATACTTTAAATAATGTTTTTGCATACGGAGTGTGAGACTAGAGTGGACAGAGTTTGAAATGAGCATATTCGGGGTTCATTTCGGGTGGCCCCCATACCTGAAAAGATAAGGGAAAACCGCATAAGATGGTATGGGCATGTGACACGGAGATATGAGGACCACATTATGAAGAGAGCCCTCAACATACCCACGCTGAGAAGAAGACCTGGAAGATCACAGGCAACCTGGACTGCAAATGTAAGCAAGGATCTGAAAACCCTGGGTTTGACCGAGAATGCAACGCAGGCCAGACAGACATGGCGAATTTGCATGAGGAGAGCCGACCCCAGATGATGGTAAATAGCTAGAATAAAGAAGAAGAAGAATAATCATACGGTTATAAAGAACTAATTAAACGTTTGTTATTTTGGTTTCAGTTGATTCAAGATGCCTCCCAACTCATCGGACGCATCCGCGGTGGTGTTCGAGGGTAAGGACCTGGAGTTTGCCGCCAAGGCTGGGATGCCTCAGGCAGACTCAAGGCCGCTGCAGCCTGTCTGGAGGAACGTCGCTCTCTTTGCTTACCTCCACGTGGCCGCAGTCTATGGGGCGTGGCTCTTCCTCACGCAGGCCAAGTGGCAGACCGACATTTTCGGTAAGGACAAGGCAGACATTAACACATGCTTTAACCCTCCGTCGGTCGCAATGCTAGCAGGCGTGGTATTCGTCAGATAAAAAATGTTTGTTTGCACTTTTCGCAGACATATTCCGCATGGCTGAGATAGATTAGCATGGCAGTGACCAAGGGCTGTATAGGTGGATTCAGAAGGCCGTACTGAGTCAAGAAGCCACTAAGAATTTATGCGCGTTTATCCGTTTGTCCAAGGAGTGGTGCCCATAAAACCGTCGCCTGATATGTCAGATCGTATTCAAACCGACGGATTGTTGATTCTTGGATTACTATTGATATCAGCTTGATATTGTTTCTTTAGGCTGATGCCGTAAAGCCTCGAAAATCGATCTTTTGTCTCTTATTTTTGTTCGCTCGCCTGACATGCACATATAATGTTAGTTTTAATTGTATAATGTTGCACGGCGTTTGCATGCGCCATTTTATTTGTTATGACAGTTGGTCCATTTCATATTGGCCACTGTCATCTTTAATTCACTTGTCTGCCGCGACTATTGGCGGCGCCAGATGTCAGAGCACGCCATCAGTTGGAGCTCGCCCGCGACCGTTATGGCATCCTACATCCTGGATCTTGCATCCTGTCATCCAGTAAATCGATATCAAACTTTGAGAGGAGGATATCAACATTATACATCATCATCATCATTATCACCATCACCAATGACCGTTCCGCTAACTGGAGCATAAAGTCATCACACAGTGTCTTCTCAAAGCTCTATATTTTTTTTTGCATGATTTGTGTCTTTAATATTCTTATGTACTCAAACATGTGATTAAAGAGGGATTTTTTCGTGTGTTTTTAATTTATTTGTGTATTATTAAATACTTGAGAAACATGTCCTTTCCTAATCATTAATTGAAACAATTCTTTTTTGCTATGTGTTAATAAGTAGAACAACTAAAATTTGCCTTGCATATGATGAAAATAATACTGTCGTAATTTCAGATTCGGAAACGCGATATGGGGTTTCTTTTGGTATTTAATGAGTGGTTTTCATAAGTTCTGCAGTGAGATTGCAATTATTTAACATTGCATATTATGGTACGAGTACAAGGACACAATACGAAAATAATCTCAATTAAATAAAAGTTAATCGCTGTGAACAACGATTGATATATGCTTTGCACTAATTTCCTAAAGCGATCAATTTCAAATTTGACACTGATACAAAGTAGTCCGTGTCTTTTCAATTTAAACAGCTATTATTATTACTAACATCTTGTTTGTTAAATAAATCATAACATCGCAATCGCAAGCTGTTTTTTTATGCAAAATCTACTCCACCCATTGCATAACAATTAGCAAATTTATGACCAGATAATTAATCATCAATACATTATTCTTTTTTTACGCGTAAATTGAAATGTGTCATTGAATCTAAGACTGTTTGATTGATAGTAAACAAAATGGTTAAAACTTGAATGCAATGATAAAATTAAGCTCATTGTTATACCACAGATGATATGAAAACCCAAATTTTTGTAATCAATTTGTCGATATAACGTTAGATCTCCTACGTCATAATACTAGATCAAGGCATGTTTTTAGACAAATTTTGTATACTAAGTTGACATGAGTAAACTTGGACTAAAATGTTTTTAGGTTAAGGATTACTTTTATACCAACCGAATATATACTTAAATGTATATTATTACTTAAATATACATATACTAAACATAAAATTCTTTTTTCAACGCGTCAATCCAAGCACAAAAATAACGGCAGAAGCGGGATGCGAACCGCGGACCTTGGAAACCAACTATGCCCAGGTATTCATACCGCTCGGCGAATCACGCCATTGCTATGCCCAGACTGACCTGCGATGAAACTAGTATTTATATCATTGTTATTATCGTACGACAGATGTCGCCATAGTATATATTCAAAGTATGTATATTTTTATTAAAAATATAATAAGGAAAGTAATAATATTAAGCTTGTGAATAAATGAATACTGATAGAATAATAATAAAAATATACATACTTTGAATATATACTATGGCGACATCTGTCGTACGATAATAACAATGATATAAATACTAGTTTCATCGCAGGTCAGTCTGGGCATAGCAATGGCGTGATTCGCCGAGCGGTATGAATACCTGGGCATAGTTGGTTTCCAAGGTCCGCGGTTCGCATCCCGCTTCTGCCGTTATTTTTGTGCTTGGATTGACGCGTTGAAAAAAGAATTTTATGTTTAGTATATGTATATTTAAGTAATAATAATATTGTAATATAGTCAATGATCTATAAAAGTAGATTAGAATATTGAAATAATAAAATAATATTCTAATAAAAATTAAAAAAATTAATTAAATGTATATTGTTTTTTTTTCTGATAACTTAGGACATCTATGATAAATTAAGAGAATTAATTGAGATGATGAGCGTCGGATCTTATTATTATTAATAATGATTTATTAACATTAAAACTTCATTAAATCTGTTTACATCACACATTCTTTGTACAATATTAAAAATATCTATTAACAAATACCCAAATATATGTCATATACGGTTCCGCCGCATTTCGTTCCCAGACAGTTCGTTCAACAACTCATCGGTAATGACACGGGTTGCAAAGGATGTCTTGTGCACGGGACATTTGGTGCACGGGACAACTGGTGCACTGGATGTCTCGCTAACCTAACCTAACCTAACATAAGTTTTTTTCCAATGTTTTCAGTATTTATTTTGAGATCCATTATAAATAATTAATATGTTTCATTACTTTGTTTTTAAATGAATCGTAACATAAATAATATAAAAGAAATATTTAATATATATAATATATAAGTCATTTCGTTAACGAGACCTATTGATATCTTGACTCTACGATAACTGGACAAATCCTTAGGTTAGGCGAGGTCAGATTAGATTAGTGAGACATTCAGTGCACCAGTTGTTCCGTGCACCTTAAGTCCCTTGCATTAGACGTACAGTGCGCCCCACGTCGTTACCGATGAGTCTTTGGATGAATTGTCTGGGAACGGTAGGTCGTGACACCCTCAGATACTACAGTTAGCTTATCTTCAAACCCCCTGCTCTTTGAGAACTATGTATATTATATACTCGGTGGATCATCAGCTACTGAGAATAATAGCAGCTAACATACTTCTCTCTAATTAAGGGATGTTATTCAGTCGCGTGGTGGCAGGATGAGGAGCAGATTAACAACACAGAGACTTTTTCTGAAGCACATTGACATATATACAATGTTTCGATAACTTTACAAGCTTCTGGCTCGGACCACAGCATTCAGGCCGGGCCACAATACAATGCGATCTCGCCGCCGTCGGCTCACGACTGAGCGCGCTCGTGATGGGCTGTCACCCTGCGAGTGTCGATCTATATAACTAACGTCACATAGATGTACGACAAGGAAATATAAATAAGAGACGAAAGATTGTATATCGAGGTTTTCGGTATCAGGCATCAAGGGCTATATCATGCTGATAACACAGCTTATAAAATAATGCGGTATAAATTTGAAGCGGAACATGAATGTTCCATCTTGGAAACACATATAAATAAAAAATATTTTGCATGTGACATCCAAAACGTAGTTCAACAATGTATCGTTGTATTTAAATAACGTTAGTTATGATAAAACTAATCACCAAACAGGTGATCGTTCATTGTGAACAGGTGTTTTATGACCGTCGATTTTATCACAACGGTCCTTAACCTGATCATATCTATTATCTACAAGACAACAAGACAAACGCATCAATGAAGCGATAACATCAAAAATAATCTATCGATATTTTTGGGTTTGTATTGTTTTTTTTTCGATAAGTACTCGCTTCTGTTTGTTACACATTATCTTTCTTGCAGTGACTGTATACTGTAACTAGGTAGTGATTACCGTAGAAAACGTCTAACCTGCAATCTACCGTAGATTACGTCTAACCTGCAATCAATGGTACACAGGCGTAAGATTGGTTCACTTAGTCTCTTCTACCGTTATTACCACGGTCGCTGCTCTTCGGAACTTAAAGAACTAATTCCTCCAGCACCCACCGGCAACCGAAAAACTCGTCTTACACTTGCCGAACATCCATACACGGTTAATGTGTGTCGACCAAGGACTGACATTTTCCAAAGTTCCTTCCTCAATGCCACTGGTAAGCTGCGGAATACTTTTGCCAGCGTCTGTGTTTCCTCCTTTCTGCAATCTGGATCTCTTCAAGAGACAGATACACTTGCAATCTCACCAATCCACACACAAACACGAGCACAACACACGTTTCCCGCATGCATGTATAACGGAATGTATAATATAACGGAATAGTTAATTTTAACAATCTTCCTCGGGAAATAAAAGAGATCAGCGATATTAAAATATTGATTGAAAAGGTGAAACAGTACTTTAAAATAATGACGAACAGAACCGACGTCACTGCATAACAAATTGAAATAATGAAATGTACCAAAAATGTATTATTAAATTATATATACATTAAATTTAATTCAACATATAGTATATTAAATCCTTAATCATATAATGTTAGTTCTATATCAAAATCATGTAAATGTATAAATATGTAATACTCTGTATAATTATATAAAACTGTAAAATAAAATAGATGAATCCCACGCCACACACAAGATCTTATCTTTAAGTGGTGTGGTAAGCGAATGTAAAAAGAAAAAAAAAAAAAAAAATGTCTTGACCAGCTGTGTGCTCTCTTGCATGCGATTACATTTAATATATATATAAAATAAATAATCAAATATTTCAGTTAGTTAAGCGCCTTACCTCGCCATCCTTGACAGCGTCGATAATATTACGTACTCGGCTAATTTAGAACAAGAAATTATTTTTTCTTTGTTGTATTTTATGGTAGCTATATACTTAAAATTGGGGACGTCTATGACATGACGATAAATTTCGATGAATGTGTTTTTTTTCTTTTTTTTTCCTAAATGTTAATAATTAAAAAAATCGTTTACAATCGTGTTAAAATTATCGTATTTTTTAAATGTAAATAAACACACGAGAATTTTTCTTGATGTTCTTACAAGTTTTTAGCCAGTCGAGGGTGAGTTTTTTGATGTGCAGGACGCATTGAGAATTTAAAATACAGTGGTACCTCAACATACGAGTTTAATTTGTTCCACAGCCTTGCTCGTATTTTATATTACTCGTATCTCAAAGTGTCCTTAAATAGCTCCGATGCACGACCAGTTGCAACTCTTTCAGGGTGTTTCTTGCTAAGCCGATTACTCGTATCTCAAATTTTGTTCGTATTTCAAAGCAAAAAATTGCTCGCTCGACGGCTCGCATCGCGAAATACTTGTATGTTGGAGCACTCGTATGTCAAAGTACCCCTGTATTCGGTGTGCAAATTTAACATATTAAACCTTTTATGGAATGTAAGAATGCAATCGAGATAGAAGATTTTATTGCTGCAAACCAATCCACCGGATTGATACTACGAAGAAGAAGAATGTAAAAATACTTTTAAAAAACGTAATCCTTCTCCCGAGCCGACTGGGTATCATAGAGACTAAAAATGTTTTTTATATGTTAATTTAGTAAACTTAATGATATTTTCAATCGATATTGCGAGGCTTAAATCAATTTTATTTTCCTAGCGAATTTAATAAACAGTCAGTGTCACACGAATATTTAGAAAACTTGTTATGTGTAAATAGTAAGTAAATTTATTTAATTGCTTACGAATAAGTTACGAAACGCATTGAGATGCAAACGGTTTTGCAATTTTATATTACATTTGATAATCGAAAATGAAAAGGGAATAAATGCCATTCGTAATAGATAATTTTTCACTTGAGTTCGTATACACGACAGACTTGACGACAATGCGGAAAGACACAACGCACTGCCTTGTGTAAAAAATATAATATTATTTGAATTTCCACTCACAATAACTATATATATATTTAATCGTGTCGGAAACAACAGGGTCATATCCTGTCTGCCCAGAAGTGGGCGACGTCGATGGCGTTACTTCTGACCATCATCAGGTCTTCCTGGGTGCAACTATTCGGGCACAGCGCACACTCCGGAAGGTGTGACAGGGTCTGCTCCACGCCGCAGTCACATTCAGTCGGTCCGCTGTAAAACTGCCAGGCCCTCATTTGTGTCCTCGTCTTGCATACTCCGGTCCGAAGTCTGTTAAGGGACCTCCATATATTCCACCCTTGGTCGTGACCAGGGGCTAGGTGCTCTTTCGGGGCAATCCAAGTATTCCCCTCAGTTGCGCTTCTCCACATGTTCAGCCGTAGGGTGGCCTCAGGTATCACCAGTTCCGTTGTCGACTGTAGGAAACTTCTTCTTGATTTGAGCCGTGTGGTTATCTTTTGGTACCCAAACATTGTGTGGAGTGCGTCTACTATAATATATGTACTTTAGTGTTCATACTCATTGCAGTATTCCACTGCGGTTTCGGCAAACTCAAATGTGCGTTTCATGTCGAAACGATACAGATTAGACTCATTTGTTGAACAAAAAAATGCTATTCGCAATCTAGGCACTTATGTTCTTTTTATTTCCCATATTAATTTAATCAGATGTGTAGCTTAGTATGCGTTTAGAATATCAATAGCAAGTATTGAATATTCATCGATGTAAGTTAAATGGATGTAAACGTTGCAAATATTCACGGCCAACGTTTGCATTGTTTTGATTAATTTAGGGTCACCATTCGCTTCAATTCGGGTATGCTGACCTCCTTTATTGTTATTATAGGAATCCTTTAAATCCGATGAACGAATTACTTATAGTTATTATGTATCCAGCCTCTTTAAAAAGGATTGATTGTATCTACAACACTGAAACCTTTGGATCTGGGATATTTATTTTGTAAACCACATGACAAATAAGGCGCCATTGAGCAGCATATATGCTTATTGTTATTATAATTTAATTATATATTAAAGTTGTATTTTTCGTTTTATATTTTTAAGTTCTTAGGTTTTTCATTCCCTGACGGAAATTCTATTATTAATGTATCGATAATGGACTCCTTAATAACATTAAGATTTTGTGTCCTCAATAGCACCCAACTACGGTTACGTCGCATTTCGTTCCCAGACAATTCGTTCAACGACTCATCGATAACGACGTGAAGGGGAATGGACGTCTGGTGCACGTGCAATTTGGTGCATGGGACAACTGGTGCACTGGGTGTCTCGCTAATCTAACCCAACCTAACCTCATCTAAGTTATTTCGTTAAAGAGACCTATGGATTTCAGGACTCTACCATGACTGGACAAATACTTAGGTTAGGTTAGGTTAGCGAGACATCCAGTGCACCAATTGTCCCGTGCACCAGACGTCCAGTGCGCATTAAGTCGTTATTGATGAATCGTTAAACGAATTGTCTGGTAACGATAGGTCGTTACACCCCCAACTACGCTGCCAACTATTTAAAAATTACCTATCTGGATTGTGGTAACTTACTTATCCGAATGCTTCAATTATTCAACTAGAGACAGTTATCCGAGGAGATCACCAAACACATATTTTCTTCAAACTTCATTTTGTCATCATCATAGAAGATAGTTGAAGCAACGTAAATATTAAGTAGAACGGGCAGGAGTTTTTATAATAGAATCAAATATGATGTAGAGAAATTAGATTTGATGGATTTTTTAAAAGTAAAACGGCAAGAATTATTATGAAACTATAAAGTATGAAAAAATAAATCTATAAACGCATGTTTGGCTCCGTATAATCATTGCCATATGCTCCAAATTATGTATGGCGTAGCAAATACTTTATATAAATTTTTATACAATTTTTTGTATTCTGCACCTTTTCCATACATTTTTGTATGTTCCTTTCCTATTAAAAATCTAATTATTATAATAAACCTGATTAACAAAATGATTCATTTAAATACAATGCTACTTGATTTTTTTTTTAATACTTAAATCATATTATTTCTATTGAACTATTTTGTTTTCATTTGGTCACCCTTACTTTGGTGGTATTTGACCTTGGTAATGGTTAAACTCGTTAGTGGCACAGGTTTCCACATGGACACACAATTTTTATTCTTTTTGTGACACGGTTTTTTTTTTGTTTTAAAAATAATTTATTTTCTTTTCATATGTTCTGCATGGTAAATTAACACAATATCTGAACTTTAAATTAAAATATTACTTTTACTTTCTTAGAAAATAACCGTGTCCAAATGGACACGCTTGCCACTTAAGGTTTGTTTTAAATTTTTACCCTAAATCATTAAAATATAATAAAACGTTGTAAACTCATTGTATTTTTTTTTAAATATAAACAGTATGATAATTTTCGAAACACATAATACATAAGCCAACATCACATTTTCCATATTGGGTTCTAACTGCCGAAGCTTTTTTTTTACAGTAGAACCCAGCACATCGTGGCTTTTCTTCTATTTTTTGGATGAAATGTTTCATTCCATCATTGCGTAAATCATTCAGAATCTTTGATTTTCATGTACGTGCTTTCAAATTACTTCCAATCGAGTTGTCTTTATATTTATTTAGATATAATTCTACAATTTCCATTCGAAAGTCAAGTTGTGATACTTTACTTCCACTATTTCGTTTCAGTTGTCATGCATTTTGTACGCAAAAATCTATCATCCAAGATAATAAAAGCCCAGTACCATTTTTTATTTCTAATATTTATTCTATAAGATCCTATGTTCTCGTCCATTCTGTCAACACCAAACATAGTTTCGTTGTATTTGGCAACAATAAACGGTCTTTGAATTTTGATACTTTTATTATCTTTTCGTGAATATCGCTTTACTGGTCCAACAGGAGAAACTCCATATACATTAGAAGCTAAAGATACAACTGAATTGTCTACCCATTTACAAACCAATACTCCATCCAATTTGCAAATCGCAGATTAAAAATATCCTCTTTTTTGTTTTTTTTTAAATGTTATTAGGTGTAAATAAATCATTATTTGGAATACGATTTGCTCGAATAGTTCCTGTACCTCCATATCCTTCATTTCTGAGAAAATTCAGTAGATTAAATCCTGTAAATAAATTATCGAATGTGAAATGAAGTGGGATATTTTTCACATCGATGTCAAATTCGCCTATCATTTTTATAAGCGGTGCAGTTGATTTTCCAAAGTTTATGTGAAAAATCGAATTTGTAAATGGATCTTTTCCTTGATATACATCAAAATTTAAAGGATAACCATTGGTTGTGCATAAACACCATACTTAATAGCCAAATCGTATTGGTTTGCCTTTTATAAATTGTTTGCATGAATGTTTTCCGTAATACTTCATTTCATTGATTCGTCATATGATAATTTTTGTTCGGGTACAAAGTATTTTATAAAAAAATTCTTGATAATGTTCATCACTCGTCTTATTTTCCGCATCTTATCCGTCAAATTGAGGTTTTTGTTGTCTACACAATATATAAAGCGTAATATTTCATCAAAATGGTGTCGTTTCATAGGTTAACTGATCAGTTCATTTCTAGAATCTAACTTCGAACTCCAATCTAATCTTTTAATAGGAACTGTATTATATCCAGACAAGATTAAAATCCCAATAAAGCATCGTATTTCATATGAAGAGATGTTTGGGTTTGGATGATTTTTAGATTGTGCATATTTATTCGACTCTTAAACCAATAAATCTGCTATACTATTTTCGAAAAACAATTCAAACAGCTGAGTCGCAGATTTATCTTGAAATTGGCTATAATCCGGCTCTGGGAATGAAGGCAAAAATGATTCCATTTCACCCTTGACCCAAGTCCTTTTTTCTTTACCAGCTAAATAGTCAAAATTATACGCCGTATTCTGGGTGTGGTCATATGCATTAGCATTTTCCGAATCCATCTTGATTTCCTCTATATTATCTTCTGTTTGTTGTCTAACTCTTATATGTGCAGTTGCTTGTAATTGTCGATGATTTAAATTGTCAATAGTTCCGCCATAATCCTCATCTCCCGACTCCCGAATCTTCATCTCTTAAAACTGCAGGATCTGGTGGTACTATGAATAGATCATATTCGGTAACGTGTTCATCATTGCTATTTTCATATAGTGCATCTAATGCATTATTGATTAGTGTCTCTCTTGCAACATCATTAGACATATTCCTAAATATTAATAATAATAATAAATCAATAAAAAATAAAAAATATATGTATATAAATTTGTAGTGCTTAGTGGCACACGTGTCCAAATGGACACAATGGATTTGAATGATCAATAAAGCAAGCATAAATAAAATTATCACCATCGTTGATTACGATAACATAAACTATACATGCTTACAATTCATTTAATGAAAGAAACATCATTCTTCGAATCAATGTTATAAACAAAAAATACTTACGTAAAATTTGAGTCCACGTTTTTCGTTGGCAAAATTGTCTCTTCACTTTGAAATCAGATATTATTTTGATTGAATTAACCAGCAACCAAAATGACGCCTAAGCGAAGCAACATACGTATGACTGCTGATAAACGGAAATCAAAAATAAATTGAATACAGACGGACCTCGACTTTCGTACATTCGACTTTCGTACAATTCGCTATTTCGTACATTTTTGAAAAATAATATTTATTTATTTTTGGCGAAAATTCAAAAATGTTTTGTTTCGTGCAGTTGTTTCCCTGTCGCACTATGTAATGAATATGAACGAGGTCCGTTCTGTGAAAAATGATACGTTCTTTTCGCACATATGCATTAACGTACGAGCGCGAGCGAGTCCGAACGTGCGTTTGTATAGGTTCCGCCATCTAACGTTTTTTGTTCAACTAGTGCTTATTTCGTGAATGGTAACACTTAGCTCATGTCTGATTTGGCAAATAATTAGTTTTATCTTTCCGCTAAACGAATATGGTTGTGTATACGCTTGAACAACGCTGGGAAATATTGCGACATTACTTTGAAAATCATGGTAATGTTGTAGAATGTGTGCGAAAATTGCGTACGGATTTTGTAAGAAGAGAATCACCGTCAGCTCCGTATGTTTGTTATCTTGTGAAAAAAGTGAAAGAAACTGGCATCTTTATCGATAAACCAAAGCGTGAAAAGCCAAAAACAGTGCGTACACCCGATAATATTACTGCTGTGGCAGAAAGTATGCGTGAAGCGCCATCAATGACGCTTCCATGCGGTGCGGCCATTTTGAACGAATTTTTGTTCACAAGAATTGAAGAGGAGAATATTGGCAACATTTGGTTTCAACAGGACGGCGCTACGTGCCACACAGCCGAAGCTACACTCGATGTTTTGCACCCTGTCTTAAAAAAAAGAAGTTATTTGGCGGACCCTTTATGTAATAATTTGTACACACTCCTGTCTGACCTCGATACGTTTAGTCTTGCGTATCGAGGTCAGACCAGCGCACGTACGGGTACACTGTTATGCGAGTTATTTTTAATATTTCCTACCCGTTTTAACATAAGTGAGAAACGAAGAAACTGCGAAGTAGATATTGTTAAAAAAAATCAAGAACCCATAAACTTCATACAATAGAAAAGAAGATGGATATAATAAAACGGTCTGAAAATGGAGAGTCTTATGCTTCAATCGGCCGTTCCTATGATATAAGAAGGTCTACGATATGTTCGATATTAAAGAATAAAGATAAAATTAAAGAATATTAAAAAAAAAATGGAACTTTTACATCAAAAATTATTTCCAAAAGGCACGGCATAGTGATGGATGAAATGGAGAAATCTTTGTGTTATTGGATAAGTAATCAAAATCAAGAAAACATCCATATGAGTACTTCAATGATCCAAGCTAAGGCACTTGGTTTGCATAAAGATTGGAAGGCTAGACTAAACGAAGACTCTAACACGGTGTTTCATGCAAGTAACGCCTGGATTTCAAAATTTTAAACAAGGTATTCTTTACACAATATTAAATTATTACTTAAATATACATATACTATACATAAAATTCTTTTTTCAACGCGTCAATCCAAGGACAAAAATAACGGCAGAAGCGGGATGCGAACCGCGGACCTTGGAAACCAACTATGCCCAGGTATTCATACCGCTCGGCGAACTGCGCCATTGCTATGCCTAGACCGACTCGCGTTGAAACTAGTATTTATATCATTGTTATTATCGTACGATAGATGTCGCTAGTATATATTCAAAGTATGTATATTTTTATTATTATTCAATCAGTCTTCATTTATTCACAAGCTTAATATTATTACTTTCCGACAGTCTATTTATTTTAGTAAGTACCACTCGGGTCTCGAACCAAACTATATACTGAATGGATGAGAAATGACTACTTATAGTTCCGACTCGGACTTTATAACCAATCATTTACCTGTGTTACTGATGGATAATTTTACCTTCTTGATATTGTCTCAAGGAGACATTATTATATGATTTAAAAAAAAAATATATATATATACATACTTTGAATATATACTAGCGACATCTATCGTACGATGATAACAATGATATAAATACTAGTTTCAACGCGAGTCGGTCTAGGCATAGCAATGGCGCAGTTCGCCGAGCGGTATGAATACCTGGGCATAGTTGGTTCCCAAGGTCCGTGGTTCGCATCCCGCTTCTGCCGTTATTTTTGTGCTTGGATTGACGCGTTGAAAAAATAATTTTATGTATAGTATATGTATATTAAAGTAATAATAATATTGTAATATAGTCAATGATCTATAAAAGTAGATTGGAATATTGAAATAATAAAATAATATTCTAATAAAAATTAAAAAAAAAAAATCATATAATATTAAATTCACTGGAGAATCAGCTGATGCGGGTGAAGATGCTGCAAAAGACTTTATTTCGTCATTGTCCAAAATTATTGAAAATGGAGAATATACCTCTAGTCAAATATTCAATGTAGATGAGACTGGTTTATTTTGGAAGAAGATGCCTTATCGTACATTCTTATCAACGGACGAATCAGTTGCCCCGGGTCATAAACCGCAGTAAAAACCGATTGACATTGCTTCTTAGTGGAAATTTAGCTGGTGATTTAAAATTGTAGCCAATGTTAGATTATCAAGCAGAAAATCCTATAGCATTGAAAGGGAAAGATAAAAAATTGCTTCCAGTCATTTAGAAATCCAATAAAAAAGCCTGGGTTACTGCTTTAATATTTAAAGATTGGTTCACTTCACATTTCGCACCAGCAGTAAAAAATTATTGTGAAGTAAATAATTTACCATTTAAAGCATTATTAATCTAAGATAATGCTCCAGGACACCCAAAATCTCTACAAAATTTATACCCAGAAAGCAATGTTGTGTTTCTTCCCCCCAATACTACGTGTCTCATACAACCCATGGACCAAACAGTGATAGCTACGTTTAAACGATATTATATGCGGTTGATAATGAATCAGGCCATCAAGGCAACTGACATGGAAGGTGGGCCCACATTAAAACATTTCTGGAAGAATTATAACATATGGAACACTATAAACAATATTGGAGACGCATGGGCTGAAATAAAAGAGTCAGCAATGAAAGGTTCATGGAAGCAACTATGCCCACAAATAATGAGTGATTGACACACTTGACCTAATGAACGAACTAAACCTAGATGTTAACAGTGAAGATGTTAATGAGATAATTGAATCTCAAGAGAACGAAAATAGTATATAAATTGAAAGTAAGGAAGAAGAACCAGAAAAAATCATCAAGACCTTAACAATAAAAATCATGAAAGAAGCTTTTAAGCATCTCGAGACATTTTTGAATATTATGGAAAAATGTGATCCCAATGGAGAACGCATATCTCAAGTGCGTAGGGCGATCCATAATAGTACTGCATGTTACAGAACTCTCTATGAAAAAAAGAAAAAAAGTAGTAAAATACAATTAGCCCTTGACAAGTTTATTAAAAGAATATATTTTTTATTCAATATGTATTATACTTAGTTTGTAATTTTTGAAAAATAAACATTTTAAAGTACAATTTTTGGAGTTTTTTTTTGTACATCCCTCTACTTACTAGCGCCAAGAACTGGCAAACGAAGCATTGGCCAACCCTCTTCAAGATGGACTAAAGATATAAGAAGATTAGCGGGAGTGACCTGGATGCGGAAGGCGGAGGACCGAAGAGAATGGAGACTAAATGCGGGAGTTCTACGTTCAACAGTGGACGGACACAGGCTGATGATGATGATGATGATGATCCCTCTACTTTCGGACATGTAACTTTCGTACACATTTTCAGGAATCAATCTGTACGAAAGTCGAGGTCCGCCTGTATACCCGTTGACAAAAAAATATTAAAACTGACAACTATAAATACGTGTCCAAATGGACACCTGTGCCACTAATGTTAGCAATTGGGTTCGGCAGTAAAGAGTTAATTCACTTGTCACAATCATTGAGTTTGACCACACATGACACGGAAAAATCTGGCACTGCACAATGTATAGATACATATGCAGGTAAACACCAATTAGTAATGGTAGTCTGTTAAAGATAATATAACATCATTGTTTCATCAATTTAATTAATTTATATTAAAAGCAATATTTTACTCAATTAATGTATTAACATCCTCCTCTCTTTAAAAGGTGTTACTTCGCCGCCTAGGGCAGGATGAGGGGCAGGTTCACAACACAAAGACTTTTTCTGAAGCACATTGACATATATATTTCGATAACTCTACAAACTTATGGCCCGGACTTAGTCACAGCATTCAGGTCGGGTCAAAATACAATATGCTCTCGCCGACGTCGGCACACGACTGGCGCGCCTGTGATGGGCTGACGAAAAGCGTCATAACTTACGATCTTCGAAACTAGTCGAAAATGCCAATATGGTGACACATGCATGTACAACAGAAATAAGAGACGAAAGATTCTATATCGAGGTTTTCGGTACCAGTCAGCAAGGACTATATCATTCTGATGTCAGTATGTATCACATTACATATTAAATGTTAGCCTGAACCTTGGATTGTGAAGTTGATTTACCATTGGGTGAAGGGCCATTGAGTTCACAGGTTCTTCGTAACTTTGTTCGTTTATTTGCTGTAAAATTTGAGCGAATAATAGCATATATAAATTTATGATTAGACAAGGGTTTCTTTTATATATATACATAATATATATATACATATATAAAGCAACGCATAGATTTTAAGAGTTTTTTATGGAAGTTATTTTTTGCAGATCAGACTTTTTTGCTGTGTAACTTGTTTCACTGAGGCTTTATTTCTGCTTGCTCGTGTTGCTCTAATTTTAGATTTGTTGATCGAGTAATGACTCATATTGTAATTTAAAACAAATAAAAAATGGTTATTGAAAACCACTTTACATATCGAAATATCACTATCTGACTGTACCAGGATTAAATATAATAAATACGTATTGATTATTTTTTTGGGGTACTTTTACTAAGAAGCTTTAACCAGGAGTTTTATTTATCAAAGCACACACTACATAACGTTCTTGGATTACAAGTTATCTATCCATTTGGTATGTTTCCAGGAGTCCACTGACCTAAGCTAGTTTCCAACCTCCCTCAATTTTTTTGATTAGTCGACTATCCTTTTTCTTAGTCTTGGGCTTAAACTCTCAAGAAAGAACTTTGTTTTTACTTTAAGACTGACATACGCTCCATAAGCAAGTTCTTGGATGTCACTCCAACACAATTCTTCTCCAGCGGCCGTCTTTTCTTCAACAGATATGTTAAGCCCATAGCCACATGGGTGTGCCTATTCTTCGGATTTTCTCGTACATTGTATCTTTTAGAGACTCTCGGAGCATGGATGTCTTCATGTCATTTTTCAGTTTTCTACCACATGGAAACATGTAATATCATTGAGCATCAATGTAGGTTTAAGCTTTTTATATATCACAACTGTATTTTGCAATTGACGTCATCGTCTTTGAATGCACAAGAAGTGTGTCAGAAATCATCACAAAAGGATTTAGCAATAAACCAATTATATAGAATGCTATCAACATTTCATACAATAGACATAAACATGTAGTACACTTGTATGTACGTAATATTCAACACATATATTTAACCACTTATCACACTTGTTTTATTGCAGCTATCTTCTTGTACCTGACATCAGGGTTGGGCATCACCGCTGGAGCCCATCGTCTCTGGGCTCACAAGTCCTACAGCGCCAAGCTTCCTCTGAGAATACTCCTGACAGCATTCAACACAATAGCCTTTCAGGTAAACAAACATAAAATATCACCATGTCAACTTACAATATATCTATCTCTCTAAACACTTTTTGTTTTTATGATAATTTGACTGGAATTTTTCTATCACTCACCGACATCACGCTGGTAAATAGTGAAGTCTCTTTGGTGATGTAATATTGTGTCAACCTCTATGATCCTCTGCCCTCTGCATCCAGATTACTTCGCAATTCTTCTGATGTCGTCAGTACATCTTACATGGGATCGGCCGACGCTCCTATCGTTAGTTTTGAATGCTATTGTAACATTTGTATCCCTCATAAATTATACGCTGTTTACATTCCTAATGATCCTCAAATAATTTAGCTTATCTATGAGGTAGATCTTTTCCCATTTTTAGTAAATTTATAGAAAATATGAACTTTTACGATGATATATTTCATAATTAATAATTCAAAAAATATCTGTGAAAAAAATTGGCACTACAGGAGTTCATTAACCTTCAATATTATTCGTCATATCATATTGCTACCATTTATTCAAAGAGCAAGTTTGACTATGCGTCAAGTTTATAGACAGAAATATAATAAAATATGAACTTAATATTTAAAGGAATTCAAAATGACGAATTTAATATTAACCTATTCATATATATTTTAGATTGAAATGTTTTACATAAAAAAACTCCTCCTAAGAGTAATTGGTGGGGATAATAATGGGTGCTAACAAGCACTTTCCTTGTAGAGTTAGACAAGAATTGGAAAAACCATGCTTATGTGTTTTTATCGCAGTAAATTTCATTACTCGGGTACAATTAAAATATTTGATAAACTGACTTGGTAACAGAATAAATAATATGTACTAAGAAATTATGATAAAATGGAGCATTAACAACGAAAACAAAGTAATTTATTGTGTGTTTAAGCATTAAATTGTTTTCTTGCTGTGAAATATGACTGTACGTGATAATCGCATTGTTCCTATGTGTATGTCGTGATAATTTAATGTCATATGTGATATTTCGGAAGAGTGATTATGTCGCAGGTTCAATGCTAATAAATCATAACATGTAATTGATAAAAAAACTTACGTAACAATTGATTTATTTTATTCATATAAATCAAAGTCAACCGAATCTTCGCGTCTTTGTTTTGATGTTTATTTAAATATCAGCGACTCTATCTTTGACTAACTAAAATTATTATTGATCATTGTATATATCATGATATATCATTGATATATGTCAACTGATATGTGAGTATATCGGAAACAATAATCGGACTAGTTTCTTAGATTAATATTGCATGCAAAAATCAAATGTTGTATAGAGGTTAGAAATAGGGAGGATATTTTTCATGTACATATTACATAAATAATGATAAAAAACTGATGTGGAAAGTGTTAAATGCATATTGATATCATAATATCCTTCAAGCTTCCGATATATCCGTGTCCTGAGAATATATATTTAACATTTTTTCTCAATTTTTAAGTAAGATAATCTTAACCATAATCGGCTATTATTTCAACATTTGTATTCTGGTAACATTGGTTTCTATTTGATGGAATGACAAACTGTCACAATGAAATTAAACCCAGTGCCGGTTTTAGGGGTTGGCGAAGTGGGTCGGTGCTCCAGGGTATCGAATAAGCTAAAGGCGCCAAGGGAAAACAATTCTTTTTAGATTTTAAAAATATTAACAATATGAGACGCTAGAAAAAAATGCCTTGGGGCGCCGAGGAGGTCTAAAGCCGGTACTGAATTAACCTTATAAACCAACACATTTTCATGAAGTATTGTTCAGGTGTTCAAGGTGGGATCTAGCTTCTAGTATACAAATATTTTTTGCATGATCGCCCAGGAAGCGGTTATAAAATAAAATATCCTCTCCACAACTAAAAATACATTTATCACATATCAAAGAGAGCGTAATCGTAAAGGTTTTGCTTCTGTTTGCTTTGTATAGGATTCGGTGATCGACTGGGCGCGCGATCACCGCATGCACCACAAGTACAGTGAGACTGACGCTGATCCTCACAACGCCACCCGAGGGTTCTTCTTCTCCCACGTGGGCTGGCTGCTGTGCCGCAAGCACCCGGCCATCAAGCAGCAGGGACACAACATCGACAACTCTGACCTGCTCGGGGACCCAGTGCTGGCGTTCCAGAAGAAGTAACAACTCTTAATACGACCCTTTCAAGCAATATATTACTGTGTACCTTCGTCAATTGACTAATTCTAGTCTAGCAAAAAAAAGTAAGGGCATAACTTTTTAGAAAGGAGACTAATAAAGACTTAATAAAAAGAACTAAGGAGACAACAAATACGATTCGGACATTTCAAGTGTTCCAGACAAATTCATTAAGATTTTTGCATTAAAATTTTCATACTAACCAATTCTGCCTTCAATTGTTCCATTACAACATGGCATTTTTATCATATTTTTTTTTTTTTTTATTTAATCAAATATAATAGGATACATTTAAGATTTAATTGACAGTATTACATTCATTTTTTTTTTATTGTTGTTTTTTTTTTTTTTGGAATTCGCTTTCCACGCCACTTAAAGGTAGATTTTGTGTGTGACGTGGGATTCATCCTTGATTCAAGTGTTGCATATATACATTTTTTAGAATATAAAATAATATCATTAAAATCTATTCATATGGTAAGTTGTAATTGTGTTTTCAAAATTTTGTACTAATTGGTTGAGATCTTTGATCGAGTCATGTATGAGTTCTTTTATTTGAATTTTATTGTTAATATTGTTGCATGTAAAGTCATTCGTTGGTAAGCATTAATTTTGAAATTGTAAATGATGTAGGTATACTTTATATTATTAACCTCGATAGTAAATACATTACATAAATTGTAGATGATGTAGGTATGCTTTAAATTATTAACCTCGATAGTAAATACAGTACAGGAATTGTAAATGATGTAGGTATACTTTGAATAATTAACCTCGATAATAAATACAGAATTCAACCGAAATCAATCCGGCTGTTTGCGATTTTAAGCATTTTCTCTCTGATCATGCACTGGTGTATGATGATATGGTAAATTTGTTTTGTGAAATTTGTTTGAATTGGTAAAATTGATGCAAATTGGTGTCTCTTTAATTTTACAGTTTATGTGGTTGTGATTTTGTGAACAGTGCAAGCAGGTTGGTGGTTGATCCTTGGCCAGACATCGTAGTGCTGTGTGTCCAAATTTTTGACAATGGTAACATTGCATTAGTGGGTTGCAGTCCTCAATGTTGACTCTGTTGTATCCTATGTTAATTTTTTTTCTTTCTATCAGATGTCTTCTAATCGAAGGAGTTGTCTGTATGATATAGTTTGTGGTATCCCACTCTTTTCCATCGTTGCTTTTCTTGATTTTAATTTCTTTGATTAATTTAATTTTAGTCTCGTCCTCTTCATTTAGTCCGTTTTGGTTGACTATGTTACTGATTAATTCTTCTTCAGTAATGCCTTTTTGTAGTCTCTTAATAATTAAGTTTGGTTGTTTCTTTTTAATTTCTTCAGCGGTAACCTCGTCTCCGATTCTCTTATTTATTTCATTGTACAGTAAATTAGCTTCCTCTTTTGTTGCGCAGATTATTAGACTCTTTTTTCTCCGATTTTTTTGAAACTTATTATTCCCATTTTCATTTTGTTTAGGTTCACATTTTTTGCTATTTTAGTTTTAACTATTTCAGCACTAGCATTCTTTTTGACTCTATTATGATTGCGTGTTTTGAGTCTTGTTTCGTTGTAAATTTAGTTGGTTCTTTTGGTGAACTCTTTGTGATTGTTGCATAAGATATGTTCGATTTAGAGATAATTTCTTCAATCTTTTTCATTTGTTTCTTGTTGTTATTAATTAATTCGTTTTGTAAATCAATTATTTTTCCTTGTAAGTCAATTTTTGATTTTTGTAATTTCTTCAATTTCTTGAATATTTTTTTCCAGTTGAATTTTTAATTTATTATCTTTTGCTGAGGTGATCTTATTGATCAGCTCTTTAGTATTAATTATTAATTCTTCCATCTCCATCGCATTCTATCTTGATTCATTTAATCACACTTTGATGTTCACTAGAAATTATTATAAATCAGTTTTTTTATTATTATTATTGTTGCACACACGCCACTACTCCGAATTTATTGGAGCCACTGTAAAGCACGTCTGCACTCTGTAATGGTCGAACGACGAATAAACATATGAGACATGATTTAAGGTAAATAATACAAATAAATATATTTTCACAAACTTTTGCTAGTAATTACGTAGGTATTCAAGGCCCGATCTGAAAATATTTTGGGTTGAACCGTGTGTGGCGAATTTTTTCTTCTCTCCAATATACGAGTTTTATTATTTTTCCCTTCAATGGCGAAGTAGCAACATTCTAGTAGTCAGTTACCATCATCCTTGCTTCATTCCATGTAATCTCTGAACTCGAAACTCAGCCGTAAACTAACTACTAGTGTGTGCATAATTTCCGATGGTCTTCAAGACGTAATAAGCGCTTGTTCAGTAAATAAGTATTTTTTATGGAACTTGGATGATTAGCTCGACGTTTTCCCTGACTGGATAGTTTAGTCCTGGGGCGACACAACACAAATATTTACCTATATGTATTTGAGATGACTTGGTCAATTATTTATTTGCAGCATTAATTAGCTCTCTAGTATACTGCAATATTACAATATTATATAATAATTCACTACATTTTATATCCGAGCACTTTTTATATCTCACTCGAAGTGATGACAGGTACACCTTGGTATTCCATATATAATAATTCGTAGTAAAAATTACAGTTACCGTGGCAACTATTGCTGCATAGTATTCTAGTAATTAATGCCCTTATCCATCTTAGTGTGAAGTCTCTTTGCTCATCATGTTTCAGAATTTTGATTAAAAACGATAACTTCCACAGGCACTATCTGATCCTGATGCCGCTGATGTGTTTCATCCTGCCAACCATCATCCCGATGTACTTCTGGAACGAGTCGTTAGCCAACGCTTGGTTTGTGGCTACAATGTTCCGCTACACATATGTCCTCAACGTCACTTGGCTGGTCAACAGCGCTGCTCACAAATTCGGGAATAAACCCTACGACCGCAACATCAGCCCCGCAGAAAACAGGAGTGTCTCCCTCGTAGTCTTAGGCGAAGGATTTCACAACTACCACCACACATTCCCCTGGGATTACAAGACTGCCGAACTTGGAAACTACCCCCTCAACTTCACTAAGCTGTTTATCGACACAATGGCTAGAATAGGATGGGCGTACGACTTAAAAACAGCTACTCAAGATCTTGTTGAAAAACGTGTTAAAAGAACAGGAGATGGGAGTCATAACCTTTGGGGATGGGGAGACAAAGATCAGCCTGCAGAAGACATAAAAGAAGCGACAATAATGCATAAAAAATCAAATTGATGCGATGTGTTATAAATTAGATTGGTATAAATTGAGAGACTTGAAGTGGCGATGCGGTCGCAATGTTTTTAATGACATAATGCTGGAGTAATTAAAATTAATAATATATATTTTTTAATACTAATTGAATGTATGTTATAATAATGTAAGATGAATGAAACATACATTTTTTCAACAGCATCATTTACAAAAGGCGAAGCACTTTTATGAAGTTTACTTTCGCAGAATAAAAAATACACTGGATAAATATAATGCTTAAATTTTTGCTCACCTGAAATTGAAGTATATATTAGGTAAAATTAATTACTTCACATTATCCAAGGAGATGACTGAATTGAAAATTAAATTAAGGTATCGTTATTAACAAGAATATAACAATATGTTTTTATACGGTAAATATTTATATGCAAAAATCATTGGGCTTAGTGGAAAACCATACTATTATTTATAGGGAGAGGAATGGGAGGAAAGGGAATAAAGGGGAGAAAAGTATAAATCCTACTTATGTCTTAAAAATTGTATTTATCAACCGTGTGATAAAATAGCGTTATAAATGCAACCATTGTCTTGCAATTGTTTATGGACTGAACCGTTAAAAATGTGTCTTTTTCCTTAACAAGTTCATCGCCATGTCAGCCACCGGTGGCCGACACTTCATTACAATCACGCCGCGTCGGCCACCGACACGACATACATAAATTTGACTTTTTGTGTTGCGCTGTCAGCCACGCCCTAACACCTAATACCACAAAAACATTTTCCGGCATTTTACAAAAAGCGGTGTTGGCGATGAACGTGTTAAGAAATATCATGCAATATATAAATATCACATAATATCGCAGTCAATGATTAATTATGATTTTATGTCTTATTTGACAGTTCTACTTGAAATTAATTAAGGTTATCGTAATTAAATTGTAAAACAAAAACGATCATATTTAGTGTCATTTAATTATTTTTTATTTTAACAATGAAATTGCCATATTATTGAAATGTCGATGTAATTATGTGATTTCTTATCATTGCTTGAAGAATTGTATCGGTGCCTGCAATGTGTGATCTGATTACTGTACCTTTGTAAAAATAATAAAATGTATATAGCCTATATTAAACGAAACACTGAAAATAAATGGTCTTTAAATTGTCCCTTTATTGTTATCGTGAGAACAATAAACAAATCATTGAAATGCTCTATGAGTAATAAAGTTACTACCATCACAAATATATGTATTTTATGTTTGATAGTGAGGCTATAAAAAGGCTAGATGTGGTCATACAGAAGAATTCTCGGAATTTCCTCGAGAAATC
Organism: Glossosoma conforme; assembly: GCA_022606575.1. NCBI lineage: Eukaryota > Metazoa > Arthropoda > Insecta > Trichoptera > Glossosomatidae > Glossosoma > Glossosoma conforme. The sequence goes on from JAGTXR010000437.1 coordinate 107,976, forward strand.
ACGTCACGAACAATGAGGTTCTCAGCATAACCTAGTAAGAACCATCTCAGAGAGGCGAGCGCGATCGATCGGTCACATCATGCGCCACGATGGTCTTCTTCACGACATTGTGGAAGGGATGGTTGAGGGTAGAAACTGCTGAGGGCGCCCTAGACGGGAGTATTTGCAGCAAGTGTTCGAGTACATGAGTTGTAGCTCTCATGCTGAGCTAAAGAGAATTGCAGAGGATCGAGAAGAGTGGAGATCGAGATGCAAGATTTTGTTGCTGCAAACTAATCCACCGGATTGATTTACGAAGAAGAAGTAAGGCTAAAAACAGTGAAGACTATTTGAGTCTTAGTTCAGATTGTATCAAAGTATTTTTTTTCAATGATTTTCAGCATTCATAAATTTCTTTGTTTATTTCTGAATACTTAATATATAAATGGATACCATATATATTGGTTATCATAAGTAAGTAAATAAAACTGTATAGGGCGCCCTAGACGGGAGTATTTGAGGATATGAATTGTAGCGCTTATGCTGAGCTGAAAAGGGTTGCGGAGGACCGAGAGGAATGGAGAACAAGATGCAAGATTCTGTTGCAGCAAACCAATCCACCGAATTGACACTACGAAGAAGATATATAATCTCAAAAGAAAAATCCAAGTGAATGATTTGTAGTTAAAATTCGAAGTACTAAGTTATGTGAGATTAGAAAGCTGCATACCAGGCAACCGAAATCATAGCAGTTGCAAGGTATGCAGCTAAACTAGTAGTCATACGTAGTGCTGGACCGTAGGTAAGATTTGTAAGATTATCCCTCAAACAAGAGAAGGCATCAGGAAGAGTACTCAAACAAGATGAGTTTGAGTTAATCATGTTCAAGAATCTGTCATACTTATACTGCAGAGCGAGGCGCTGCACGGGCGAGTTGTACTCACGGTGCTGCCATCTAGTGGTGGCGCGAGAAAACACAAAAAATGAATTTTTGCGACAAGAAGTACAGAAAAAAATAATTTATAACGTGATAATTTTTAATTTTTATTGTTTTCGGCTGCCTGGTATGTTTGTAACCTCATCGAACTTAGTACTTCGAAATAGAACTACAAATCTTTCAATTGGATTTTTCATTTGAGATTATATGTAGTGCTCTCATTTGTGAGTACAAGTAGCTGTAGCTACATAACTTGCAACTCTTGCAGTATCGGTTCCTTGTTATGTAGCTTTGCAACCTTTTTAAACTTATAACTTCGAATTCAGTTGTAAATATGCAATTCGAACTACAGTTGAACCTCTCATAACGAGCATATGTCGTTCAAGAATCTTGCTCGTTATGTGAAATACTCGTTAAGCGAAACTAATTTTCCCATACAAATCAATGTAAAACACGATAATGCGTTCCATGCGAAATATTTTTTAACGTTTATTCTAATAAAATTACATGCTTATAGATTGTTAAAGTTCGTAACAACCTGGATGAAACATTTTGAAAAAACGAAAGTAATTTATTAATTTATGACAAACAATTATGTACTTTGTATATAAAACGTTAGGTATATTTATTTATCATTAGCTAGCTGTACATATTAACGTTTTAAATTTTTTATCATTAGACAATTTAAAATAATATGTATGTAGATGTCAGTGTGGTAGGTATAGTATAGAATTTACCTACCAATAAAAATAAACAATTTATGACATTCTAAAAAATTGTGCATGAATAAGCCTATTGTCATGTGTTTTACTAAAAATTTCAGGAACAATTTGATTTCTATTCACCAATGTTACACAAAAAACAAAAAAAATTTTTTTTTTGGGAGAATGCTTTATTTTTTTTTCACATTTAAGTGTAATAATACAATACAACTTATTTATTAAAACCATACCTGAGAGCTGAATCATAACATTAATAAGATCGATCTCTAATATAGAGACTATAGAGACATTCATCCCCAGTAAGGAGTGATTATTAAACACACTTTTAGAAAGAAAAGCATACTATGAATAAGTTTTCTGTCGATCGAAAACTCTTTGTGGAATTCCATGATTTAAAATATTATCTTTCCCTTCTTTTGTTTTAAATTATTAAATAAGTATTTATGTAATTGTTATAATGAAATTAAATTTTCCTATAAATGGTTGTCTTAAGAGACTAAAGATGAATAAAACAAAGAATTCCATTTACAATTTAAAATATAGCTTTATTTTATTCTGAATCCAATCCAGAACGTGCCGATGATCTGGATGAACCTGATCCGTTGCGAGATCCTTGATTAGATCCCCGTAAAATAAAACATAAAATTACAAACATTATTAACATAAATATTAATATAAATGCCGCCATAATTGAATGTAAAGGTGAGGCGGCACGACCTCTATACTGCTCTAGAAGTTAGTGCTCTGTTTGTTAACCAAGGATGACAGTATGGCAATTCACTTACAGAAAGATTGTTATCCCTTATTTAGTATGGTATAAAAAGGTTTCATTAAAAAATATGTATTTTAAAATAAAGCAATAATAATAAGTAATATGAATTACCTGTCTGGATCCACTGCCTGACCTAGCTGGGGATCTACTCTGAGACCTCGCAGACCCACTTCTAGACCTAGACTTGGATCTGGATTTATATTTAGACTTGGATCTCGACTGTCTCGAGCCGGCGTTGGACTTGTTGGAACCGGCTTCTGAACCTGCCCTCGAACCAGATCCTGATCTGGATCCGGAATGAGATCTTGATCCTGAACGAGATCTCGAACCGGATCTAGATCGCGACCCTGATCTAGATCGTGACCCTGATCTAGATCATGACCCTGATCTGGAACGTGATCATTTTCTGGATCCCGCAGGCGAAGCCGACTCTAGTCTCGAGCCTTGGTGAGATTTGGATCCTTCCCGAGAACCCGAGGCGGAACGGGAACCAGAGCGGGATCTTGACCAGGTTCTGGATCCAGCTCTCGAGCTGGCTCGAGAGCCTCGTCTTACCGATGAGACGTTGAACGAATTGTCTTTGAACGATAGGTCGTGGCACCCTCAAAAATCTCTCGTACAACTTAAGAACTAATGGCTAAGTAGCACCTAAATAATATATGAAGTTTACTTACAAAATAAACGTTTAAGCTTTAGTATGTTGTTAATATTGTCTATGTCAGGGGTGGCGAACCTTTTTGAGACTGAGTGCCAGATTTTTTTTTTTTTTCAATAAAATAATATGTCGCGTGCCACATGCCATGGAAATAAACATGCATCAAATGTTTGTGTAACTTCAGATTTTTAATAAAACCAAAAATTAATACCTTGAGGAAAATAATTAAGTACTTATTAATGGCAAACTAAGAGATATAAATAAAAAAATAGACTTGAAAAAAATTGTGAACCTCAAAACTTATTAGTGAGATTTTTGTTGTTGGATGCTAGATGACAAATATTTTATATCGCATTCATAACTGGTAGCTTTTAATAAAATACAAGCAGTAGTACTTTCGTCTGTAAGGCTACTTCTTATGTCTGATTTAATAAAGGTCATCGAAGAAAATAATGATTCACAGGAATACGTCGACGAAAAAATTGTTAATATACCCATTGCTATTTTTTTAAGACAAGAAAAAGTTTCCGGGATGGATTGCCAAGTTGTAAGTACTTCATTTTCGGCATTCCTCTGGACTGGTCCAACGAATCGATCTCGCTCAATTTCTTCCAAAACAATTCTTAAGTCTTTAAATTTTTGTGTCCATATCGAACTCGACTGAAAATCTACCAATTCCATTTCAAAATCATCTAATTCCATGTTTGCAAGTCTGGCTTTTCATGGATTTCCAGCTCCATCATGTATTTTTTTAGGTTGGGAAAGTACTTAAAGTTTCTGGTCATTATATCACGCTAAAATATTTGTAACTTAGCTTCAAATGCTTTTATATTATCAAAAATAACAGTAATTATTTTGCCACGGCCTTGTAATTTTATATTTAGAATGGGAGCAAAAATCAGTAAAGAACATCAATCTCGAAATCCACTCAACATCTGATAATTCTTCATCCTGAATTATTTTCTGGTTACTTAAAAACATATAAATTTCATCAAAGCACTCGACTAAACGCTGAAGTACTTTGCCGCGACTAAGCCAACGAACGTTATTATACATCGTTGATCCATTATACATCGAATTGACCAAATTTAATAATGATACAAATTTTCTTTTGCATAAAGAATGCGCAGCAATATAATTGACTATCTTAGTCACAAGTGTCATCACATCTTCAAACGATTTAAGACCACCCTTTGCACACAGCGATTCCTGGTGTATTATACAATGAAATGCTAACAGTGGATGGCCAACAAACTTTGTAAATAAATTGACGAATCTTGCTGTTTGGCCAATCATACTGGGTGCACCATCTGTACTAACTGAAATGATTTTCGACAAATTTATTTCTGATTTAGAAAGAGCCTCTACAACTGCTTTGCAAACATCTGTGCCTTTAGTAGTTTCTGGTAAAGATACCAAACTTATTAATTCTTCCATTATTTTATTGCCAACAAAATATCGAACAAAAATAGCTAATCGAGCCGAGAGAGTGACATCAGTGCTTTCATCAAGACAAATGGAAATCCAATCACATAATTTTATATCTGTTTTTTGTTGATATGTTACATTTTTACCCATCTTCAAGATTCTGTATTTTATTGTATTTCGAGCGATAGGCAATTCTTTTATTCGTTCGAATATTTTTTCTTTATTTCCAAAATTCTCAAAAAGAAATGGTGCGCACTCTAAAAATGCATTCTTGATGTAGTCTCCATTGCTGAATGGTTTTCCATTTTTGGCAATTATTTTGGCTATTTCAAAGCTAGCAGCAACATAATTGGAATTACTATTAACAAACTTATTTAAAGCACTCGATTGTAGATTTTTGTTTTTGATTGCTCTTAAAATATATTCTTTTTGTAAAGCAGATTTGTAGAAGTTCCTTATGAATTGTTTCATAGTGTCTTTTTACAGATGATGTTCTAGATACCACTGACACAGAACATATAAGACATATTGCTTTGTCACTTCTTTCAATTACACCGTACATTTCAGTCCACTAATTTTGAAATTGTCTGCCAGAATTTTTACTGCTGGCTTCACCAAGTTTTTGTTTCTTATATGGTACAGCCATCTTTGTGGGTGCCAATAAACAGTTTGTTTCTGTATTAATGAGATTGTTTTTATAGCACAAATTGATAACAAAACTGTCCGATCAGGTAAAGAGTTATTCTGTCACTGACGCATCAAATCGTCGAATTTAAATTGTTGATAAATCATATTCATCCACAAGAGTAGCAATTACACACCTAAACTACACGAGAGCTGACGATCTAATGCGCATCGAGAGCGCGCAGTGTGACGTATGTCGTGACCCTTCGTGAACATTTCGGAACGGCTCGTGCCGGGAGCGAAGTTCATTACAAAAAAAAATAAACCTCAAGGAACTAGCACCGCGCGGGAAGCATTGAACAATATGATTTATTTATGCATGAATGTCGTCATATCCTTCGTTTCTGAAATTATTTATGAACGAAGAAAATACACGTCGCTATTTAAATATTTTTTAATACTATTTCTATAACTTTTTTATTTTTTCTAATACACTTTTATTTTTTCTCCTCATTGGCGTGCCACGCAAAATCGTCACGCGTGCCACCTGTGGCACGCGTGCCATAGGTTCGCCAGCCCTGGTCTATGTATATCCCATACTGATTTTTATTGATAAAATGCTTTTAAAAGGTCAAATTCATTTATTTCTTTACTTAGTTTTATTATAGAAAAAAATCGTAATGAATTTGATGTGTCAGAATGATTTATTTCTTAACACATTGTTTGCGGTGTGCATAAATTTGTGCGTTTCAGAAACCTTGTGTGGTGGCGGTGTGCACATTTTTGTGCATTTCGGCTTCCTTCAATTTAGTATACAAAATACACGTCATAAACTTCTAATCTCTTGGCCTTTTTGCTTTTGTTGTGTAGTGGATAGATGTCGTTGTAATATAAAAAATAATACTGATATTTACTGGTTCAAAGCACAGCTAGAGGTCGTAATATGTTTTGAAGGAAATATTACAAATTAACTTTATACAATGGATACAGATAGTGCGTTTTTTTGTTTGTCCTTAAATGAAATAAAATACAAAGATCATTGACCTTTACTTTAGTCGGCAGCTGGTACTTACAAAGCAATAAACGCGTGTGGGGAAAGCCCCGCTATTTTCTAATATTTTATTAGTAATTTTAACATTTTTTTTACTTTTGTGATTTGTGGACTAACATGATTTTA